>MCJB01045459.1:332-151381 GCA_002018475.1 Nicotiana obtusifolia | reverse complement strand
GTCGACTATAGCGCGGCTAAGTAGAGTAAAACATATACATATGTATTGTTGCACAATAGGTGCCATACCCGACTGACTATAGCGCGGCTCGGTAGAGTAAAATAGATAATGCATGCTGGACTCATAAGAGTCATACTACCATGGTGAAATAATAACATATCAATCCTCCCATAAGAGGGGAAACAATATACGTACTGCTACCTTCTAAGAGTAGAGTATCTTTGGGGTTCGTTCATTGCATTGTGTACAGTCAGAGTCGTGCAAAAGAAGGAAAAGGATAGTCTCACATACCTTGCAATACTTTCCAATCTCAAGCTATGAAACTTCCACGACTTCTTAGTCTACAATAAGAGAAATGATACTACCGTTATCGTTTAAGCGTCGTAACTATTATGTACCGACTGTAACCTATTTTACGATAAAACGGACAGCACCTCCCCTATATATATGACTTCACACAAGTCAAATCAGCCACCAAACATCCAAACAACATCAACAAGAATCATATTGAACCTTCCAAAACAGTCCACGCATAAACCAATCACTTCATACGTACAATGGCCACTATAGTCGTGTCAAACGATCCGGAAATGTTATGAACAACTATCAGGCCACAACCCTAAATATATATGGTGTTTATCCACAACCTTCCCCATCCAAAACTCCACCAATCAGTAGTATAACACACAGCTTTACAGCAACACAAAACAATTCACAAAACAGTCCGCTACAAGTGAATAACTCGAAGTCACGGCTTCCGATCACTGTCCCGTGAGTTCTTACACACATAGAACGACTTACCAAGACTTAACAGTAGAAAACATGTATTAAATAGAGAATAAAACTCACCTTACTTTTTAGATAACTCAGCCCTTGCTTTGGTTCCTCATACTCTAGGGTTTACATTCAACTAGAACTTGAAAGAGGGGAAAAATCGATTAGGGTTTGTGTGGGATTATTTTGGGGACGGGTTGCAGGGGTTCTTTTAGGTTTTGAAGCTGTGAAATAATAGTGAATTAGCTGGCTTTAGAAGCTTTTAAAATCCCTCTCTTGACCGACTTGGGGCTTTTAAATTTTAGCCCTTAATTTTGGCAAGTAGGTGATGCACCTACTTGTCACCTACCAGCCTGCGCAGTTCTACGGAAATGCAATTATCTCAATACTCCAAGATTGTATTAACAAAAGGTTTGAAGAATTGGAAACTATACTCATAGACCTTTAATTTGGTAGGTAGATCACCCCGTAATTCTTTGTAAATTGGGAGAAAATTGCAGAAACATTTGACCTAACGTTTAAGTAAAATTGTGAACCTAAGTTGCGACAACTTTTGTCGACTTTTGTTTCATAACTCGTTTGACTTCAAGACTTATGAAACGGATATCATATCATCAAAATACCTGAAAACATGACCTCTTGGTGATGTTAACCACCTCTCGGTTTTCCCAAAACGCGAGTTACAACATCCTTAACTCGTTTATCCTCTAATACTTGTTAACCACCCTTATACACCTTTGCATCGTTGAAGACCAATAGGACTAAACTCTTATTGTCTCCATGGTAATTCTCTTCTCGAACCTAGGTAGACTATCTTGCGGTGTAATCTAACACGTACAAATATGGGTTATAACAAATGCATTCTCGTTCCATAATCATATCAACAAACACTCCTACTTTCTTCGTTAGGGCAAACAATTACCAGCGGAATTTTTCCAATGGTTTTTGCACCAATGGTGGCATGTTTATGGCCATTCAACAAACATTTTTCCATCACCAGTGAAAGAAGGTTATGAATATTTTTGCTCCAGATTTCACGGTGACCAACATATCTCCAAATTAATCCATTTTTCCCATAGCTTCCACATACCTTGGATCTATACGCAGAAATTTGTCTTCCACAAGAAGGAAAGACATAGAGGCTTGCCTTGGTTGGCCCTTCAAGGATATCGCAAATGGTATATAGCGTGGAGAGATGCTACCGAGACATATGTACCTGCAGTTGAAAGATGGTTTGCCAAAAACTCCAAGCATCTATCACCAATCGATATTTCTAAATCCTTGTTTTTGCAGCAAAGGTCTCTAGTTACAGTACAACTAGCAGGATCAACCAACAAGGAGGAATACATCCTCCTTGTACTTAGTAGAGAAATACGTGACAATATATTCCCATCCAGAGCTACTAGCTCCTCCTCCTCCTCCTCTTCTTCCAATTTTATGCTCAAAGAAGAGATTAGTTTCTCTGATTTGCAGCAACCAATTGACGACTAGAAATGTCCTAAACATCCCGAGTTAATAATTTGCAAGTCTCAAAAATGGAGCTTGACAAGTGATTATCACATGTCTACCATTGAGTAGACTATTCCTCTGGTATCGGACCATGAGGAAATAAAACTTCTCAATTTTAAATCTATTGAAAAATATAGAAAGAAATATAATTATAGTCATTTTGATTTGGTACAAATAGCTGCTAAGCCTTTATCCAGATAAGGATTGTACACATCACTTGTCACGACCCTAACCTAGAACCCGTGATGGCGCCTCTTGTGAAGACAAGGCCAGCCAATTCAAATAATATCTCATTTCAAGCAGTCAATTTTCAAGAAAATAATACAAGCATAGTTAATAACAGTCATTCGCGGAAAACTACAACTACCCATTCCGACTACAGCCCAAACCGGGGTGTCACAAGTCATGAGCAACTAATGAATCCTAATACAAGTTTACTAATTACAATATCTCTAGCACAATTGTTTGAAGAAAATGGAAACAATAAGATAAAAGAGATACGGGGCTGCGGATGCCAACAACTACCTCGTAGTCTCTGAATCACCGCCTGGCCGGGAGAAATCAGTACTCCGGAGCGGAACCAACGACGCCTGAATCTGCACACATGGTGCAAGGAGTAATGTGAGTACTCCAACTCAGTGAGTAATAAGCATAAATAACGACTGAAGGTAAGAAAACATACAAAGCACAAGGCATTCTGTAATGAAGCATTAAAACATCTTTTGCAATAGTAAATTAGTGAGAAATCAAGTAAAATTCTTCTTTCAACAGGTAAAAACATGCAACTTTTCAAGTAAATAATGTGAAGTAAAAGAATGATAGAAAATCGCCCCTCGGGCTCATTATCATTTAAAAATCCGCCCCTCGGGCCATATCACAGAACAGTATCAGCCCCTCGAGCTATCATTACATGGTACAACATTAGCCCCTCGGGCTATAATCACATGGTACAACATCAGCCCCTCGGGCTATATTTCACATCACAATGGTACAGTATTAGCCCCTCGGGCTATCACATGGAACACTATGAGCCCCTCGGGCTATGTTTCCATATCACAATGGGTACCTGCGCTCACTGGGGGTGTACAGACTCCGGGAGGGGCCCCTTACGGCCCAAGCGCAAATCAAGCCACCATGTGGCATATATCTAGGCCCTCGGCCTCATTATAATCACAAGCCACCTCGTGGCGTATATCAAGTATCTCAGGCCCTCGGCCTCATATCAATCACAAGCAACCTCGTGGCACATAAAGTATCTTAGGCCCTCGGCCTCATATCACTCATTAATAACCTCACATTTAGCCTTCGGCCGCACTTAGTCAGAAAATCATCACATGCCCTCGGGCATAGTAAAACAGTAGTTCTCAGCCCAAAAACATCATTTAAAATATTTTTTAAATCTCAAAACTGAGTAAAAGTGGCTGAGTTGTAAAATAGTGGAAAACAGCATGACTGAGTTCAAGTAATATGTCAAATAGTGAGGAAACAGTGATAAAAGTCCCCGAAGGGTTCAAACAATTGGCACGGAGCCCAAATATGGCAATCTGCTCAAATCATGATGATAACAAATAAGTTTCAATCAAATACGTAGTAAAATCGTCAATCGGGATGGACCAAGTCACAAATCCCCAGTAGTAAACGACCCCACGCTCATCATCGAGCGCGTGCCTCACCTCAATATAGCACTACGATGTGCAAATCCGGGGTTTCAAACCCTCGAAACATCATTTACAATCACTACTCACCTCGAACCAACTAAATCCCTAGCTCGCGACGCCTTTGCCCTTCGAATTGGCCTCCACATGTGTCGAATCTATCCAAAATCAGAACTAATACGTCACAATACGCTGAGGGAACAATTCCCAAGCGAAACAAACGAAAAATATCAGGAAATTACAAAATTAGCAAAACCCAAGCCCCGGGCCCACTTCTCGAAGTTCAGAAATTTTCATATTAATGGGTTCCTTGTCTCTCAACAAGTTCATCATACAAAAATTATCGAATTCCGACATCGGATTGACCTCCAAATCTTTAACTCTAAACTTAAGGGTTTTTCACATATTTTCCCACTTAAATCACCAATTAGGTACTAAATATAGCGATTTACTAGTGTAATTTGACCAAAGTTGAGTTAAGAACACTTACCTCGATGTTTCCCTTGAGAATCTCCCAAATATCGCCTCAAACTCGTTTCAATCCGAGCTCTATAGCTCCAACTATGTTCAAGATGGCCGAAATTTCCTCTTTTAAGAATTTGTCCAAGAAAATCTCCTTTGGATATAGTTTTGAGGTTAATTTGCTGTGATTTAGGGTGTTTTGGAGGTGTTTCTCTTAGGTAGTAACGAAAATGAGTTTTGCATGGCCAATGGGTATTGGTTTCTATTTATAAAGGGTCAAAAATCGAGACAAAACGCCCCTGTCAGCTTTAAAAATGCGATCGCATATCTGTCGCATAACAGATATGCGGTCCGCAGTTTTGACGTTGGTTTTTGTCCAGGAATCTGTCTTGGTCTGCGATTTCAATGTACGATATGCGGTCCGCATTTTAGAAAAGCGATCGCATTTCAGACCGCATTTCTGTCATGGATCTTGCCCAGAAAACTGTCTGGATTTGCGATCTCATTGTGAAATATGCGAACTTCCAACGATGAAATAGTCTTTCTAACCACCCAAAAGTCACCCCAGGCCACTGGTACCTCAACCAAATATGCCAACATATTCCAAAACATTATTCAAACTTGTTCCAACCTCAGGAACGCTCTAAACAACCTCTCAACACCAAATTCACGTTGGATTCAAGCCTAAGAATTCCAAAATCTGCTAAGTTACTCTTTTAATAAAAAACCCAATCAAATCATGTCCGAATGACAAGAAATTTTGCACACACATCCAAAACGGAGCGGTAACTCATGAGACGACTGGCCGGGTCGTCACATTCTCCCCCACTTAAACAAACCTTCATCCTCGAACAAGTCAAGAAACGTACCTGAAGCTTCAAATAGGTGAGTACATCTGCTCCGCATCTCAGACTCAGTCTCCCAGGTAGCCTCCTCCACGGGTCGACCTCTCCACTGCACTTTCACTGAAGCTATATCTTTTGACCTCAACTTTCGAACCTGACGGCCCAAATCGCCATTGGCTCCACATCATAGGTCAAATCATCATCCAACTGAATTGTGCTGAAGTCCAAGATATGAGACGGATCCCCAATATACTTCCGAAGCATAGAAACATGAAATATTGGGTGTACACTCGACAGGCTGGGTGGCAAAGCAAGCTCATAAGCCACCTCCCCAATTCTCCGAAGCACTTCAAATGGCCCAATGAACCGAGGACTCAATTTTCCTTTCTTCCCGAATCTCAAAACACCTTTCATGGGCGAAACCTTCAGCAAGACCTTCTCACCAACCATGTAGGACACATCTCGAACCTTCCTATCGGCATAACTCTCTGCCTCGACTGCGCTGTACGGAGCCTCTCCTGAATTGTTTTCACCTTTTCTAGAGCATCTTGTACCAAGTCAGTCCCCAATAGCCTAGCCTCGCGGGGCTCGAACCAACCAACCGGAGATCTACACTGCCTCCCATACAGAGCCTCATACGGAGCCATCAGAATACTCGACTGGTAGCTGTTGTTATAAGCAAACTCCGCAAGTGGTAGAAACTCATCCCATGAACCTCCGAAATCAATAGCACATGCACGTAACATGTCCTCCAGTATCTGAATGGTACGCTCGGACTGCCCATCCGTCTGAGGATGAAAAGCTGTGCTCAACTCCACCTGAGTACCCAACTTCCTCTGCTCGGCTCTCCAAAAAACTGCGAGGTAAACTGAGCACCTCTATCTAAAATAATAGAAATTGGAACACCATGCAGCCGAACAATCTCTCGGATATAAATCTTTGCCAACCCTTCTGATGAATAGGGATTACACACAGGGATGAAGTGCGCGGACTTGGTCAGCCGATCCACAATCACCCAAATAGCATCGAACTTCTTCAAAGTCTGTGGAAGTCCAACCACAAAGTCCAAAGTAATCCGCTCCCACTTCCACTCGGGAATAGTCATCTGCTGCAGCAAGCCACCCGGTCTCTGATGTTCATATTTTACCTGCTGACAGTTGAGACACCGAGCTACGAATCCCACAATATCTTTCTTCATTCTTCTCCACCAATAGTGTTGCCTCAAGTCCTGATACATCTTTGCGGCACCCGGATGAATGGAATACCGCGAGCTATGGGCCTCCTCCAGAATCAACTCCCGAAGCCCATCCACATTGGGCACACAAATCCGTCCCTGCATCCTCAACACCCCATCATCGCCGATGGTGACATCTCTAGCATCGTTATGCTGAACTCTGTCCCTAAGAACAAGCAAATACGGATCGTCATACTGACGCCCCCTGATGCGATCATATGACAAAGACCGAGAAACCACACAAGCCAACACCCGGCTAGGTTCCGAAATGTCTAATCTCAAAAACCTATTGGCCAAGGCTTGAACATCAACTGCAAGGGATCTCTCTCCAACTGGAATATATGCCAAACTTCCCATACTCACTGCTTTTCGGCTCAATGCATCGGCCACCACATTGGCCTTTCCTGGGTGGTATAATATAGTGATATCGTAATCCTTGAGCAACTCCAACCATCTCCGCTGTCTCAAATTAAGATCCTTTTGCTTGAACAAATGTTGGAGGCTGCGATGATCAGCAAACACCTCACAAGACACGCCATATAAGTAATGCCTCCAAATCTTCAGTGCATGGACTATGGAAGCCAGCTCCAGATCATGCACGGGGTAGTTCTTGTCATGGGGCTTCAACTGACGAGAAGCATAAGCAATAGCTCTATCCTCCTACATCAATACACAGCCAATCCCAACTCTTGAAGCATCACAATACACAGTATATGCACCTGAAGGTGATGGCAAAACCAATACTGGAGCTGTGGTCAAGACTGTCTTGAGCTTCTGAAAGCTCTCTTCGCACTCGTCCGACCATACAAAAAGAGCACCCCTCTGGGTCAATTTGGTCAAGGGTGATGCAATGGATGAGAATCCCTGGACAAACCGGCGATAATAGCCTACCAACCCAAGAAAACTACGAATCTCTGTGGCTGAGGACGGTCTAGGCCAACTCTAAACCGCCTCTATCTTCTTTGGATCAACCTGTATGCCCTCGCTGGACACTACGTGTCCTAAGAAAGCTACGGAACCGAGCCAAAACTCACACTTAGAGAATTTTGCATACAACTTCTCCTCCCTCAATCTCTTCAATACAACTCGCAAATGCTCTGCGTGCTCCTCCTGGCTACGCGAGTACACCAGAATATCATCAATGAATACAACTAAGAACGAATCTAGATAAGGCCGACATACATTGTTCATCAACTGCATGAACGCTGCTGGGGAATTGGTTAGCCCGAAAGACATAACAAGAAACTCATAGTGACCATATCTAGTTCGGAAGGCAGTGTTAAGAATGTCTGAATCCCTGATTTTCAACTGGTGATAACCCGAACGGAGATCAATCTTGGAGAACACTCGCGCTCCCTGAAGCTGGTAAAAAAAATCATCAATGCGAGGCAAAGGATACTTGTTCTTGATTGTTACCTTGTTCAATTGCCTGTAATCAATGCACATTCTCATCGTACCGTCCTTCTTCTTCACAAACAGAACCGGTGCACCCTAAGGTGACACACTAGGCCGAATGAACCCCTTATCTAGGAGTTCCTGAAGTTGCTCCTTCAATTCTTTCAACTCTGCTGGTGCCATACGATACGGTGGAATAGAGATGGGCCGAGTGCCCGACACCAGTTCAATACCAAAATCAATATCCCTGTCCGGTGGCATGCCCGGCAGGTCTGCAGGAAATATATCGGGAAAATCCCTCACAATTGGAACTGATTCAATGCTTAGAGTCTCAGCTCCAACATCCCTCACAAACGCTAGGTATGAAAGGCAACCATTCCCAACCATACGCTAGGCCTTCAAGAATGATATCACTCTACCAGGAATGTAATCAGTCACGCCACGCCACTCGATTCGCGGCACATCCGGCATAGCCAAGGTGACTGTCTTAGCATGACAGTCTAGAATAGCACGGCACGGAGACAACCAATCCATGCCTAAAATGACATCAAAATCCACCATGATCAATAGCAATAGGTCCACTCATTTATCCAGACGCCCAATAGTTACTATACATGACCGGTACACACAGTCTACAACAACAGTATCACCCACCGGTGTAGACACATGAACAGGTAAAGCAAGAAACTCCCAGGGCGTACCCAAATAATGAGTAAAATATGAGAACACATATGAATAGGTGGAACCGGGATCAAATAATACAGAGGCATCCTTGTGGCAGACAGAAACAATACCTATAATGACGGCATCTGAAGCACTGGCATCTGTCCTGCCTGGAATAGCATAGAATCGAGCCTAGCTACCGCCTGATCGACCTCCCCCTCTAGGGTGACCCCTGGCTGCCTGACCTCCACCCCTAGCTGGCTGGGGGGGTGGTAAGGTAACTGGAGCAGAAGTCGAGGGCTGACCCCTCTGCTGGGACGACCTAGCACCATGATAAGGACACTGCCTCCACATGTGGCCTATCTCGCCACACTCAAAACAGCTTCCTGGTGTTTGTGTAGAGGAATGAAGGGAACCTCCCGCACCGGAGTGTTTAGCAGGTGCACTCGGTATAGAAGGACCCTGGGCTAACAGAGCACGAGCTGGAAGCGCACTGAGTGATGACTGGCCCTGCTGCAACCCCTGGTAACCATGACCTGTAGATGCCCCATGGTATTTTGGATGGGCTGGCTGAGCAGGCCTGAAAGAATGACCTCTACCATGTTGAAACTGGCCCCTCGAAGGAGCACCACTGTAACTACCCGATCCTCGCGGCCTCTTGGCCTCCCTCTCCTCTCGCTCCTGACGGCGAACCGTCTCAATCTCGCGGGCTATGTCAACCACCTCCTCGAAGGTAGCACCCAATACTCTCTCCCTGGTCATGAGAATACAGAGATGATAGTTAAGGCCATCCACAAACCTCCTGATCCTTTCACGGTCAGTCGGAACCATCCAGACAGCATGACGAGCCTACTTGGAAAACCTCGACTCATACTGCGACACAGTCATATCCCCCTGTCGCAACCATTCGAACTGTCTATGCAGCTCCTCTATGCGGGACTGCGGCACATACTTCTCCAAGAAAAGAGCGGAGACTTGCTGCCAAGTAAGGGGCTGCATCAACCGGCCTATGCCTCTCATACGCCTCCCACCAAGTGAAGGTAGCTCCCGTAAACTGAAAGGTGGTGAATGCCACACCACTAGACTCAAGAATCCCGGCTGTCCATAGCATTCGTTGACATTTGTCAAGAAAACCCTGGGCATCCTCGCCCTCAGCACCACTGAATGACGGAGGCTGGAGTCTGCCAAACCTCTCAAGATGACGTTGCTCATCATCTAGCATAACTGGTACCGTGAACTCCTGAGCTGGTGCAACCGGCTGGGCTGAAGGTGCCCCCGGCATCTGAGGTCCCTGCACTGCCTGCTTAGGTGTGCGAGTAGTGGGGGTCTGATTGCCTCCCCTAGCCTGTGAAGTAGCTGCTACTGTGGTGGCTGAAACTGCTTGAGCCAGGCCCGTGCAAACTGTTAAGATCTGAGCCAAGGTCTCCTGAAGACCTGGAATAATGACAGGCATGGCTGGTGCCTGAACTGGGCTGGCGAGAGCCTAATCCTGAGCTAGGGTAGCTGGTGGATCGACAGGTGCGGCCCTCGCTGCTCTGCCTCCGCCACGGCCACGACCGCGTCCACGGCCTCTGGTGGCCTCAGTGGGTGGCACTGGTGGTCGTCCACCTCGTCCGGTATCTCACGTTCTCACCATCTATAAGAGAATAGGATAACCGAAGTTTTAGTGCCCGGATCAACAAGTTCGCACGACAAGAATTTCAAGAATATGAAGTTTTCCTAAAAAGGTTGTGAAGCCTCTCGAAGATAAATACATACTTCTCCGTACTGATCCGCGAGACTCTACTAAACCCGCTCATGACTCGTGAGACCTATGCAACCTAGGCTCTGATACCAAGCTGTCACGACCCTAACCCCGAACCCGGTCGTGATGGCGCCTCTCGTGAAGACAAGGCCAGCCAATTCAAATAATATCTCATTTCAAACAGTCAATTTTCAAGAAAATAATACAAGCATAGTTAATAACAGTCATTCGCGGAAAACTACAACTACCCATCCCGACTACAGCCCAAACCGGGGTGTCACAAGTCATGAGCAACTAATGAATCCTATAACAAGTTTACTAATTACAATATTTATGGCACAATTGTTTGAAGAAAATGGAAACAACAAGATAAAAGAGATACGTGGCTGCGGACGCCAACAGCTACCTCGTAGTCTCTGAATCACCGCCTGACCGGGAGAAATCAGTACTCTGGAGTGGAACCAACGACGCCTGAATCTGCACACATGGTGCAGGGAGTAATGTGAGTACTCCAACTCAATGAGTAACAAGCATAAATAATGACTGAAGGTAAGAAAACACACAAAGCACAAGGCATTCTATAATGAAGCATTAAAACATCTTTCGCAACAGTAAATCAGTGAGAAATCAAGTAAAATTCTTCTTTCAACCGGTAAAAACATGCAACTTTTCAAGTAAATAATGTGAAGTAAAATAATGATAGATAATCGCCCCTCGGGCTCAGTATCATTTAAAAATCCGCCCCTCGGGCCATATCACAGATACAGTATCAGCCCTTCGGGCTATCATTACATGGTACAACATCAGCCCCTCGGGCTATACTCACATGGTACAACATCAGCCCCTCGGGCTATATTTCACATCACAATAGTACATTATCAGCCCCTCGGGCTATCACATGGAACAATATCATCCCCTCGGGCTATATTTCCATATCACAATGGGTACCCGCGCTCAGTGGGGGTTTACAAACTACGGGAGGGGCCCCTTACGGCCCAAGCACATATCAAGCCACCTCATGGCATATATCTAGGCCCTCGGCCTCATTATTAATCACAAGCAACCTCGTGGCGTATATTAAGTATCTCAGGCCCTCGGCTTCAAATCAGTCACAAGCCATCTCGTGGCACATAAAGTATCTCAGGCCCTCGGCCTCATATCACTCAGTAAAAACCTCACATTTGGCCCTCGGCCGCACTCAGTCAGAAAATCATCACATGCCCCTCGAGCATAGTAAAACAGTAGTTCTCAGCCCAAAAAATATCATTTAAAATATTATTTAGATCTCAAAATTGAGTAAAAGTGGCTGAGTTGTAAAATATGTCAAATAGTGAGGAAACAGTGGTAAAAGTCCCCGAAGGGTTCAAACAATTGGCACGGAGCCCAAATATGGCAATCTGCTCAAATCATGATGATAACAAATAAGTTTCAATCAAATACGTAGTAAAATTGTCAATCGGGATGGACTAAGTCACAAATCCTCAGTAGTAAACGACCCCACGCTCATCATCGAGCGTGTGCCTCACCTCAATATAGCACTACGATGTGCAAATCAGGGGTTTCAAACCCTTAGAACATCATTTACAATCACTACTCACCTCGAACCAACTAAATCCCTAGCCCGCGACGCCTTTGCCCTTCGAATTGGCCTCCACGCGCGTCGAATCTATCCAAAATCAGAACTAATACGTCACAATACGCTGAGGGAACAAATCCCAAGCGAATCAATCGAAAAATATTAGGAAATTACGAAATTAGCAAAACCCGAGCCCCGGACCCACTTCTCGAAGTTCAGAAATTTTCACATCAACGGGTTCCTTATCTCTCAACAAGTTCACCATACAAATATTATCGAATTCCGACATCGGATTGACCTCCAAATCTTTAACTCTAAACTTAAGGGTTTTTCACAGATTTTCCCACTTAAATCACCAATTAAGTACTAAACATAGCGATTTACTTGTGTAATTTGACCAAAGTTGAGTTAAGAACACTTACCCCGATGTTTCCCTTGAGAATCTCCAAAAAATCTCTTCAAAACTCGTTTCAATCCGAGCTCAATAGCTCCAACTATGTTCAAGATGGCCGAAATTCCCTCTTATAAGAATTTGTCTAAGAAAATCTCCTTTGGATGTAGTTTTGAGGTTGATTTGCTGTGAGTTAGGGTGTTTTGGAGGTGTTTCTCTTAGGTAGTAACGAAAGTGGGTTTTGCATGGCCAATGGGTATTGGTTTCTACTTATAAAGGGTCAAAAATCGAGACAAAACGCCCCTGTCAGGTTTATAAATGCGATCCCATATCTGTCGCATAACAGATATGCGGTTTGCGTTTTTGATGTTGGTTTTTGTCCAGTAATCTGTCTTGGTCTGCGATTTCAATGTACGATATGCGGTTCGCATTTTAGAAATGCGATCGAATTTCAGACCGCATCTCTGACATGGATCTTGCCCAGAAAACTGTTTGGATTTGCGATCTCATTGTGCAATATGCGGTCTGCATTTGAGAAATGCGACCGCATTCCTGACTCTGGTTTTCTGCAAATTTTTCCAACGATGAAATAGTCTGTCTAACCACCCAAAACTCACCCAAGGCCACTGGAACTCAACCAAATATTCCAACATATCCCACAACATTATTCAAACTTGTTCCAACCTCAGGAATGCTCAAAACAACCTCTCAACACCAAATTCATGTTGGATTCAAGCCTAAAAATTCCAAAATCTACTAAGTTACTCTTTTAATCAAAGACCCAATCAAATCATGTCCGAATGACAACAAAATTCGCACACACATCCCAAATGACATAACGAAGCATAATAAGGTAGAAATGGGGAAAACGGAGCTGTAACTCATGAGACGACTGGTCGGGTCGTCACATCACTCCTACTCTGTCTTAGAGATTCAAGATTTCTAGAGTTCAATGATTCCTTGCTTGGAATGGTAGAAACCAATCTTTGCAATGGTCTAATTTAATTCGACTGCTTCCCTAACTTCACAGTCTCCCTTAAAGATAGAGATATTTTAGATGCTTTGACCCTAAACGTTAAGACATCTAATTATAAGACTAAAGCTGGTTCTCTTCCAGTAGAAATTATTTACAGAATTTAGTGTAAGGCCATGAGTTCAGCCTTTACTATTGGAGCCATGAGAAATACTCACAAGGGTGAAAATGTTCTCTTCTAGACAGATCTACAAAGATCGCATCTGTCTATTCCTAGACCAATTTCTTGGAGTCAAGTTTCCGTTCCCGAAAATTGGCTTCTACTGGATGCCACTCCTACTCAAAAACCACAAAACACAACATTTTATCAGATCCAACAATTCCCTTCAGGATCTGTGCTAGTTTCCTTTCAAAGGTCCCTTAGCTAAAGAGTTAATTCCTCTGTCCCTTCACAGTCTGAAATCCCATTAATTCATTCAGCTAGACGTTTTGTGTCTTCATATCCTACTAGAATCGAGACAGTAGATTTTGAATCTAGGGTACCACAGGCTAGGTACAAGGTAGAAAAATGAGAAATAGTTCCCTCTACCGACACTACCTACAACCATCCAGAATCTCCTACTTATACGTCACTAGGTGCCAAATTAGGAGATGACAAAATTGTTGGTGCTCTGGAGATAGAATTGAAATTGACAAAAAAAGTCTCCAAAATGAATTTTACTCTCTTGAAAATCTTTTCAAAAGAACTTGGTTTTTAGATAAGTACAAAGGAGAAGGAAGAAAGAAAATTCAAACAATTTTTTATGATAGTTTAAATGTCACTAAACAACAAATTAATATCTTTGAATGGTTTGAAATTTATACTGAGTATAATCATATAGATTTCCCTTTATCAAATTCAATTAATGTTTCAAAAATATGGAAAACCAACACTGGCGAAGTAATTATTTCTGAACTTCCTCCGTCACAAAGACTTTCAACTAACTTTGCTAGCAACTCTGTTACAACCTCACCTTTCAAAAGAGAGCTGATATTGAGTCGATTACTGGCAAACATAATAAAACTTTTTGAACAAAATAATTATACAAACAAGTATTTACAAACTATTGGAGAGTACTTGGTTTCAAATTCATCTTCAACTCCTTTGAAGAAACCAGCTGTAGGACCATCTACCCCTACAACACCATTATTAAACCATATGAGATCCCTAGAACCCATACTAGAGAACTCAATATGCACCATTCTAAGGATTCCCTTCCGCTCTCTGAACTCCAACAGAGAATTGCAGAAATAGAGAAATCCCTAACAATCTAGGACACTACTGTCACGACCCTAACCCCGAACCCGGTCGTCATGGCGCCTCTCGTGAAGACAAGGCCAGCCAATTCGAATTATAACTCATTTTTAAGCAGTTAATTTAACAAGAGAACAATGAAAACATAGTTTAATAGCAGTCATTTGAAGAAAAAATATAGTGAACCATCCCGACTACAGCCCAAACCGGGGTGTCACGAAATCATGAGCATCTATGGATCCTACTACCAGTCTAATATATCTATATATACAACATTTGGCACAATTGTCTGAAGAGTGTGGAAACAACAAGATAATAGAGATACGGGGCTGCGGACGCCAACAGCTACCTCGTAGTCTCTGAATCACCGCCCTGGCAGGAGGAGTCAATGCCTCAGAGCGGAACCAATAACGCCTGAATCTGCACACATGGTGCAGGGAGTAATGTGAGTACTTCCAACTCAGTGAGTATTAATTACAAATAACAAGTGATAGTAAGAAAACACGTAAAGCACAAGGCAATCCATAATGAAGCAATAAAACATCATTAACATAGTAAATCATTGAGAAATTCAAGTAGAAACTCCTTTCAATAGGTAAAACATGTAAATCTTTCTAGTAAATAACGTGAAGTAAAAGAAAACATTTAAAACCGCCCCTCGGGCTCAGTATCATTTAGAAACACGCCCCTTAGGCAATATCACAGAACAGTATCGGCCCCTCGGGCATATCACATGGTACAATATCAGCCCCTCGGGCATATCACATGGTACAATACAGCCCATCGGGCATATCACATTGTACATCATCATCCCCTCGAGCATATCACATCACAATATCAGCCCCTCGGGCTATATTTCACATCACAATGGGTACCCGCACTCACTGGGGGTGTACAGACTCCGAGAGGGCCCCTTACAGCCCAAGCGTATATCAAGCCACCTCGTGGCATATATTTAGGCTCTCGGCCTCATATCAGTCACAAGCCACCTCGTGGCATATACAGTATCTCAGGCCCTCGGTCTCATATCACTCGGTAAAAACCTCACATTTGGCCCTCGGCCGCATTCAGTAAGAAAATCATCACATGCCCCTCGGGCGTAGTAAAATAGTAGTCTCAGCCCAAAACAACATTTAAATATCATTTAAATCTCAAAACTTGAGTAAAAGTGGCTGAGTTGTAAGGTAACGGAAAACAGCATGACTGAGTTCAAGTAATATATCAAATAGTGAGGAAACAGTGATAAAAATCCCCGAAGGGTTCAAACAATTGGCACGGAGCCCAAATATGGCAATCATCCCAAATCAAGATGATAACAAGTAAGTTTCAATCAAATACGTAGTAAAATCATAAATCGGGATGGACCAAGTCACAATCCCCAATAGTAAGCGACCCCACGCTCATCATTGAGCGCGTGCCTCACCTCAATATAGCACTATGATGTGTAAATCCGGGGTTTCAAACCCTCAGAACATCATTTACAATCACTACACACCTCGAACTAGCTAAATCCCTAGCCCGCGACGCCTTTGCCCTTTGAATTGGCCTCCACGCGGGTCGACTCTATCCAAAATTAGAACGAACACGTCACAATATGTTGAGGAAACAAAGCCCAAGCAAAACAATCGATAAATACTAAGAAATTCCGAAATTAGCAAGACCCGAACCCCGGGCCCACTTCTCGAAGCTCAAAAATTTTCACACCAACGGGTTCCTTATCTCCCAACGAGTTCATACATATCAATTTTACCAAATTCCAACATCATCTCGACCCTCAAATCTTCAATCTAAACTTAAGGGTTTTCCAACTTAAATCACCAATTACATGCTAGAATAGCAATAGATTTGGGTATTTTGACCAAGATTGAGCTAGGAACACTTACCCCGATGTTCCCCTTGAAAATCCTCCGAAAATCGCCGCAAAATTAGCTTCAATCCGAGTTCTATGGCTCCAATTATGTTTAAAATGTCGAAGAAAATCTCCTTTGGATATAGTTTTGAGGTTGATTTGCAGTGATTTAGGGTGTTTTGGAGGTGTTTCTCTTAGGTGGTAACGAAAGTGGGTTTTTGCATGGCAATGGGTACTGGTTTCTATTTATAAAGGGGTCAAAAATCGAGACAAAACGCACCAGTCAGGTTTAAAATGCGATCGCATGTTTGTCGCATAACAGACATGCGGTCCGCATATTTGACGCGACCATCGCAAAGGTAACCCTAGCCTTCACCGCAATTCAGCACGAAGCATGGTTTGCGGTCCGCATGTCAAAAATGCGACCGCATTTTTTACCGCATTTTCGACATTGATTTTTGTCCAGAAATCTGTCTCGTTCTACGGTCTCAGTTTGCAAGATATGCGGTCCGCATGTTAGAAATGCGACCGCATTTCAGACCACATTTCTGACCTGGATCTTGCCCAGAAGTCTGTCTGGGTATGCGATCTCCTTGTGCGATATGCGGTCCGCATTTGAGAAATACGACCGCATTCTTGACTCCGATTTTTCTGCAGATTTTTCTTTCCCACGATGAAATGGTCTGTTTAACCACCCAAAACATCACCGAGGCCACTGAGACCTCAACCAAACATGCCACCATATCCCATACCATTATTCAAACTTGTTCCGACCTTCGGAACGCTCAAAACAACCTCTCACGCCAAATCCGCGTCGGATTCAAGCCTAAGAATTCCAAAATCTTCTAGATCGCTCTTTTGATCTAAACCCAACCAAACCACGTCCGAATGACCTGAAATTTTGCACACATATCCCAAATGACATATATAAGCTACAGCAACTGTTGGAATTCCATTCCGACCCTCGAATTAAAATCTCGCCTAACAACCGAAAATCGCCAAAATTCTAACTTCACCAATTCAAGCCTAATCCTACACGGGACCTCAAAAATCAATTCCGATCACACTCCTATGTCATAAATCACCTTCCAAAGCAAACCGAACCATCGGAACTCACATCCGAACCCTCTAACTCATAAGTCAACATCCGATTGACTTTTGCAACTTAAACCTTCCTAATGAGACTAAGTGTCTCATTTCTTGCCAAATTCACTCCGAACACAACTACTCAACTTGATTACATAAAACACGGACAACGAAGCATAGCTAGGCAGACATGGGGAAAAAAATGGAGCGGTAACTCATGAGACGACTAGCTGGGTCGTCACATTCAATCTGACAAACTGCAGAAACATGTTCTTCTAGGATCATAGGAGCCTTAGGAGAAACAGACTCGGAAAAAGAATCTGAGCAATTAGAGTGTGAATAATTTTCCCAAATTTCTCTAGAAGAGACCCCTCCTCTAGAAATAGCACCTATTAAATCTAAATTTTCCAACTGGCGTAAGCATCAAAAACTCAATTACCCTAGAGCTACATACCTAGATGTGGTCTTAGGAGAAAAACCTGATATTATGTAAAATAATTTTGATGGTAATAATATATTTGAATGGAATATATATGGATGTACCGAATATAATATTCTTCCCAAATTACAGCAGATGACCATGGTGGCCACTGCTTACAAAACATCTCGTAACTCTTCTGACCGGAGTACTACTCATGTCTTAGTCACTAGTTTTACAGGTCAACTTAAAGGGTGGTGGGATAACCATTTAAGCGACGAGGAAAAACAATAAATTTTCCAAGCCGTAAAATTTGATGAATTAGGACAACCAATCCTAAAAGATGGTGAAACTATTCCTGATTCAATTAATACTTTGGTATATACAATTATCAAAATATTTGTAGGATGTCCGGGTATTTTTTGAGAAAAATCCTCTGAAATACTTAATAACCTTAAGTGCAAAACACTTTCAGATTTTAGGTGGTATAAGGATTCCTTCCTCACCAGGATAAATGAAAGACCATACGGGAATCTTCCATTCTGGATAGAAAAATTCCTAGATGGCTTTCCTAAGTCCCTTAGAGATTTAGTCAAAGAAGAAATTCAAAATCAGTATTCCGGTGGTATTGTTTCTTGTGATCAAATCACCTATGGCCTGATAATTAGCCAAACTCAACAGGTTGCTCTAAAAATTTGTAGGCAAGATAAAATGTTAAGGCAACTACAAAAGATAGGGCACAAACTCGCAAAGACTTAGGAAGTTTCTGCGAATAATTTGGTCTTCCTTCGTACAGTAAAGAACCCATAGAAAGAAAAAATCTAAAAATGCTGCATCATCCAATATTAAAAAATATAATTTCAGAAATATGCAAAAGAAACCTTCCTATACAATAAATTGGTCTTCTAAATCTAATAATAAAGATGAAAAGACTTCAACTTCCAGTTCTGCCAAATGTTTTAAGTGTGGAAAGCCATGCCACATCGCTAAGTTCGGGCAAATGAACTATCTGCCAATGAACAACTTTTTAACAACATATTAGAAGATGATTTAGATTCTTCATCTACATCTTCAGAAGAGTCTAACCAGGACAAACTCCCTCAAGAACAAGATCTTCTTCTTAAAGTAATTAGTGATCTTCAAGAGCCTGCTCTGAAGAAAGATTATCTAGGAAAACTGAAAAAGGTCCTTGATAAGCCTTCAACATCCTTATCATCAACTCTTCAAAATCATCCCGAGATAGCCAATATCTACAATATTACACACATTATTAAAAAATTTCCCTCAGAAAACCCTATGGTAGTAAAGGTAACCATTTCAGACCTTCAATCTTAAATAGACTACGTAAGGGAAGAAATTAGGGAAATTAAAGCTAGATAGGAATTAGATAAACTTGTCCTACAACAATTATCTAATGAGCCACAAAAGCTCAAAGAGAGTGAGCATGCCAGTACACCCTACAACCAAGACGATGATGAATCAGAATCCTTTCTAGGACGCATTTCCTCAATTATGGTTCAAAAATACCATGTTAAAGTAACCCTCATCGTCAATAAGACCTTTGTTTGGACTGGTGTTGCTTTATTTGACACTGGTGCAAATCGTAGCTGCATTCAAGAAGCTGTCATTCCAACTAAGCTTTTCCAAAAAACCAAAGAAAGCCTAAGGGCCGACAATGTGAAAAACTTAAAATCACATACAAACTTACTTCGGTAAAGGTCACTACCTCCCCAGAAGAACCAAATTGGTACATCCAGACTTCATTTCTATTAGCAAAAGAGCTTTGCAACACAGTAATCCTATGTACTCCTTTCATTGAAATGGTTAAGCCTTACCTAGTTACTGACAAAGGTATTCATGTAGATTATTTCACTAGCAATATTCTACTTCCTTTCCATAAGCTGCCAACTTATCAAATTTTACATTCCTTAGAAAATAAAGAAAAACAAATAATGTTTTTAAAGGAAGAAATAACATTTCAAAGGTTACAGAAACAACCTTCAGTTTCTTCTAAAATTAAAAATTTAGAAACTAATATTCTACAAGAACATTGTTCTGATCTGCCTACGACATTTTGGAAACGAAAGAAACACATTGTTGGGCTTCTTTATGAGCCTGACTTTGATGAAACAAGTATTCCAACAAAAGATCGACCAATTCAAATAAATCACGAGCTAACAATGAACTGTCTGTGAGAGATCAATGATCACCTAGACAAGAAAATAATTTCTCCTTCCAAATCCCCCTAGAGTTGCACGGGTCTGGTATTAATTATAAGCCTCTTAATGCAGCACTTAGATGGATTAGGTACCCTATTCCAAATAAGAAAGACTTATTACAGAGAGTCCATGCTGCTACAATATTCTCTAAATTTGATTTAAAATCTGGATTTTGAAAAATTCAAATTGATCCTAAAGATAGATATACAACAATATTCACCGTCCCGTTTGGACAATCTGAGTGGAATGTATACCATTTGGCTTAAAAAAAGCTCCCTCTGAATTTTAAAAAATTATGTATGACATCTTTAATCCATTCTCAAAATTCATCAAAACATATATAGATGATGTCTTGATATACCTAACAAGTATCGATCAACATTTTAAACATTTAAACACATTCTTTAAAAAATTAAAGCTAATGGTTTTTCACTGTCTAGGACTAAATACAGTTTGTTCCAGACGAATATCAGGTTCCTTGGTCATAACATCAAACAAGGGACAATAACTCCAATCCAGCGATCTCTTCAGTTTGCTGACAAATTTCAAGATCAATTCTGGACAAAACACAACTTCAAAGATTTCTAGGCTGTATCAACTATATTTGTGATTTTATCTCAGGTCTAAGCAATCTGCTAAAGTCTCTTTACAATGGCTGAAAAAGCCACCATTCCCTGGACGGATGTTCAAACCAGAGTCGTTAAGGAAATCAAATGAAAAGCTAGAAGTCTCCCATTCCTAACTCTCCCCGATCCATCTGCATACAAAATTATTGAAACAGATGCATCAGACATAGGATACGGTGGCATTTTAAAGCAACGAAAAAATAATAAAGAAAATAACATTGCATATACTTCTAAGCATTGGAATAGTTCTCAACAAAACTATCCTAAAATTAAAAAAGAAATTTTAGCCATTGTTTTATGCATTTCAAAATTTCAATCTGATTTATTAAATCAAAAGTTTTTGTTACGCATTGATTGCAAGGCCGCTATGTCTATTCTGCAAAAGGATGTGCAAAATATTACATCAAAAAATATTTTTGCTAGATGGCAAGCAATATTATCTATTTTCGATTTTGTTATTGATTATATTAAGGGAAGCTCAAATTCCATTCCGGATTTCCTAACCCGATAATTTCTTCAAGGTAGATAAATGTTGTAAAAACCATAACCCTTGAGGCTAGCTTTGTCGCCCCTGGAGGAGAAAAGGACTGTTGAAAAACAGTCTAAAGATAAAGCAAATTCAGAAGTTGTGCCAAAACAACTAACAACAACTGTTGCCAGAAAGCAACACTCGGATAAAGCTGGATCAAGTCAGCCAAAATGCAGATCCCCAACTGATTATGCCATGAAGGGTATTCCTATAGTGGTCTCTTCACAGTCAATTTTAGCACTGCCAATTTCTGTTGCCCAACCCAGAAGATGGGCAGACATCGCTAAAGAAGAATCCTCTTCGGCAGATTACAATATTCAATTTGCACAAGAACAATCTTTCTCATGGATAGCAGAAGATTTCAAAAGATGGTCAGAACTCACACGAGTTTCATTATGTTTGTTCAAACCCTTTATGGACAAAACCTAAAAATATGTCACTCATAGTACGGTGTGGATCAACAAGATAATCTCACCAAAGGGATGGGGTGATCACCCAAAGAAAGTCAGAAAACTTTCTCAGCCTTTTAACCCACAATTTTCAGCTATTATGATTACAGAGATGCGTGGTTTAATGCATTCTCGTTCTAGAATCATATTAACAAAAACTCCTACTTTCTTCTGTGGGGCAAACAAGTAGAAGCGAAATTTCTCCAATGCTTTTCGCACCAATGATGGCTTGTTTATGGCCATTCAACAAACATTTTTCCATCACCAGTGAAAGAAGGTTATGAATATTTTTGCTCTAGATTTCATGGTGACCAACATATCTCCAAATTAATCCAATTTTCCCATAGATTCCACATACCTTGGATCTATACGCAGAAATATGTCTTCCACAAGAAAGAAAGACACAGAGGCATGCCTTGGTTGGCCCTTCAAAGATATCGCAAATGGTACAAAGCGTGGAGAAATGCCACCGAGACTACGTACCTGCAGTTGAAAGATGGTTTGCCAAAAACCCCAAGCATTTATCGCCAACAGATATTTCTAAATCCTTGTTTTTGAAGCAAAGGACTCTAGTTACAGCACGACTAGCAGGATCAACATACAAGGAGGAATACATCCTCCTTGTACTTAGTTTAGAAATACGTGACAGCATATTCTCTTCTAGAGCTACTAGCTCCTTCACTTCCTTATCTTCTTCCAATTTTAAGCTCAAAGAAGAAATTAGATTCTCTGATTTGCAGCAATCAATTGACGACTAGAAAATTGCTAAACATCCCCAATCAACAATTTACAAGTCTCAAAAATGGAGCTTGACAAGTGATTATCACAAGTCTATGTCACGACCCTAACCCCGAACCCGGTCGTGATGGCGCCTCTCATGAAGACAAGGCCAGCCAATTTAACCAAAATATCATTTTAAGCAGTTAATTAACATGAAAACAATATAATCATGATTTAATAGAAATAATTCGCGAAAATATAGCTAACCATAATAGAAACCATTCCGACACAGCCCCAAACCGGGGTGTCACAAGTCATGAGCAACTATGGATCCTGATACAAGTCTACTAAATACAATATCTGGCACAACTATTTGAAGAATATAGAAACAATAAGATAAGGGAGATACGGGGCTGCGGACGCCAACAGCCACCCCGTAGTCTCCAGAGCGGAACCAACAACGCCTGAATCTGCACACATGGTGCAAGGAGTAATATGAGCACTCCGACCCAGTGAGTAATAAAGATAAATAACGACTGAAAGTAAGAAAGCACGTAAAGCACAAGGCATTCTATAATGACGCAATAAAACATCATTTGAAAACAGTAAATCAGTGAGAAATCAAGTAAAATCTTCTTTCAACAGGTAAAGCATGTAATTTTTCAGGTAAATAATGTGAAGTAAAAAAAAAGAGATAGAAGATCGCCCCTCGGGCTCAGTATCAACAAATCCGCCCCTCGGGCAATATTGCAGAACAGTATCAGCCCCTCGGGCTCAAATCTCATAACAATACCAGCCCCTCGGGCTATCACATGGAATAGTATCAGCCCCTCAGGCTATCACATAGTACAATATCAGCCCCTCGGGGTATATCTCACATCACAATGGATACTCGCGCTCACTCGCGATGTTCAGACTCCGAGAGGGGCCCCTTATGGCCCAAACGCAATATCAAGCCACCTTGTGGCATCAAATCTAGGCCCTCGGCCTCATATTAGTCAAGCCACCTCGTGGCGTATATAAAGTATCTCAAGCCCTCGGCCTCATATCACTCAGTATATCCTCACATCTGGCCCTCGGCCGCACTCAGTCAGAAAATCATCACAAGCCCGTCGGGCATAGTAAAACACTAGTTCTCAGGCCAAAAACATCATTAAAATATTATTTAAGTCTCAAAACGGAATAATAGTGGCTGAGTTGTAAAACAACGTGACTGAGTTCAATTAATTAGTCAAAATAGTGAAGAATCAATGATAAAAATCCCCGAAGGGTTCAAATAAATGGCACGAAGCCCAAATATGGCAATTAGCCCAAATCATGATGATAACAAATAAGTTTCAGTCAAATACGCTATAAAAATCATCAATCGGGACGGACCAAGTCACAATCCCCAGTAGCAAACGACCCCACGCTCATCATCGAGCGTGTGAATCACCTCATTATAGCACTATGATGTACAATCCGGGGTTTCAAACCCTCAGAACATTATTTACAATCACTACTCACGTCGAACCGGCTAAATCCCTAGCCCAGTGATGCCTTCGCCCCTCGAATTGGCCTCCACGTGCGTCGAATATATCCAAAATCATAACGAATACGTCACAATATACTGAGGGGACAAAGCCCAAGCGAAAACAATCAAAAAATACCAAAAATTTTTGAAATTAGCAAAACCCGAGCCCCGGGCCCACTTCTCAAAGCTTAGAAATTTTCACATCAACGGGTTCCTTATCTCCCAACGAGTTCATACATATCAAAAGTTCTCAAATCCGACCCCCAAATGGTCCTCCAAATACCCAATTAGAATTTCAAAATCTCAAGCCCTATTTCGTCCTTTTTAGCAAGACTTCGATGATTTTCTAGGTGGATTTCACAATATAAACAAGTTTTAGGTCCGAAATTCTTACCTCCAATCGATTCTCCTTGAATCCCTCGTTAATTTCCTTCAAGAACCTCCAAAAATGATCAACTATAGGTGAAAATATACCCAAAATTGCGGACAAGAAGACTTAAAAACATTCTGCCCAGGCTTCATCGAGTTGTACCTTGCGCTGTGCAGGTTGTACATCCTCTTACCATTTTCCCTTGTTGTACACCTTCCGTTAAAATGCTCATAACCCTTGTGGAAACATCCAAATGATCAACGATTTGAAGATTTAGAAACTAGACTCGAAGATCTTCATTTGATAGGTTGTACACTATATAACTCTTTATATATTCCGAGATATGAGCTTCTAAAGTGCATCAGAAAATTCTGTCGAAATTGCTCCACCAGCTAACTTCGATCACTCATAACTTTCTCATGGAATATCCAAATCATGAATGGTTTAACTTTCTGGAAGCTAGAATACAAGGGCTACAACTTTCATGTTTTGTAATTTTTCTGATTCCATATAGATTACAAGATATGAGTTTCCATACTGGACTACTTGCACCAGAAATTTTCCGGTGCACAGCTGAAGCTAAAAAAGAAAATCTGCAATTTTTTCAAAGATGAAATTGTCCGTTTAACCACCTAAAACTCACCCGAGGCCACTGGGACCTCAACCAAATATGCTAACATATTCCATAACTTCATTCAAACTTGTTCCAACCTTCGGAACGCTCAAAACAACATCACAACACCAAATTCGCGTCGGATTCAAGCCTAGGAATTCCAAAATGTTCTAAATTACCCTTTTGATAAAAAACCCAACCAAACCATGTCCGAATGATATGAAATTTTGCACACACATCCCAAATGACATAACGAAGCTACATCAACTCTCGAAATTCCATTCCGACTCTCGGATCAAAATCTCGCCTTACAACCGGAAATCGCCAAAATACTAACTCCACCAATTCAAGCCTAATTCTACACCGGACCTCCAAAACCAATTCCGATCACACTCCTAAGTCATAAATCACCTCCCGAAGCTAACTGAACCATGGAAACTCACATCCGAGCCCTCTAACTCATAAGTCAACATTCCGGTTTACTTTTCCAACTTAAACCTTCTTAAAAGAGACTAAGTGTCTCATTTCTTACCAAATCCACTTCGAACGCAAGCTACTCAACTCGATCACATAAAACACGGATAACGAAGCATAATAAAGCAGAAATGAGAGAAACAGAGCGGTAAATCATGAGACGACTGGCCGGATCATCACAGTCTACTATTGAGCAGACTATTTCTCTGGAATCGGAACATGTGGAAATAAATCTTCTCAATTTTAAATCTATTGAAAAATATAGAAAGAAATATAATTCTATTCATTTTGGTTTTGTACAAATAGCTGCTAAGCCTTTATCCAGAGAAGGATTGGACACATCACTCCTACTCTGTCTTAGAGATTCAATATTTCTATAGTTCAATGATTCCTTGCTTGGAATGGTAGAAACCAGTCCAACAATGGTCCAAGTTACTTCGATTGCTTCCCTAACGTCACATTTTACCTTAAAGATAGAAATATTTTAGATGTTTTGACCCTAAACGTTAAGTCATCTAATTATAAGACTAAAGTTGGTTCTTTTCCAGTAGCAATTATTTATAGGATTCAGTATAAGGCTATGAGTTCAGCCTTTAACACCAGAGCCATGAGAACTACTAACAAGGGTGAAATTGTTCACTTCCAGATAGATCTATAAAGATCGCATCTGTCTATTCCTAGACCAATTTCTTGGAGTCAAGTTTCCCTTCCTAAAAATTTGCTTCTGCAGGATGCCACTTCTTCTCATAAACCACAAAACACAATAATTTCTCAGATCCAACAATTCCCTTCGGGATCTGTGCTAGATTCCTTTCAGAGGTCCCTTAGCCAAAAAGTTAGTTCCTCTGCCCCTTCGCAGTCTGAAATCCTATTAATTCATTATGCTAGACATTCTGGGTCTTCATATCCTACTAGAATCGAGACAGTAGATTTCGAATCTAGGGTACCACGGGCTAAGTACAAGGTAGAAAAACCAGAAACAGTTCCCTCTACCGACTCTACCTACAACTAACTAGATTCTCCTACTTATACATCACTAGGTGCTGAATGAGGAGATGACAACATTGGTTGTGCTTTGATGATAGAATTTGAACTT
This sequence comes from Nicotiana obtusifolia, assembly GCA_002018475.1. NCBI lineage: Eukaryota > Viridiplantae > Streptophyta > Magnoliopsida > Solanales > Solanaceae > Nicotiana > Nicotiana obtusifolia. The sequence continues at coordinate 124,904 of MCJB01045459.1, read as the reverse complement.
GACAAAAAAGGTCTCTAAAAGGATTTTTACTCTCCTGAAAATCTTTTCAAAAGAACTTGGTTTTTAGAAAAGTATAAAGGAGAAGGAAGAAAGAAAATTCAAACAATTTTTTGTGATAGTTTAAATATCATTAAAGAACAAATTAATTTCTTTGAATGGTTTAAAATTTATGCTGAATATAATCAGATAGATTTCCCTTTTTCAAATTCAATTAATGTTTCTAAAATATGGAAAACTGACACTGGTGAAGAACTTATTTATGAACTTCCTTCGTCACAAAGTATTTCAACTAACTTTGCTAGCAGCTCTGTTACAGCCTCACTTTCAAAAAGAGAGCTGATACTGAGCCGATTACTGGCAAAGATATTAAAATAATTTTCGGATAAAATAATTATACAAATAAATATTTACAAAGTCTTGGAGAATACTTGGTTTCAAATTCATCTTCAACTCCTCTGAAGAAACCAATAGTAGGACCTTCTACCCCTACAACACCATTATTTAAACAATATGAGATCCCTAGAACCCATACTAGATAACTCAATATGCACCATTCAAAGGATTCCCCTCAGCTCTTTGAACTCCAACAGTGAATTGCAGAAATAGAGAAATCCTTAACAGTTCAGGAGACTCTAGTCCGACAGACTTCAGATATATCTTCTTCTAGGATCATAGGAGCCGTAGGAGAAACAGACTCAGATAAAGAATCTGAGCAATTAGAATCTCAACTATTTTCTCAAATTTCTCTAGAAGATACCCCTCCTTTAGCAATAGCACCTATTAAATCTGAATTTTCCAACTGGCGTAAGCCTCAAAAAACTCTATTACCTTAGAGCTACATACTCAGACGTAGTCTTAGAACAAAACATCCCATAGCTTTTCTTACCAGAGTACTACTCATGTCTTAGTCGCTGGTTTTACAGGTCAACTTAAGGGGTGGTGGGATACCCATTTAAGCGACGAGGAAAAACAACAAAATTTTCAAGCCGTAAAATTAGATGAATTAGGACAACCAATCCTCAAAGATGGTGAAACTATTCCTGATTCAATTAACACTTTGCTATATACAATTATCAAAACATTTGTAGGATGTCCAGGTTTTTTTAGAGAAATATCCTCTGAAATACTTAACAACCTTAACTACAACTATGGTTGAGAAGAGATTACTAGCTCTTCTAGAAGAGAATATATATATACATATATATATATATATATAGAGAGAGAGAGAGAGAGAGAGAGAGAGAGAGAGAGAGAGAGAGAAATGATTGAACTTTTCACGGCGATTGATCTCCTAGGCAGTTTTCTTGAGAGATTAAAGTCTAATAAAAAATTTGAAAAAACAAAAAATTCAAAAATGTCTTTTTGGTATTTTTTTTAGGTAGTAATAATCCTCCATGAGCAATTAGAATCTCAACTATTTTCTCAAATTTCTCTAGAAGATACCCCTCCTTTAGCAATAACACCTATTAAATCTGAATTTTCCAACTGGCGTCAGCCTAAAAAAACTCTATTACCTTAGAGCTACATACCCAGACGTGGTCTTAGAACAAAACATCCCATAGCTTTTCTTACCAGAGTACTACTCATGTCTTAGTCGCTGGTTTTACAGGTCAACTTAAGGGGTGGTGGGATACCCATTTAAGCGACGAGGAAAAACAACAAAATTTTCAAGCCGTAAAATTAGATGAATTAGGACAACCAATCCTAAAAGATGGTGAAACTATTCCTGATTCAATTAACACTTTGCTATATACAATTATCAAAATATTTGTAGGATGTCCAGGTATTTTTAGAGAAATATCCTCTGAAATACTTAACAACCTTAACTACAACTATGGTTGAGAAGAGATTACTAGCTCTTCTAGAAGATAATATATATATATATATATAGGGAGAGAGAGAGAGAGAGAGAGAGAGAGAGAGAGAGAGAAATGATTGAACTTTTCATGGCGATTGATCTCCTAGGCAGTTTTCTTGAGAGATTAAAGTCTAATAAAAAATTTGAAAAAACAAAAAATTCAAAATTGTCTTTTTAGTATTTTTTTTAGGTAGTAATAGTCCTCCATGATTTTTCTCTGTGCCTCGGTTCCTTTTTATGAGATAATACATAGTTGAAAAAAAAAAGAAAAAAATATGTAGATAAATAAATTGATATATTGCCCTTGCTAGTAGGTGTGAAGTAAAGTTGTGCTTAAAGAAAAAGGGAAAGCTCTTGGGATGATATTGTTTGTAAAATCGAAGTTGGGATTGAAGAATTTGCTCTTAAAGAAATATGCGATGTGTTAAAGTGCTTAGGAGGGTTACTCACTATTCAAAATATATATCCTACCCATCCCATAGCCACATTACAACCATAAAAAAGTCCTACTTGATTTTGGAACGAGCAGGCCTACATTAGTAGGGGTTTACATAAAGAGAAAGCATAAGGTACTTTGTGCATGCATGTGACTTTTTTGTGACAGTGAGGAATTTCTTTGATAAATATGAGTTCTTAAAATATATTTGAGCATTTGATTCGAATGTGTGGATTTCACTTACTCTTTTTTCTTGTGTGAGGGCATATGATTTTGCGAGGAATAAGTGACGTTATTAGATTTCTCTATGATGTTAAGTGTTCAAGCCATGAATGCATTGTGATATTGAGTCGGTTTGTGAGGCTATGATTATTAAAAGCATGTTGTCTTGGTGCTGAATAAATTTTTGAAGTATGGCATAAAGTAATGGGAAGTGTGTGTTGAAGGCATATGCTAAAGTTTAATTGTTGCTATCGACCATGGTCATAGGTATGGTATGCTTCAGATGTATTAAAAGAAAATAAAGTGTTCAAGGTTAGTCTGAATTGGTGGTTGACTCGAGGGCGAGCAATGTTTAAGTGTGGGGTGGTGATGTGTGACCATAATCCTATATTTTTAGTACATTAGTCACCTCATATTTTGTTTGTTTAGTGGTTAATTATGCGACATTTGAGCTAAATTATGTTATTTTATGTGTAGGAGCATCGCAAGAAATAGTTGAATGAAAGTACCACAAACAGAGGACAAAAATGCAAGGAAAGAGCACAAAAACACAAAGTACCCAAGCCTAGGAATAAGCCTCGCCTCGCGAGGTCCCAGGCGCGCTACAAGCCTAGCCTCGCGAAGTCAGGCGCCCAATGGGCAATTGTTCTTGAATTAAAAATACCCGTCCCCGATTTGGACTCTAGGAATTTGACCCTAACGTATAAATACTCCCAAAACGAGTTGAGGAGGGATTGGACATTATCTGGAGAAGAAAAAAGGCTACAGAACACTATGGAGCAAGGAATGAAACAAGTTTTTCCTCTGTTTCTCTTTACTTTATAGTTTAATATCTTTGAAAATCATGATTATTGTCTATACATTTATGAGTATTGTCACAACCCAATTCTCCTATAGGTCGTGATGGCGCACAGCTCCGCTGTTAGGGAAGCCAACAGTGAGCTAACCACGTGATTTCTCCTTTTAATAAGTTTCCAAGTATTTAGCTTTCCATTAACTAAACAGTAGAATAAGTGTATGAGCTACTAGTAGAATATACAAAACACTAAACTACTATCTAAAATGAAGTTGATAGAAAGCAAAACACAAAAGAAAGACTTCGGGTGCTGCAGAACGGCTCGGAAGGCAGCTCACCGCTCAGTCTCGGAGTATTAGGAGTGTGTGCCGGGGTGACTACCAAATGCACCTACCTCAGAACCTACACGATTGGTGCAAAAGTGTAGCGTGAGTACATAAACAACATGTACATAGTAAGTATCAAATCTAATCTCAAATAAGTAGTGACGAGGAGTCGACTTAGACACTTACTATGGGCTAACAATAAAATGCAGGAATTATAAATAAACATGGATTAAATAATACAATTAATACAAGTTAGTAACAAGTAGAGCATAATAATAGTTATTTCACTATCAAAAAATTCCGAATCAACTCCTGTCATTTAAATAATTATAATCGCTCAAGGCATAAACTAATATCAAGTAAAATTAGGCTGCGAGTATTATCACGCACGATTTATGCCGAGGTCATATGGCCTGATCCAAAAATATATTGTGCACTACCGAGGTTCGAATGGCATGAACCATATGTATCTGCCCTTCACCATTAGGCGGCCGGACGGCTGGTGTGGCAGCTGGTGCTGTAATCATAGGCCGGTGTCCCTACTTCACTACCTTGTCCCGAAGTCAGGGACTAAACCTCTTCATGTGGCCAGGATCCCACACTCATATCAACCTCTCAGAATGGCAGGCTGCTAACCGGAATTTTGACCTTGATGGCCCGAATACCCACTGGAGGAACCCCTGAATAGCTAGTGGCCGGTAGGAACTCTTTGGCATGGCGCTGAAATACGATTGCATCGGAGCACCCCGAGGAGGTGGTGGTGCTAGATATGTGGGGCTGCTAGACTGACCCCTGCCCCCAGCCGGGGCATCATTAAACTCTCTAGAATACTGGAACCGCTTATCCCTCATAGCCTGCTCCCGACCATGCTGACGTGCACCCTCGATCCTCCAAGCTATCTCTATAACTAGCTCGTAAGAAGTCCCCATCTCAACCTTTCAGGCCATAGTGGCCTGGCTAGCAGAGTGTAAACCTGCAACAAACCTCTGCATTCTCTCTGCATCGGTTGGAAGTATCATAAGTGCATGGCGAGATAACTTAGAGAATCTCGCTTCATAGTCGGTCATAGACATCTGGCCTTCTGGAGCTGCTTGAACCGAAAATGCAACTCTTCCCTCTGAGAGGGTGGAATATGTCTATCCAAGAAGAGGCGTGTAAACTGGTCCCAAGTCATGGGAGGAGAACCTACTGGCTGCCAAGAAGATAGGACTGCCACCATCGACGAGCCCTGCCCTCTAGCTGAAAGGTAGTAAAATCCACTCCATGGGACTCCAATATCCTCATGTTGTGTAGTCTATCCCTGCACCGATCAATAAAGTCCAAGGGTTCCTCGTGTAGCTTACCTCCAAAGACAGGAGGCTGTAGCCTGGACCATCTGTATAATAGCCTATGCGAATCGCCGGCTGCAGCTGGTATGGGCTCAGGTATAGCTGCTACAACTGGCTGAGCTCCGTCCATGGGTAGTGCGCCCAGGGTCTGATATACGACAGCTGCATGCCCTGGAGCCTGAGCGGTAGGGGTCTGTGCTCCCCCTCCCACTTGAGATGTGGCAGGGTCTACTGGAAATAAACTAGCCTGGGTCTTCGAATCCATGAACTGTAGCATATGGCCCATGACCTTCTGAAATCCCGTGCGGACATGAAATCCACCAAGGCTGGCTCTGCTGCAGGCACCTCGCCCTACTCCTCAGTAATAGGATCCTCTACTGGATCCATTGGTGGCATAGCTGGGGCCACTCTGGGACGTCCTCCTCCCCTACCATGGGTTGGAGCCCTCCCTGAGCCTCTAGCAACAGGGGGAGCAGCTCCTCCAGGGTCTAGAACATCCGTTGTGCGCGTTCTCACCATATGTGAGAGAATAAGAGAAAGATACTTGTACCACATCAACTACACGATAGGAGATGAAGAAAGAGTGGTTTCCTAACACCCTATAGCCCCTCAAAGAAAAGTATGGACGTCTCTGCACCGATCCGCAAGAATATATTAGGCCTGCTCATAACTTGTGAGACCTATGTGAACCTAGTGCTCTGATACCATGTTGTCATGACCCAATTCTCCTATATGTCGTGATGACGCCAAGCTCCGCCGCCAAGCAAGCTAACAGTGAACTAACCACGTGATTTCTCCTTTTAATAATTTTTCAGGTAATTAACTTTCCATTAATTAAACGGTTACGAAATAGCAAATTTTAATAAATAAGACGAAAGTACCTATGTGCAATCATAACAATAGTGAAAATCCCAAATCCATACAGTCTACTTGTGTGTGTGCCAAGACTTGGTGTCACAAGTGTATGATCTACTAGTAGAATATACAAAACATAAACTATTGTCCGAAATAAAGTAGGCAGAAAGCAAAACACAAAAGAAAGACTTTGGGTGCTGCAGAACGCCTCGGAAGGTAGCTCACCGCTCTGTCTCGGAGTATCAGGTGTGTGTGCCGAGGTCACTACCAAGTGCACCTGCCTCAAAACCTACACGGGTAGTGCAAAAGATTAGTGTGAGTACATAAATAACACGTACACAGTAAGTATCAAGTCTATCCTTGAAGAAGTAGTAACGAGGGGTCGACTTCAACACTTACTATGGACTAACAATAAAATGCAAGAATTATAAATAAACATGGATTAAATTATACAAATAATACAACTCAGAAACAAGAAGAGAATAATAATAATTCTTTCACTATCAACAAATTCCGAGTCAATTCCTGTCATTTAAATAATTATAACCGCTCAAGCGATAAACTAGTATCAAGTAAAATTAGGCTCCGAGTATTAGGACGCACGATTTATGCAGAGGTCGTACGGCCCGATTAAGAAATATATTGTGCACTACCGAGGGTCAAACGGCACGAACCAGATGCATCTATTAACCTGCCGAGGCGAACGGCCTGCTCCCATAAGAGTATACGAAATTTACTTTGCTCGCGGAAATACTTGCGACGCGAGTAAACATAGATTTCTCAAAGTTATTATAAAATTCTTCCATTCTTCCCCACACAGAAGAAATTTAAACGGGAGACTTTAAATCTTAAAACCCTTAATCCCAGCTCTACTTAAGACAATTAATATGCATGACCAATATAATTGAGAAAATCAAGCATGGTGTAAGCCTAAGGCTACCCGAACATCACATAAAATATAGCTACATACGGACTCTTGTCAACTAGTGCGTACGTAGCTCCTCACACATATAATTCACAACAAAAATACACCTAAAGGAATGACTTTCCTCTTATAAGGTTAGATAAGAGACTTACCTCATCTAAAAGCTCGCTTTCCGGCCTCAAATTCCCTCTAAAGCCTAAATTCGGTGGCGAACAAATTCGAAACTAGTCAAATGTTGCATAAATAAATCAATATATGTTCAAAAGTTCATATTCTAACAATTAGAGTGATTACCCAACCCAAATTGAAGGATTCCTAAAATTCATCCTCGGCCCTACGGGCCCGGATTCCAAAAATATTTGAAGAAAGTTGTTACCCATAACCTCATGAACTCAAATACATAATTTTCATTCCATTCCATAGCTATTTTCGTGGCTAAATTCTATTTTTATCAAAATTTAGGTTTTTCATCTAAACCTATGATTTTTACAATTTTACATGTTAAAATCTACCCATAACCTATGTATTTAACTCGCATTATATAGAAATTACTTACCTCAAATTGCTAGGTGAAAATCCCCCTCCAAGAGCTCCAAAATGGCCAAAGAGGTGAAGGAAAACGAGCCAAAATAGCCTATGTCCCGCATTAAATAACCTATTCTGCCTCTAGCGATTTTTGCATTTGCGGAGGGTTGGCCTCTTCTGCGGCTCTGCATTTGCGGAAAAATCATCGCAGATGCCTTGCCCAGTTGGCCTACTTCTGCATCTGCTGACCACTGGCCTGCTTCAGCGGGTCTGCTCCTGCGACACGTGTGCCACTTCTATGGCTTTGACCGCTTCTGCGGTTTCCTCCATCTCACCTGCGCGTTCGTAGGTGCATACGCTCACTCGCATCTGCGGTTCTTGGGCTGCTCATATTGGGCCGCTTCTACGAGCTCGCATCTATGGCTGGCCCTCCGCTGGTGTGACTGCACCAGAAGCTGGGTGATTCAGTTGCTCACCCAAGCTCAAATGACCTTTGTGCATCGTCCAAATGTCATCCAGGGCCACTGAGGCCCCGTCCAAACATACCAACAAGTTTAAAATCAACTTACGAACGTCAAATTCTTTCAACTTACTCCGAACGCGCCGAAACATACTTAAGCTACTCAGGATGGCACCAAGTTTTGCGTGCAAGTCTCAAATCACCACACGGAGCTATTCCTAGGCTCCGAATCTCAAACGGACCTCGATAACACCAAAAGCTACTCCAAACCAAATTTATAGAACTTTTAGATAAATGAGCAAATTTTCAACCTTTAGAGCCGAAACACTCCCGGGTCATCCAAAACCTGATCCGAAATGTGCCCAAGTCAAAAATGATCATATGAATCTAATGGAACCGTCAAATCTCAGTTCTGGGATCGTTTACTCAAAATGTTGACTAAAGTCAATCTTAGCCTTTTGACAGCCAACTAAGGAGCTAAGCATTCCAATTTCATAAAACAGTAAAAGCACATATAGAGAGTCCTATTTAGGGGAACGGGGATCTAGAAAGAAAAACGATCGGTCGAGTCATTACAAGTAGCCAAACTTTCTTGTCTAGGGTTTGATGGAACCTTTCGAAGGACGAGTTTTCATCCAGCGTTTTATATAAATTTGTCGTTGATCTTTCTATACATGTTCAACTATGTTTTCCTTGTTGTGGATTGAAGAACTGTCAATTAACTGTGCCTGTTTAGAGTGTAGTGCTTGAGAAAGGGTAAGCATTTAGGTAGTCGTTGTATAACATCACTCTTAACGTATTTGACAAAATCAATAAGTAGGGTTTAAAGGTGGGATTATAAATAATGAAACCTTAGTGGGATCGTAGTGAGCAGTGTATTAGTGCCAGCTAATGTAGTTTGAAAGTATACGTCTAGTATATTGTGATAGTTGCTCGAGAGAGAACTGCAACACCCAAAGTACTCGTGATCGGTAGAGAATACTTAAGGCGAATTTATAGAAAATGTAGCGGGGGAAATGCTAACAATTGGGAAAATCATAACCCTAGACTTTTTCAATCTTGCTTACAACATTTACTCTGTTAGTTATAAATTTTCATCATTTTAATTATTTTGCTTTTGGTTAGTAAACAATCAACTCATTACTCAATATTTCTAGAAGTTGATTAATTGAATTTTTGTGAGACTAGTGGTTGATATTTAGGTTAATTCCCTATGGAATTCGACTCCAGTAATTGTAAACCGGATTATATTTTTAATGACCACTTAGTCTTTTTTATAAGGCATAGTTGGGCGTGATCATTGAACAATTTCACACCTAAAATATGTGAGGAATCAATACAGCGAGTTTAAAGATAGAGTTTTGGAATAACAAAGTCTTGACGTGGTCATAGTGAGCCGTAAGATAGTGTCAGCTAGCATAGTTCGAGAGAATATATCTAGTAAATTATTGCAGTTTCTCGGGAGAGAACTACAACACGTGAAGTGCTCATGATCAATATAGAATACTCGGGCAAAATTCTAGGAGACATAGCTGGAAGGATTCTGATAATTGGGGAAATCATAACTCTAGGTCTTCTTAATCTTGTTTTTCTCGTTAGTTAATAATTTACTGCTTTCTAGATTTGTTAATTAACTAGTTTAGAATAAAAGTCACTATCTTTACAATTAGAAAATTATTTGGACTTGTATTTCTTAGTGATATTGAACAGCTATCGCTAAACATTAGTTCTTTGTAGGATTCGCCTCCGGTCTCTTAGATCAGATTATATTTGAAGCGATCGTTTAGTCCTTTTATAAGGCATAGTTGGGCGTGATCAACTGTCTTGGTGAAACTTCACCATGATCATGTCCTTAATTCTATAGTTTGTGCGTTGCCGCTTGTGGTCCGCAGGCTTTTTCATTCGCTTAGCTGACTTGTCCAATTAAGTCTTTGTAATGTCAATCTGCTCCTCCTATCCTTTGGTCATATGATAAGCCCCCTAACTCTTTCCCTTGAACACAATGAGTAGTGGATATGGAGTTTATGGTTGTGGGCATGTTGCTACCTCAAATGGTCTTCGTCCGTTGGACTCACTCTGCGGCAAGTTATAATAGAATTAGGATGTGTTCAAGAGTCGTGTCCGAATCTATTTATGCGAGCTCACAAAATACGTCAAGTATCACTCCAATAAGGCATTGATCTGCTTCGTATGTTTATCCGTCATGGGTAGAAACTAATGAAAAAGTGCAGGTTTGTGCCAAGTATGATGAACAAGTCTCTCCAAAGATTCTAGTAAAACGGGGTTGATCACTAATGATTTTCCTTGGTAAGTGTCACGACCCCAAAATCCCACCTGAGAAATCGTGATGGCATCTATTCTCTAAGACCAAGTAAGCGTAACACATTAAGAGAATCAATAAAATTTAACCAATTTAAATGCAAAACATAAGTTAATAATTGAAATAACATAGGTGAACCTACATCAGTTATACAATCCCAAAAATCGTTAGTACAAGTAATAAGCCTTTCTAAGAGTAAGAATACCAAGTACATCACTATTCCAGAATAATAGTAAACTGTGGAAATGAAAGACAACAGAAGGTGACTCCGGAGCCTGCGAACGTCAAGCCGGTATACCTTGAAGTTCCCAGCCGCGCAGACATAAGTCTCAAAACCAAGTCGATTAGTAATACCTGGATCTGCACAAAAATGTGCAGAAGCGTAGCATGAGTACACCACAACAGTACCCTAGTAAGTATCAAGACTAACCTCAGTGGAGTAGTGACGAAGTAAATCAAGACACTCACTAGAACCAAAACCTGTGCATGATATTAACATAAAGCTAGCAATGGAAAGAACATCAATGTAAGATTAAAAGCATAAAAATTATTAATGTGAGACCAATGACGGAATAATAGAACAACAATTGGCAACAAGAAATAAACGGGTAATAGAGCATTAACACAACTAGAACACAGTTGAAATACGAATGAACTCAAATTATGAAAACATATGACAATTCAAGTAATTAAATCATTCCCAATGCATGAATTACGACATGAATTTCCCCGAGGCACCAGTCCCCGTAACCACAAATCATAAACCATAATTCTGAATCTTACACGCATGGCATCTCGTGCCCACATTATCAACAACCTTCGCTCGGCAAAGTCCACGTGCTGCCATGTACATTGTATCAGTTTCAAATGCCAGATAAAATATTCGAGAGATTTGTTTAAATACGATAAGGCATAATAACAAATCTTTAATAAAGGTAAAGCGTTAAATGAGATCATGAGTTTATTTTAGAAATCAAATAAAATAAAATAAAGTACAGTTTATATAAAATGGAGTATCAAATGATTTTATTTAGAAATAAAAAAAGGCAAAGGAAAATAACATTTTTAAACAAAGTAAAACAGCAGATAAATTAACGAATTAAATATAAGATTTGTTAAAGTGAAGCGTGGTAACAAATTTGAGTAATGTAAAACATCAAATGGTTAATGATTTTAATTTGAGAACCATTTAATGTAGGCATGATAGCGATATAAATATAGTAAAGTACAAAGTGAGATGACATACTTTATCCTAAGAGTCACAACAAGTAAACATATTGACAATTTATTTATTTAAACCCGTTATATTACCAATAATTCAACAGAATATGAGACGATGAATCCCCTCAATAAATTCATCTTGAAAATCAATTCATCAAGTAACAACGGTGGCACATTAAAGTAACACAACAAATAATGTAGAATTGATGACTCGTACAAGAAGTCTCTATCGTTCCAATACTATAATAACAACAGTCAACCAAATACGATTAAAAACACATGTGAAATGATGTAAGGAAAAACAATAACCGTTCGACCTATAAATCATTCCAACGTAGAATGTACCATGAGAATCACAACCGATGACAACTTCACTGTCACAATAATTACAACACATCAATCTGTTGCGACGTGCAACCCGATCCCACCTATATCATATCACTCGTCCTTATCTCTTCGTATCATTTCAATACCGTTGCGGCGTGCAACCTGATCTCCAAAAAATATGAATTGAACAAACAAACTACAACCAACTACGGCGTATCACAAAAATTAAACGCAATAAAGAAGCTAAACAAAGAAAGTCACAAGCAGATAATATAGTTAAATGATAACTCACAAAATAGAATAGCAAAAAATGTCAGTTCATAAATAAAGGCACGGTTACCAAGATTCAATTAACAATTAAGGCACGTACGGACAAGGCACAAATTCAACTAGTAATTGCAATTAACAATTAAAACATGTAAGAGTGAACCTGACAATATAAGATAGAAAGCACATAAGAGCAAGCATAACAATAGAAGATATAACATGAAATGACAACTTCTATTAAATGCATGAATGAAGCCTAATAGTCTAAACCGGTCAAATAGAATATATAAGCCCGTGCACACGATCGTCACCTCATGTACACGTCTTACACATATTTCAAATAGTACAATCAACCCAAATCCTAAGGGGTAGTTTCCCCCATACAAAGCTAGGCAAGATACTTATTTCAATTAGGCCAAATAAATGCTCAAAATAGCTTTTCCTTTAAAGTTCACCTCCGCTCGGCTCAAATCTAGTAAAAACCGACTTAATAATATTAATCGATGCAAGAGAAACAAATTCTAATTAATAAAGCTATGATCTTTATACAATTCCCCAAAAGTCAACCTCGGACCCACCCGGTCAAAACTTGAGTCGAAGGGTAGGTCTCGACTACCCATAGCCCCACGAGTTCATATATATATATATATTTTTTTTCAAATCCGAGTCTAATTTGACTATCAAATACAAAATTTTTATTTTTCAAAACATAGACAAAAATCCAAAAATTTTCCTTTCAAATCCCATGATTTTGATGTTAAATCTCATAAATAATCACGTAACATAATTGAAAACTACTCAAAATCATTAACCCAATGGTTTGGTATATAAATCGCTCTACAAAGTCGCCTCCCACCAAGACTGGGGTTCAAAATATGATAAAATGAAGCTAAGTCCCGAAACATTCAGCTATAATCAAATTACATATGTCACATTTGAGACCTGGGGTTTGCAAATGCGGAAACATGATCTCAAAAGTGACCACTGACAAACTTTTTGACATTGCAAATGCTACATAAAGCTTGCAAATGCAAAACGTGGCACTTCGCAAAAGCGACAGGAATGTCGCAAATGCCGAAAATCCCATGTGCCATCACAAATGCGATCAATTTATTCACAAATGCAAACTCCACAGTGCCAACCCAACCTCAAATATGCGGAATCCTCGCAAACGCGAGGTTTGCAAATGCAAACAAAATCTCGCATTTGCAAGACCTGAAGCAGCAGACCAAAAACCAGCAAAACTTAAACTCTTCCGAACACTACGAGCGTCCGAAACTCACTCGAGCCCCCGGGGCCCCACACCAAACATTCACACAAGTACATAAACATCGTATAAGCTCTCTCGCGCGATCAAAACAAAAAAAACATCTACAAACACGAATTGGCCACCAAAACTCATAAAAATCTCAATGAACTTCAAGAAATTCTAGAACTGCAACCAAGCGTCCGAATCATATCAAACCAACTCCAAATGACACCAAATTTCATAGACAATTCCAAATAGCACAACGGACCTATTCCATGTCTCAAAATAAAAATCCGAACCCGATAGACATAAAGTCAAACCATGGTCAAACTTAAAAAAATTCTAACCTTTTAAATTGCCAACTTTCGGCCTAACAAGTCAAATCAACCTAGGGACCTCCGTATTCAATTCAGAGCATACGCCTAAGTCCAAAATCATCATTCGGACATGACAGAACCATCAAAACTCCGATCTGAGGTCAAATAAACAAAATCAAACTTGGTCTACTCTTCCAACTTAAAGCTTCTAAAATGAGAATCATTCATTGTAACGACCCAAAATCCACCTAGTCGTGATGGAACCTAACCTAGCCCGTTAGGTAACCTAATTAGAAACTATCCAATTTAAATGACATCTATACCGGAAAGAAATGAAAATATAACTGCTTTATAGAAGAATTTCCTAAGGACTGGTAGTACAAATCACGAGCTTCAAAGATTTAATGTTTATAAAGATAGTATGAAATAAATACATCATCTCTTCGAATGTATATAAATAGATATTCATAAGTCTAGGGCTACCAGAACAAGAGGTAGCTGTAACTGGAATGCAGGTACGTCTTCAATGCTAGCTTCCATCCTTAACAGCAACATCATCGTCCAAAATCTGTACGCAAGGTGCAGAAGTATAGTATGAGTACAACCAACCCCATGTACCCAATAAGTAACAAACCTACCTTAGGTTGAAAGTAATGACGAGCTGGGACAAAGGACAGAATCAAACTCCAAAAATAACTCGATAAATAAATGTTGAGCTCGTATACAATTCTTGAAAATAAATATTTTCTTTCCGAGTATAATGGTAAAACTCAAATCTTTTGCCGAAATCACCGAAAATATGAGTAAGTATGAAATATGTGATTTTAGTAAGTCTGAAATATGTGATTTTTCTCAAAAACTATGATGGCTGATAAGAAATTCCATTATCAGATGGCATGAGCAACAATACCTCTTTACGCCTACATATCAAGTATGCATGTCTAATGCAATGCAACACAGTGATGAACTCACATACTCACACTCTCAGAGTACTCAATCTCACTGTCTCGCGTTTCCACTCATCACGCTCAATATTCAGCACACTCAGTAATTCGGCACTGTATAAGGCAGATCCAACCCAAATATAAATTGCAGCTCGAGCACAGTCACCAAGTACTATATATGGCCAATCCAGCCAAGGGAAGATCCATAATATATATATATATTATGATTGACATGCAGTCACTCAATATTGTATAGGGTCAATCCAGCCTAGGGAAGATCCATCCCTCAATATAAATAATTAGGCAAGATCCATGCCCAGGGAAGATCCATCCCTCAATATAATATCAACTGCGCTCACTATGGGTGTGCAGACTCTGGAGGGGCTCTTTCAGCCCATGTGCTATAATAAGCCAAATCTAGGCATAAATCAGTAAAACATGTTGCGGCGTGCAACCCGATCCCATAATTATCACTCACAATCAGGCCCTCGGCCTGACGCAGTGAAAAATCTCTCCAGTCTCTCGGGCTCACAATGTCATGAAACTAGCCCAAAATGATGATAGGATGTATCAATAAATAGCAACAGAGACTGAGATATGATATGCAATGAACGAACATGACTGAGTACGAAATTACAATATTACAATTTGAACATATAATTCGACAGTAGGAATTACCTTAGTGGGTCCCAATAATACCAACATTTGCCTAAGCATGATTTCTAACATGAGTCACAGTCAGTTTCTCTGACACATGAAAAATACATAGAAAATACAAGTCAATTGACTACACAGTTCTACGGGATGGACCGAGTATCAATTTCTACGGTGCACGCCCATATGCCCGTCACCTATCATGTGCATCACCTCCAAACAAATCACATAACACGTATAATCAGGGTTCATACCCTCAGATCTAAGTTTAGAAGTGTTACTTACCTCGAACAAGCTAAATCTAATACCGAGCAAGCCAAGCGATGCTCCAAAAATGCCATCCCGCGAGTACCGACCTCTGAACGACTCGAAACTAGCCAAAAGCAACTCAATTAAATCAAATAAAGTCTAATGACACAATTCCAATTGATAGATGTCGAATCTCTACTCAAAAGCCCAAAATCAATCAAAAATAAAGCCCGGTCCTATACCTCAAAACCCGACATACTCACAAAATCCGACAACCCATTCAATCTCGAGTCTAAACATACTAGTTTCACTCAAATCCGACTCCAAATCGGTTTTCAAAACTCATAAACTCACTCTACGAAACTTTAGGCTAAAACCCCCAATTTCTCTTTAAAATCCATAATCCACTTATCAAAAACGAAGATAAAAAATCACGAAATATAATCACAAGTGAGTCATGAATGCTTACCCCAAGTCACATGGTGAAAATTGCTTCAAGAATCGTTTCAATATGAGGTATATAGCTCCATATATGAATAAAATGGCCAAATCCTCGATTTAAAAGCTTTTGCCCAGTCATTTATGCTTTTGCGAAAACACATGAGCCGCTTCTGCGACACGAACTCCGCTTTTGCGGACTCCACTAGCTAGTTGAATCCTCGCACCTGCGGATTTCCATCCTCTTCTGTGCAACCGCAGGTGCAAAGCCAAACACGCTTCTGCGCTCGAGCTTGCTTATGCACCCCAGACCATTGGTTCTTCGGGGCCGCAGATGCGCCCCGATTTCTGCACCTGCAAGGACTCCAAACTCTGCCCCTTTTCACTCCTGCGACCAATCTGCCGCTTTTTCAGCTCCACACCTGTGCTCATAGTGCGGTCACACCAGAATCCCTACCAAACCAGCCTTGGCCAAATAGTTCCAAATTGTCTAAATCCCGCCCAAAATGCACCCGAGCCCCTTGTAACCCCGTCCGAATATACAAATAAGTCCCATAACATAATACGGACTTACTCGAGGTTTCAAACCACACATAACAACATCGAAATGACGAATCGCACCTCAATCATAATTTAATGAACTTTGAACTTTCCACTTCCAAAACCCGAGCCGAAACATATTAAATCGACCCGAAACGAACTCAAATTTTTGCACACAAGTCTCAAATGACATAACGAAGCTATTCTAATTCTCGAAACCACAATATGAATCCGATATCATCAAAGTCAGCTTCCAGACAAACTTATGAACTTTGCACTCTTCAAATTTACAACTTTTGCCAATTATCGCCGAATCCTTCAAGAATTATCAAATTGCAAATCCAGGCATACACCCTAGTCCAAAACCACCATCTGTACCTAACAGAACCATCAAAACTTTATTCCGGGTTCAAATTCATAAATCTCAAATTTGGTCAACTCTTCCAACTTAAAGCTTAAATCATGAAATTCATTCTTCCAAATTGATTTCGAATAACCTGAGAACCAAAACCAACGATTCACATAAGTGATAATATATCAAACAGATTTACACATGCCCTCAAATAACCGAGTGAAGTGTAAATGCTCAAAATGATCGGTCGGGTCGTTGCATTCATCTAAACCAATCCTGAATCACTCGGAAATCAAAATCAATGATATGTACAAGTCATAATACACCATGTGTAACGACCCGACCGTCCGTTTTGAGTATTTTAGCCTAGTTCCCCTATTTTATTGCCTTGTTTATGTTATATTGTGGTTATGTGACTTGACGGGGCTATTGGTTTGGTTTCGGGCGAGTTTCGGACTGAATTGGGATACTTAGTCCTAATGTTGGAATCTTAAGTAGAATGTGTTGACTGGAGTTTTACTTTTTTGTAGACAACTCCGGAATAGAGTTTTGATGATTCTGATAGCTTCGTATGGTAATTTTGGGTTTAGGAGTGTGTCCAGAAATTAATTTAGAGGTCTGGAGGTCGATTTGACTTGAATTGGGGAACATTGGAAGCTTGAAGGTTTGGATGGTTGAGAGGTTTGATCGAGAGTTGACTTTATTGATATCATGTCTAGATTTTGGTTCCGAGAGTTGGAATAGGTCTGTTGTGTCATTTATGATTTGTGCGCAAAATTTGAGGTCAATCGGAGTTGGTTTGGTATGAATCGTCTCTAGTTTTGGAAGTTGAATTTTCATGGATTCAATAGGTTTGAATTGGGTCGTGATTTGTAGATTTGATGTTGTTGGATGAGATTTTAGGCCTCAAGTAGGTCCGTTATGTGATTTGGGACTTGATGGTATGTTTAGACGGGGTCCTGGGGGCCCTGGATGTGATTCGGATTGAATCCGGAATCATTTTGGACTTAGAAGAATTTCTGTCTAGCTGAGGTTCTTGTGCAATCGCACCTACGCACTTTGGGCCGTAGGTGCGGCACCACAGAAGCAGCTTGGTTCTACAGAAGCGCAAGCGCAGATGCACTCAAAGGTCCACAGAAGCAATTTTCCTTGGCTTAATGAAAAGCCGCACCTACAATAGATTTTTCGCAGGTGCGAAGTCACAGAAGCTGTTGTTGGTCCACAGATGCAGAATTACTAGGCAGAAAAGGGGCTAAATCGAGAGATTTGCAAGGAGTTGATCGGGAAAGTGCTTTGACCCAGAATTGATTATTATTCATAAATCCATAATTATTTTTAACATTTAATTAGTGTTTTGAGTTGGAAAAATTGGGAAAATTTTGTGAAAACTTCCTAAACTTTAAACTGAGCGGTTGAAGGTCGATTTGATGTCAGAATTAGATAATTTTAGTATGGTTGGACTCATTATTGAATGGGTGTTAGGATTTTTTAAAGTTTGGTCGAATTCCAAGACGCGAGCCCAGGGTTGACTTTTTGAGTTGAGTTTTTGATTTTCTTTAAAGATTGCAACTTTACTATCCGGAATAGTTTCCTATGGTTTGTATTTATGGTATAAAGTTATTTGGCTAGATTCGAGCCGTCCGGAGTTGGATATTGAAAGAAAAGGCTTAGTTATGGATTGAGTTAGCTTGTTTGAGGTAAGTATCATGCCTAACTTTGTGTGGGGGAACTACCCTTTAGGAATTGGGATTGATTGTGCTATCCGTGATTTGTGAAAGTCGTGTACACAAGGTGACGAATGGGTACACAGGTTATATGTGGTATTTGACCAGTTTAGGATTTTTGGATTCATTTTATGCCTTTAATTGAATTTTCATATCATGTTATATTTTTCATTGTTAGTGTACTCTTACAGGTGTTAATCTACTCTCACATGCTTTATTTGATATTGTTAACACTTGTTCCACCTCTTACTAGTTATTTGCTCTTTTATGCTTATGTTGAAGTTATTGTCTTCCTTATTGTCTTGTTACCTCTTTAATTATTGAATTATTTTCTTGAAGTTGTTGTTTCCGTGGAATGTCTTCTTGTTGAGTTATTGGTGTTGGAGTTGTAAAAGCATGATCAAATTGAGGCAAAGTTGTTAATTGCTGAAAAACCATTATTGTTGAGCTATTCACTTTCATTTTGCTATTGTCAAAATTCATGCACGTATTGTGGTTGAGACATGGGCTAATTGTTGTGGAAACATTGATATTGTTTATTCGTTTGACAAGTTGTGGCATTGGACACTTGGGGTGCGAGTTGTGATATTGATATGCATGCAGTGGTATAAGGATAGGGGTTGATAAACATGCGGTGAGATAAGGTGTGGTTGATATGCGTGTTGCTAGTAAGGGAACTACTTGAAGCCACATGGTGTGATAAGGTGGGATAAAATGCGGGTAGCTATTTTGGGAAAATTGATTTTCAAAACTAAATATAATGTTGTCGCAGTGATATAAGGAAAGACTGTGATTGTGATTGTGATTGTGAAATGAGATTGCGATACAGTACCTCAATTGTGATTCTCGTTGTTATATCTCATTTACATCACTTGTGAGAGAATTTGGCTAGGGGTACGCATGCGGTGAGTTAAGGTGGGCTCCCACATTGTTTTTTTGATGTTCTTATTATGTGTTCCTTTCTTGTTGCCTTTATTGCTTTAAATTCTGTTGTAGCTTATCTTTTTGTATTTCTTATTCACCGCATTTTCCTCATTTCCATTATAATATTATACAATACTCGTTCAGTTCCTTTTTCTTATCCTAGTAGGTGTCTTGACCTGGCCTCGTCACTACTCTACCGAGGTTAAGCTTGATACTTATTGGGTACCGTTGTGGTGTACTCATACTACTCTTCTGCACATTTTGTGTAGATCCAAATTCCTCGGCCCAAGCTAGGCACCAGTGAGTAGAGCATTCTGTGCGGATACTTCAAGGTATACCTGCCCGGCGTTTGCAAGCGTCGGAGTCACCCTCTATCCTTGTTTTTTTACTACTCACTCTTTATTTAGACATTGATGTATTAGGGATGTTATAGTATATTCGTGTAAAGCTTGTGACTCAGTCTCATCAGACTTTTGAGAGTTATTGTCAGCGGTATTATTGAGTTTTATTATGATAGATAGATGTTGTAAATTTGAAGTTCTATTGTTATTTATGCTATTTCTCTATGCATGTTAGGCTTTCATAGTCTTAGAGACTAGGTACCATCACGAAATCCTATGATGGGAGATTGGGGTTGTGACAAGCTGGTAGCAGAGCTCTAGGTTCATAGATGTTACGAGTTATATGCAGGATTAGTAGAGTCTTGCAGATCGATACGATTTGGAGGCATTAGCTATATGGTGTCCCATACGAGGTCTATACTGACCACCAGAGTCTCTAGCATTTGTTCAAACAGAAAGATCTTAATTTGTGGCAACGGAGGTGGTTAGAGTTTCTTAAAGACTATGATATCATTATTCTATACAATCCCGAGAGGTCAATATGGTGGGCGATGCCTTGAGTCGAAAAGGAGAGAGCATAGGTAGTTAGGCATATCTACCAGTAGTAGAGAGACCACTAGCCATTGATGTTTAGGCCTTCGCCTCACTTTGTTAGATTGGATGTTCCCGAGCACAGTCGAGTTCTTGCTTGCATTGTTTCTCAGCGTTCTTTAAATAATCTCATTAGAGAGCGTCAGTATGACAACCCACATTTGCTTGTCCTTAAGGACACGGTACAACACGGTGATGCCAAGGAGGTTTCTATCGGAGATGACGGTGTGTTACAGATGCAGGGCCGATTATCTGTGCCTAATATTGATGGGCTACGTGAGTTGATCCTTCAAGAGGCCCACAGTTCGCGGTACTTCATTGATCCGGGTGCCGCTAAGATGTATCAGGATTTGAGGCAGCACTAGTGGTGGAGGATAATAAAGAAAGATATAGTGGAGTATGTGGTTCGGTGCCTAAATTGTCAGCAGGTGAAGTATGAGCATCAGAGACCAGGTGGTCTACTTCAAAGACTTGAGATTCCCGAGTGGAAATGAGAGTGTGTTACCATGGATTTCGTTATTGGGATCCAACGGACTCAAAAGAAATTTGACGTAGTATGGGTGATTGTGGATAGGTTGACCAAGTCGGCCCATTTCATTCCGGTGGTGAAAACCTATTCTTTAGAGTAGCTTGCTCATATCTATATCCGTGAGATTGTTCGACTTCATGGAATGCCGGTATCTATCATCTCTGACCGAGGAACGAAGTTTACATTGCACTTCTAGAGAGTTGTTCAGTGTGGGTTAGGCACACGGGTTGAGTTAAATATAACATTTCACCCACAGCCGGATGGGCAGTCCAAGCGCACCATTCAGATATTAGAGGATATGCTTCGTGCCTGCGTTATGGATTTTAGGGGGTTCTTGGGATTAGTTCTTGCTGCTAGCAGAGTTTGCCTACAACAACAGCTACCAATCAAGTATTTAGATGGCTCCCTATGACGCCATATATGGGAGGAAGTGATGTTCTTTAGTTGGTCGGTTTGAGCTGAGTGAGGCTAGATTGTTGGGAACAGATTTGGTTCGAGATAACTTGGAGAATGTCAAGTTGGTCAAAGATCGGCTTCGTACAGCACAGTCAAGGAACAAGAGTTATTGTGATCGGAAGGTTCGTGATGTAGCATTTATGGTGGGAGAGTGGGTTTTCCTCCGGGGTTCACCCATGAAGGGTCTGATGAGGTTCGGGAAGAAGGTCAAGTTGAGCCCTCGGTATATCGATCCTTTTCAGATTCATGAGAGAGTGGGGGAGGTGGCTAACAAGCTTGCATTACCACCTAACCTATCGGCAGTTCACCCAGTGTTCCTTGTTTCTATGCTCCGGAAGTACTATGGTGATCCGTCTCATGTTTTAGATATCAGCTCAGTCCAATTGGACAAGGATTTGACTTATGTTGAGGAGCCGGTGGCCATCTTGAACAGGCAGGTCTGAAAGTCGAGGTCAAAGTACATTGCTTCAGTAAAGGTTCAATTGAGGGGTCAACTAGTCGAGAAGGTGACTTGGGAGACCGAGCATGATATGTGTAGCCGGTATCCTCATCTTTTCACCACTTTAGGTATGTCTCTATACAAGTTCGAGGATGAATGTTTGTCTTAAGAGGGGGAGGATGTAATGACCTGGCCGATCATTTTGATTATATTAGCCTCGTTCCCTTATTTATGGTCTCCTCTATGTTATATTGTGGTTATGTGACTTGTCGGGGTGGTTGGTTTGGTTGCGGGTGAGTTTTGGAGTGAATTCGGTCACTTAGTCCCAAAGTTGCAAGCTTAAGTTGGAAGAGTTGACCGGAGTTAGACTTTTGTGTAGACGACTCAGGAATGGAATTTTGATATTTCCGATAGCTCCGTATGGTGATTTTAGGCTTAGGAGTGTGCTCGGATATTGATTTTAAGGTAAATAGGTGGTTTGGCTTGAATTGGCGAAATTTTTGAAAGTTGTTTAGAAGGTTGAGAGGTTTGACTGAGAGTTAACTTTAGTGATATCGAGTCGAGATTTTTGTTCTGGGAGTTGGAGTATGTCCGTTTCATTTATGACTTGTGCATAAAATTTGAGGTCAATCAGAGTTGGTTTGGTATGAACCAACGATATGTTTTGGAAGTTGAGTGTTCATTGATTCAATAGGTTTGAATTGGGTTGCAATTCATAGATTTGATGTTGTTAGATGTGATTTTAGGCCTCGAGTAGGTCTGTTATGTGATTTGGGACTGGATGGTATGTTCGGACGGCGTCCCGGGGGTCCCAGATGTGATTCTGATTGAATCTGGAATCATTTTGGACTTAGAAGAATTTCTGTCCAGCTGAGGTTCTGGTGCAATCGCACCTGCACAGTTTGGGCCGTAGGTGCGGCACAGCAGAAGCGGCTTGTGAGCCGTAAAAGCAAGTTTAGGGCTGGGCGAGCCAAGGCCGTAGGTGCAGTTGTTTCTCTACAGAAATCGCACGCGCATAAGCGACATGGTTCAACAGAAGCTGAAGCCAAGATGCGCTCATAGGTCCGTATTTGATTATTATTTATGAATCCATCATTGTTTTTATCATTTAATTATTGTTTTGAGTTGAAAAAATGGGGAATTTTTTGAAAACTTCCTAAACTATAAATTTAGGGTTTGAAGGTCTATTTGAGATCGGAATTGGATAATTTTAGTATGTTGGACTCATTATTGAATAGGTGTTCAGATATTGCAAGTTTGGTCGGGTTTCGAGTTGACTTTTTGATTTTCTTTAAAGATAGCAACTTTATTATCCGGAATACTTTTCTATGTTTTGTATTTATAGTATAAAGTAATGTTTGCTAGGTTCGAGCCGCCCAAAGTTGGATATTAGCGGAAAAGGCTTACTAGTGGATTGAGTTAGCTTGTTTGAGGTAAGTATCATGCCTAACTATGTGTGGGGAAACTACCCCTAAGGAATTGGGATTGATTGTACTATTCGTGATATGTGAAAGCCATGTAAGCAAACTGACGAGTGGGTACTCGGGCTATATGTGGAATTTGACCGGTTTAGACTTTTTGATTCTTTTCATGCCTTCAATTGAAGTGTCATAGCATGTTGTATTTTTCATTGTTAGTATATACTTACATGTATTAATCTACCCTCGCATGCTTTATTTGACATTGTTAACACTTGTTCCACCTCTTAATTTTTATTTGCTCTTTTATGCTTAGGTTGAAGTCATTGTCTTCCTTATTGTCTTGTTACCTCTTTAATTGTTGAATTATTTACTTGAAGTTGTTGTTTCCGTGGAACATCTTCTTGTTGAGTTATTGGTTTTGGAGTTGTAAAAGTCGTGATCACATTGAGGCAAAGTTGTTAATTGCTGAAATACTATTCTTGTCGAGCTATTCACTTTTAGTTTGCTATTGTCAAGATTCTTGCACACATTGTGGTTTAGCCATGGGCTTGTTATTGTTGGAATATTGATATTATTTATTCTTTTGGCAAGTTGTGGCATTGGGCATTTGAGGTGCGAGTTGTGATATTGACACGCATGTGGTGGTATAAGGCTAGGGGTCGATACACATGCGGTGAGATAAGGTGTGCTTGATACGCGTGTTGCTAGTAGGGAAACTATTTGAAGCCATGCAGTGTGATGAGGTGGGCTAAAACGCGGGTAGCTATTTCGAAAAAATTGATTTTCAAAACAAAATGTAAGGCTTCCACGGTGATATAAGGAAAGATTGTGATTGTGATTGTGAAATGAGATTTCGAGGCGGTATCTCAGTTGTGATTCTTGTTGCTATCTCTCATTTACCTCACTTGTATTTGTCCGCATTATTTTCTTGATGTTCTTATTATGTGTTTCTTCCTTGTTGCCTTTATTGCTTTAAATTCAGTTGTAGCTTATCTTCATGTATTTCTTATTCACCTCGTTATCCTCATTTTCATTATTAGACAATATTATACTTGTTCACCTTTTTTTTTCTTATCTTAGTAGGTGTCTTGACCTGGCCTCGTCACTACTCTACCGAGGTTAGGCTTGATACTTACTGGGCACCGTTGTGATGTACTCATACTACTCTTTTGCACATTTTATGCAGATCCAGGTACCTCGACCCAGGCTAGGCACCAGTGACTAGATTATTAAGTTCGGAGACTTCAAGGTATACCTGCCTGGCGTTTGTAGGCCTTGGGTCACCCTCTGTCCTTGATTTTCTACTACTTACTCTTTCTTTAGACAGTGATATATTAGGGATGTTACAGTGTATTCGTGTAGAGCTTATGACTCAGTCTCACCAAATTTTTTGGAGTTATTGTCAGCATTATTGTTGAGTTCTATTATGATAGATGGTTTAAATTCAAAGTTCAATCGTTATTTAGGCTATTTCTCCATGCATGTAAGGCTTACCTAATCTTAGAGACTAGGTGCCATCACGGCATCCTACAGTGGGAGATTGGGGTCTTGACACCATGTGAAGCTATTCGTTACCTCAAACTGCTGAACTAAATGCAAATACTCAAAGCGACTGGTCAGGTTGTTACAATTCTCCCCCACTTAAACATACGTTCATCCTCGAATGTGCCAGGAGTCGTTCCAAAGCTATCAAATCACTGCATGAGCTCACCGTACATATACCCACCGGTGATACCACATCAACCCAATTCATGAAAGCCTGACAACATAACTTAACTGAAGATCTTACTTCATCCCTGGCCCATATACCTTAGAACCCAAACTCAACATCTGAAACTCATCATAAGAGTTGAATCTCGCATCAATGCATTGTATAAGCCTAACAAGCTAAATCAAGCCACAACCTTAACCCAAGATATGATCACGTGAAATTCCCCATAAATCATATGCCTGAGGCAATAACTTTCGACCACCATAGAGGCCCAATAATAATCTCGGTGCCGGTAATACACTTCATGCAAAATTAAACCTCCTTTTGGACCTTCGCAACGCTGCTAGTTATAAAAGAAACATGCAGAAACTCATAGCCACCCATGAAATCAACAAGTCAAGAATCTTTCTCGTCCGACAAGGACCATTGCCCAATTATGAGCGGAAATATGGTATCATTCTTCCAAACACTCATCATCCCGATACGATAGTGCAAACCAGGGGTCTAGAAACCTCATCTCAGCCAATACAAGCAGCCAAACTGACAAGTCACGCCAAAACCACATGGATTCTTACACAACACGGTCTGTACACCAAACAAGCAATAACTCAGATATGCCCCAAAATAGAAAGAAAGCAAGGTACGAGGACTATTAACAAGTGCAATAGATATAACAAAAAAGTACAATTTCATTAACTCATCCCACAAAGGAAAAATAAAACATGAAATAAACACAAGGAAGGGTATCCCACATAACTCTGTGTAGCACGCAATCCGATCCCCCAATATATCAATCCATAAAGGGATACCCACCGAGCCAAAATGCTCGGGCTCACTAACCACATGTATGACAACATCAAGCACGATAGAGTGCACAAATATAACTATGAAAAGATTAATAGGAATGATACAATATGGAGAAAAGCAAGCACAACTAAGGTGCAATAAACAAATCAACATCATAAGGGCCGTCTCGCCCATATCACGATAAGGCCTGAAAGGAATTACAACATGCATATGAATAATCATATAACCTCAATATACATCATAGCATAAGAGAGAAGCACATAATATAGACTGGGGAACGAATAAAATCGATTCACCCCGGTAATATACCTACGGTAGCAATTGCATAAGAGTAACCAAACTTGATCTGGGAATACAACTTCTCGTTAGGCTTATAAATAGTTCCCAAACCAATTTCGATTATCCCTAAATAAGTAAATGACCTTCCAAAAGTCCATAGTAACCTATCCATAACATATGACATCAGTTATCAAATTCTCAACTTTTCTTCACAATCCTCAATCAAGAAATAGTCTGCCTACGAGGACATCCAGCCCCTAAACCTCATGAATACCGGAATCTCTCCATACATGATCTCAACTCTGCTACTCAAATGGCTGATACATCCCTCATGCTCCATCATCTTATGGAAAACACCCACATTGATCACCCATGCCATGTAGAAAAACCTGAAAATCATAAGCCCAAAACTAGGCGATCACCGTAGCACTAGTCAAGCATCCGCAAGTCAAAACACAAGGTGCCTCCTAAAATGCACGCTCTTCATATGCGATATCCAATAGTGCCATCATTCTCTTAAGTTCTAATATCCATCTAGGAGAAAACCATAATGCACAACATATTTCTTATGCCAGTAGTAGACAGTCGGCTCAAGCCATGGTCGACACTATCGAGAACTTTCCGAGACTCATCCACACATAACTAAGCCATCCGCAAGTCAAAACACAAGGTGCCTCCTAAAATGCACGCTCTTCATATGCGATATCCAAAAGTGCCATCATTCTCTTAAGTTCTGATATCCATCTAGGAGAAAACCATAATGCGCAACATTTTCTTATGAAAGTAGTAGACAGTCGGGTCAAGCCATGGTCGACACTATCGAGAACATTCCGAGACTCATCCACACATAACTAAGCCATCAGAGCTGAATCTCCCCAACTCAATCGAGTCACGCAAACCATCAAGCCCAAGAGTACATCCACAAAATACTGGTATAGCACTACCACACCAAAAGTACTAATTACCTTTGTTGATATGTTGACCCAACACCACCGAGCTGACCCATTTATTCGAATCCCCTTCGACTTTCTTCAGGGTAACACTTCTCCTTGTCGGTACAGTATGATCCAAAGTTAAAGCTCATTGCAGAAGAAACTAGCACGAACCACGTTGCCCGAAAGCTCATAAACCACTGTATGTCCTCTAAAGCACCCCATTATGCCGCAACAGAGATACCCACTCAGAAGAGACCTTCCGTGAATAGGAAGCTGCTTTTCTAACCTCTGTGATACTAAAAAGTTGAATTATTAATAATACAGAAATACCGCAAGTCCCAGCACTATCCCATGCATATCTCGAACCTTAACCATATGTAATTTCGAGGAACTGTTCAATACCACATATATTGCTCAGTCAAAGGTTGATATAACACATGACCCTACAATCTGATCGTCGACAGTGGACTCCCCCACTTGGTGCGATGCCGTATGACATAACATCTGATGATTCACAATACCAACCTTCATAGCCTGTACAACACCAATCATAAGATACCTCGAATCTTCTGCTAAGTGCATGTCCACCCTCGTGACAGTCAATCCCGCTTCCTCAAGTGCCTTGAATGATAATATGTACCTTTCACTGAGTAGAAGTCCCTACAAACAACATAGTCTCCAATAACATCAACTATCCTCAAATCAACATCCATCGCATGGCCCTACCATGATCACGATGACTAGGCAATCAATAAAATCTTCCCGAGCTCGTACTCACCACCAGATGCCAGAACCTACTGCACCTCTCACGTGAACAATTGAAAGATCTATCAATACATCCTCATCCTCAATCTGGACAACACATTGAGACAATGATCGAGCATACTAGGCCCCCTCGTATCCCATTCGTAGAATCACAAACCGTCAGTGCATAGCTGATACCGAGTGTGCAATATCATACACGAGCGGATGAAAAGGAATATAAGATATACGCTTCAAGCTAAATCAATACCACACGATAAGGAATGAAAGAGTTGAATTTCCTAATAGTTCTGTAGCCTCTCGAAGATAAGTACAGACATCTTTGTACCGATCCGCAAGACTATTCTAAAATTGCTTATGACTCGTAGCATCTATGAACCTAGAGCTTTTACCAACTTGTCACGACCCCAAAATCCCACCTGAGGAATCGTGATGGCACCTAGTCTGTAAGACTAGGTAAGCCTAATGCATGAAGAGAATTAACAAAATTTAACCAACTTAACTGCAAAACATAAGTTAATAACTGAAATAACATAGTTGAACCAGCGTCATTTATGAAATCCAAAAGTCGGTACTTCTAGTCATAATCTTTTGTAAGAGTAACTAAGAATATCAAGTAAGTGTCACGGAATAATAGTAAACAATGGAAATGAAAGATAACAGAAGTTGACCCAGGGGCCTGCGAACGTTAAGCAGGTATACCTTGATGTCCCTAGTCACGCAGAAATAAGTCCCAAAACCAATTGGATCAGAAGTACATGGATATGCACAAAATGTGTAGAAGCATAGCATGACTACACCACAGGGGTACCCCGTAAGTATCAAAACTAACATCGGTGGAGTAGTGACGAGGTAAATCGAGACACTCACTAAAGGTAAAATATGTGCATGGTATTAACAAAAAGCAAGCAATGGAAAAAACGTCAATGTAAGATTAACAACACAAAAATTATTAATGTGAGACCAACAACGAAATAATAGAGCTACAGTTGGCAACAAGAGGTAAACATGTAATTGAGCAGTAACATAATCAGAACACAGGTGAAATATGAATGAACTCAAATTAATAAACGAATGACAATTCAGGTAATCAAATCGTTCCTAATGCATGAATTACAACAAGAATTTCCCTAAGGCATCACTCCTCATAACCACAAATCATAAACCATAATTCTGAATCTTACATGCATGGAATCTCATGCCTACATTATCAATCACCTACGCATGGCAAAATCCACGTGCTACCATGTACATTGTATCAGTTTCAAATTCCAAATAAAATATTGAAGACATTTATTTAAATACAACAATGCATAATAACAAATCTTGAATAAGGTAAAGCGTCAAATAAGATAATGAGTTTATTTTAGAAATCAAATAAAGTAGAATAAAGTATAGTTTATATAAAATGGAGTATCAAATGAGTTCCGTTAGTAATCAAAAAGGTAAAGAAAAATAACATTTAAAAACAAAGTAAAACATCAGATAAATTAACGAATTAAATTTAGAATTTGTTAAAGTGAAGCATGGTGACAAATTTGAGTAAAGTAAAACATCAGATGGGTAACGATTTTAATTTGAGAACCATTTAAAATAGGCATGATAACGATATAAATATAGTAAAGTACCGAGTGAGATGACGGGTTTTATCTTAAGAACCACAACCAGTAAACATATTGACTATTTATTTAAACCCGTTATATTACCAATAACTCAACATAATATGAGACGATGGATCCCTCCAATAAATTTATCTTGACAATCAATTCACCAAGTAACAGCGGAGGCAGAGATTGGCACATTAAAGTAACACAACGAATCACGTCGAATGCAAGAATTACATAAGAAGTCACTATCGTTCCAATACTAGAATAACAACAACCAACCAAATAAGATCAAAACTACAAGTGAAATGATGTATGGAAAAAAAATAACTGTTCGACCAACAAATCGTTCCAAAGTAGAATGTACCATGAGAATCACAACCAATGATAACGTTATTGTCACAACAATTACAACATATCAATCTTTTGTGGCGTGCAACCTGATCCCACCTATATCATATCATCTTTCCTTATCTCTTCATATAATATCATATCATTTCAATATTTTTGTGGCGTGCAACCCGATCCCTAAACAATATGAATTGAACAAACAAACTACAACCTACTATGGCGTATCACCAAAATTAAACGTAGTAAAGAAGCTAAACAAAGAAAGTCACAAGCAGATAAAATAGTTACATGATAACTTCCAAAATCAAGAAATGACATTTCATAAATAAAGTCGCGATTAAAAAGATTCAATTAACTATTAAGGAACATAACGGACGAGGCATGAATTCAACATGTAATGCAATTAACAATTTAAGCGTGTAAGAGTGAACTGGACAATATAAGATAGAACATGTACTAACAACTTCAAGTAAAGCACGTAAGAGCAAGCCTAACAATAGAAGATATAACATGAAATAACAACTTCAATTAAATGCATGAAAGAAGCCTAATAGTCTAAACCGGTCAAATACCACATATAAGCCCTGTACACACTCGTCATCTTATGTATACGTCTTACGTCTTTAACATATTTCAAATAGTACAATCAACTCAAATTCTAAGGGGTAGTTTTTCCCACACAAAGTTAGGCAAGATACTTGCCTCAATTAGGCCAAATTAATACTCAAAATAGTTTTTACTTTATAGTTCACATCCGCTCGGCTCAAATATAGCCAAAAATGACAATAATATCTATCAATGCAAGAGAAACCAATTTCAATTAATAAAGCTATGATCTTTATAGAATTCCTCAAAAGTCAACAAAAGTCAACTCCAGGCTCGCCTGTTTTAAACCCGAGTCAAAAGGTAGGTCTCGACTACCCATAGACCCACGAGTTCATGTATGTGTTTTATATTCAAATCAAAATCTAATTAGACTCTCAAATCTAAAAAAAAAAAAAAGAATTTTTCCTTCAAATCCCATGATTGATGTTGAATCTCATAAATAATCATGTAATATAATTGAAAATTGATAAAATTCATTTACCTAATAGTTTGGTATGAAATCTCTCCACAAAATCGCTTCCCACTGAATCTAGGGTTCAAAATATAATAAATAAAGCTAAATCCCGAAGTACTCATCTATAATCAGGCTGTAAATGTAGCATTTGCCAGGGGTTCGCAAATGCGAACCCCGCAAATGCAGAAACATCATCACAAAAACAACCAGTGACCAACTCTATTGACGTCACAAATGCGAAACTTGGCACATTGCAAAAGCGACATGAACGTCGCAAATACGGAAAATCCCATGCCCAGGTGCCATCGCAAATGCGATCAATTTATTCGCAAGTGCTAATTCCACAGTGCCACCCCAACCTCGCAAATGCAAAACCCTCCTTGCGAATGCGAGATTCGCAAATGCGAACAAACTCTTGCATTTGCGAGCCCTGAAGCACCACACTAAAAACCAACAAAACTTATATTTGTTCCAAACACTCTGAAACGCGTTTGAAACTTACCTAATCCCCTAGGGCTCCATACTAAACATTCACACAAGTACATAAAAAATGTATAAATTTGATCGCGCCATCAAAACACCAAAATAACATCTAGAACCATGAATCAGACACCAAAACACATGAAAATTTCAATGAACTTCAAGAACTTCCAAAATTGCAACCAAGCGTCCGAATCATGTCAAACCAACTCCAAACGACACCAAATTTTGCAGACAAGTACTAAATAGCAAAACAGACTTGTTCCAAGTCCCAAAACTAAAATCGAACCAGATAGTCATAATGTCAAACCATGATTAAATTTAAGAGAATTCTAACCCTTTAAATTGTCAACTTTCGGCCTAACAAGTCAAATCAACCTAGGGATCTCCGATTTCAATTCCGAGCATACGCCAAGTCCAAAATCACCATACGAACCTAACAGAATCATCAAACTCCGATTTGAGGTCAAATACATAAAATCAAACTTGGTCCACTCTTCCAATTTAAAGCTTCTAAAATGAGAATCATTCATCCAAACCAATCATGAACCACTCAAAAGTCAAAACCAACGATACATACAAATCATAATAAATCATGCAAAGCTATTCGTGACCTCAAACAGCTGAACTGAATGCAAATGCTCAAAACAACCGGTCGGGTTGTTACAATGAGCCTCAATACTTTACCACGTTCTTAAACAATAACTTAACAGCTTCATAAACGTCGGACTTAGGTAGACTAGTGATAAAGTCCATATTCACGCTCTCCCATGGACCCTCCGCGATTGGTAGTGAATCCAAAAGAGATAAGGATGAGTTATTTTAGTGGATGTTTGGATTGACTTTTAAGCTGGTCAAATAAGCTTTTAAGCTCTTTTTAGCTTTTTTCATTGTTTGGCAAATCTAAAAAGTGCTTAAAATAAGTTTAAAACAACTTAAAACAAGCAAAAAGCAATAAGTTGGGCAACCCCAACTTATTGTTTTTTCACTTAAAAGCTATTTTTGCTGAAAAGCTATTTTTTTAAGCCAATCCAAATGGGATCTAATTCCGATGAAGCCATGACAGTCCGTCCAATTGAAGGATATATTTGAATGATTGTATAACGGTAGGTCTAAAATAACCAAATCGTGAAAGGAATGATATTTTTAAATAAGGCTATATTTAACCCTTTTGTGTAAAATATAAAATAGAGAAAGTAGACCACTTTCTTTCTCCTCCATTTTTGGACTAGATCATTTACCACACAGATATGAACCGTTCCAGCTATTCTTATTTTTATCCTTCGAAGGATAGAAGTATTCCTTATTCCCTTGTAAAAACCTACCCGTATATATAGACTTCTCTGCCTCTTGGAAAAACTCTGACTTTTAATCATCAGAATTTATTCAGAGCAAAATTTATGTAGTAGAACATGAGCAACTTCCTAAAATCCTTAACCGAGTCTTCCTTTACCCTCTTTGGACTTGCCATCTCGGCCTCCGATCCTTTCTCTTTTGTTTTATTATAACCTCTTGTATACTCCTTTGTCAAACAAGAAAATAAGTCCCTCTATATAGAGGTTTATTGGGTATTCTTGTTTTTTAATTGATTCTTCAATTTGTATAGTGATGGGATATCATCATCTGAATTTCCATTTTCATATGCCTCAAATTTACTTTCACCATAACCATGGCCATAGAAAGAAAGAATTGAAAGATATTCCAAAAGGGTGTCTCGCAATTAATGTGGGACATGAGGAAGAGCAGCAGAGGTTTGTTATTCCTGCCACTTACATCAATCATCCGCTGTTTATGCAGCTATTGAAAGGATGTAGAGGAAGAATATGGATTTGATCATAAAGGTCAAATTAAGATTCCTTTTCATATTGAGGAATTTCGACATGTTCAAGGGGTGATTAACAAGGAAGCTGCTTCTCACAATCACCATAATCACAACCCCTTATGCTTCAAAGCGTGATTTTCTTATTTTAATTTGTGATACAACTTTTTTACTCAAAATTTTATTTGTGCCTGCCTTTTCCTTTTTGTTTTCTCTTCGTTAAAAAAAATGTTCATATATCAAAATTATGTTGAAAAATGATGACAGAAATTGAATGATATTGCAGTAGTGACTTTTCTTTGTTCATATTTGAATATGGATCGAATCTTAGTTGTTTAGTTGGTTGGCTACCTGATTTTATTACCTTGTTGGTTCGATTCCCACCTTATAATTCCTCCCCATTTCCCCTTACCATACCCCCAATTATAAGAAAAGAATATCTGAATCTTGATAGATTGTTAATGTGCTCTCGGGACTACTTTTTACCAAGAATATGAGAGGAGAATGAATGGGCTGAAAGGGAACTCGTTATATTTTTATAAATAAATTTATATTTACTATTTGTTGTAATTTGAAAAGACATACATTTATATTTCGCATCAAAAATACTAAGTTAAGATGAATTAAACACTTTAAAGCTCCATCGGCATCAAGTTGTTTTATTTTTCATATTTCTGTGGTCTAGGAAGTAGGAAGAAACATATTTTGCAATTCTTGATTCTTCAACTATGTGCCTTTTGTTATGTTTTATGATTCCGTAAATATTCTCTATAGGATTAGAGTGTATCAAAATTGCACGCTAAAAATATTAAGGGTTTGGTGGACATCATTATTTCAACGGCAAAAAACAGAAGGGTTAGAAAGTCCGATCAGATAATATCAGGTGGTGGATGAGGCAGAAAAGTGCTTTGACAAGGTACAAAGGACGTCCCAACTACTTAATTGTCATCAACTTTGTTCTTTTCTTTATTAGGGTGTAGACCCGTTAAATTGGCCTATTTGGCTCCCTAAATTCTCAAAGTAGGCCTCGGTTTGTTCATACTTTTGGTTTTTCTATCAATTCTGCACTTATGATTAGAGATGATTATTTTATGTATGAAGTGGTGGATTGAGAAACTTAAATTCATTACCAGTGCTAAAATTTTAAGATATGTATAACTATAACAGGAATTGTTGTCTTGTTTAACTATGAAAACACGCTTTCTAAAGGAATTTGCATCAATTCCTTCAAAAGAATAATCTTGAAGGTTACAAAGAGCTCCTTCCCACTTATTTTCAGAAGAGATATAGTAATCTTTTTGTGTACAAATATTTCCAACTAATGATTGCTATATTGCTTTATGTCGATGGCTGGTAAGATCATTTAATGATGTAGTACTATTTAGGAATCCAAGGGTTTGTGGATTTCATAATTTGAATGTGAAAACAAAGGTTGATCACAAACCATATAGGCCCATGTGAAGAATTCTACGACAAGTAATCATTCTTGAAGGCAGATGGGTTGGTGATCGGTGCTAGATTTCTTTAGTCCAAACAATGATTATGTTGAACTTGAAAATAACTGAAGCACGACATCTACGCCTCATTCCAAGCTAATAGGGTAGGTTAACATGAATCCTCAATGTGATAATGTTCTATTTGGATCCATAATATATTAATATGCATTACTGTTACACGACTGCAGGAATTCAAAAGTTAATTCGAGGATCGTAACACTGCTTCGGGAATGAGCTTCGAGAAGGCAATTAGAAGAAAATAATTGCAGAAGAGAATATAATAGAAGAAGAAGAGAGAAGAAGAAGAAGAAGAGAGAAGATTTAGGATATGATTGAATGTATCCATTGATGATTCCAGATGTAGGTTACAGTGCTATTTGTACTAATTACGTTGTATCAAAAATACTAATGCTAATAATAATTTTTTCCTCTAATAGAATTTAGTTACTATAACTACCTTAACTAACTCTAACTAACTTTTTCTAGCTGTATAACTAACTTCTTGAACTTCCCGTCTCTTCCTCTATAAATGCGTATCAGTACTCCCCCAGATAGAAGATCTTTGCCCACAAGGATCAAACAAAGAAAATCTAGTTTGCAAAACAGTAATAAACTTCCAAGTAGCAGCTTAAGTGGGTAATCCTTGCCACTTAACTAGAACCTGTGCAACAATTTTATTCTCATTTTTTCACCATTCTTCTTTGGAAGACTAGTTCAGGATCAGGGCAGTAGGGATTGGCTAAATCAACTGCAGGAGGGTAGGAGATTTGAGAAGGCACTTCACAACACTATTTCAGTAATGAAACATGAACTGTGGGATGAATCATTACCTGTAGGTAGTAAGAAAGTATATGCAACTCGATCAATTCTTTTAATAATTTGGAATGGTGCATACTTAACAGCCAACTTGTGTGATAAGTGATTAGAAATAGTCACTTGTTTATAGGGGTCGACCTTCAAATAGACCCAATCACTAACTTCAAACTTTTTATCACTTATCTGGCATTCTGCCTATTGCTTATTCTGAGTTGAACTCTCCTTAAATGATGGTTAAGTAGCTGTAATTTCAGCTCCCTATTAATTAGGGTGTTATCAACTTCAACTAAAGTTGATTCTCTTGGTAATAAGGAAGATGTAAGGGTGGCGGTCGACCATACAGTGCTTCATAGAGAGTGGTATTATAGCTGAGTAGAATGAAGTATTATACCAGTACTAAGCCATAGACAAGCATGAATACCAGTTAGCAGCATCTTCATTGTAGTAGCACCTTAAGTAAGTCCAACGGCTTCTATTCAGCACCTCAATTTGTCGAGTAGATTGAGGGTGATAGGCAGAAGAAGTGTTTAATCCCACTCCTCGTAGTGAAAACATCTCATGCCAGAAAGAACTCAGGAAGACAACCTCTCTGTGATTACTAATAGTATAAGGTAGACCATGTAGTTTCACCACTATGTCTAGGAAGACTTTAGCAACTGACTGAGCAGTGTAAGGGTGCTTTAATTGAATTAAATGGACATACTTGTTGAGTTTGTCTACCATTACTAGTATCACTTCACACCCATTGGATTGAGGAAGACCATTAATGAAGTCCATACTGATTTTTGACCACACAACATCTGGAATAGGTAATGGTTGTAATAGCCTAGGGTAGGAAGCTAAATTAGATTTGTTCCTTTGGCACACATCAAACTTCTGAACAAATTCATTTATTTCCTTTCTCATGTTCTTCCAGTAAAATAGTGTTACTAGTCTCTTTAATATAGCTTTAACTCCTGAGGGACCACCCTGAGGAGTTGCATGCTACATTGTCATAATTGCTTCTCTTAACTCTGGTACCTTGCCTACCACTAGTCTGCCTCTTCTCTTTAAATGTCCTTGAGTCCATGTAAATAGCTTATGAGTAGTAGGATCAGTTTGGGGTTCTTCAACAAGGTGTTTCCATTCCATATCAGAGTTCCAGCTATCAACTATGGCTTTGAAAAAATCAGTGTTGATAGGTGAAACTAGTAGTGCCAATAGTTTAGCTCTAGTAACTCTTGAGAATGCATCAGCTGCCTTGTTCTCCACTACCTTCTTGTACACTGTAGAATAGTCAAAGGCATTAGCTTGGTTAACTATAACAGTTGAGAGTTGGTGTGTAGGTTTTTTTCCATGAGGAACTTTAAAACCTTCTGATCGGTCATGATGATAAACCTCTGCCCTAACAGAAATTGTGACCATTTAGTGACTGCATGTACAATAGCTAATAGCTCTGTATCATAGACATATAATGCTGCATGTCTGGGTGATAAAGCCTTCCTAATAAAAGCTATTGGGTGACCTTCCTGCATAAGGACTGCCCTTATACAATAACAACTAGCATCCGTCTCTACAATAAAGGTCTTGTTGGCATCAGGCAAAGCTAGAACATGAGTTTGACTGATGGCTTCCTTCAGTTATGTAAATGTTGCATCAGCTGTTGGTGACTATTTAAAATTATCTTTCTTTGTCAGATTAGTTAAAGACTTGAATATCACTCCAATGCCCTTGATGAACCTCCTGTATAGCCAAATAGGCCTAGGAATCCTCTTAGCTGTTTGAGTGTGGTTGGAGTAGGCTAGTTCCTCAAAACCTCTATCTTGTAGGGATTAGTGGACAAATCTTCCGTTGTGATAAAATGTCCCAGGTACTCAATCTTTTGAACAACAAAGAAGTATTTGCTCTTTTTGGCAAGGAGTTGATGCTTCTTCATTTCCACAAAAATACACTTCAAGTGAATTAAATAGTCCTCCATAGTGCTGTTGTAGATCATGATATCATCAAAGAAGACTAACACATCCTTCATGAGGAACTTCTGAATAACAAAATTTATCAATCCTTGAAAGGTTGCAGGAGCATTAGATAGCCCAAATGGCATCACCGGATACTCGAAATGCCCTGAATGAGTTATGAAGGATGTTTTAGGCACATCCTCCTGTAACGACCCAACCGATCGTTTTGTGTATTTTTGTCTCGTTTCCCCTTTTGATGCTTAACAGATGTGTAATTCAGCTTTATAACTCATAGGGTTGATTGACTTCATTTCGGGAAGGGTTCGGGTTGATTTAGACCCTTTGATTCTTAGCTTAAAAGCCTAGGTTGATTATGTTGACCAAACTTTGGCTATTGTAAAAACAACCGAAGAATAGCATTTTGATGGTTTCGATAGGTTTGTATCGTGATTTTAGACTTGGGTGTATGCCCAAAATCGAATTCGGAAGTCCGTAGGTAGATTTGTATTGTTTTGTCAAAAATTGCCAATTTAAGGATTAGAAGTTGACCGTAAGTTAAATTTTGACTATCGGGTTCGGAATTTGGTTTTGAAACTTGAAATAGGTCCGTTATAATATTTAGAACTTGTCTGCAAAATTTGGAGTCATTTGGAGTTGATTTGATAGGATTCGAATGCTTGGTCCAAATTCTAGAGGTTCTTGAAGTTTACCTTGAATTTCAAGCGTTTTGATGTAAGATTCGTAGTTCTATATGTATTTTGTGTTTTGATCATGCGAGCAAGTTCGTATGATATTTTCAGACTTATGTGGATGTTTGGTTTGGAGCTCCGAGGGCTTAGATGAGTTTCGGACGTGATTCAGAATGGTTTGGTTTGAAAATAGAATTGTTGTTGTGCTGGTGCTCTGTTGTAGCAATTGCAAGCACCAATCTTGCAATTGTGAATGGAACAGAGAGTGGTCAGATGTCGCAACTGCGACTTCCCCCTTCACATTTGCGAATTTAGCAGGCCTCGGTTGGGGTCGCATTCGCGATCACTT
The DNA here is from genome assembly GCA_002018475.1 of Nicotiana obtusifolia. NCBI lineage: Eukaryota > Viridiplantae > Streptophyta > Magnoliopsida > Solanales > Solanaceae > Nicotiana > Nicotiana obtusifolia. Next base: position 86,778 of record MCJB01045459.1, on the reverse strand, counting down.
GGTTGCTTTTGCGATAGGTGTCAACTTCATATTGCGAAGCCTTTGTCGCAATTACGACTTCTGTTGAGGCTGTCAGGGTTTGCAATTGTGATCCCTAATTCGCAATTGTGAGGGTTCACAAATGCGAATCTAGTCTCGCAAATCCGAACCCAGTCTCGCAAATGCGACATCTACAGCTAAACAAAAGAGCAGGGAGTCGGGATTTTTCATCATGTTCTCTCATTTTAATACCCTAAACTGTGTAGAAGGCGATTTGGAGAGGGAATTTTCATTTACAACCGTTGGGTAAGTGACTTTAATCAATTTTCAACTATATTTCATGATTATCTTAGATTTAACATCAAATTCATGAGAATCAAAGAGGAAAAATTGGAAAATTTTGTCAAGTTTTTGAAAAATAAAGAATTAAGTTTTGAGAGTCGATTTGGACTCGAAATGAAAACAAAGCACATATATGGGCTCGTGGGTTACGGGTAGTCGGAATCTACCCTTTAACCCGAGTTTTGACTGGTGGGGCCGGGGTTGAATTTTGTTGACTTTTTGGAAAATGTGTAAGGACCATAGCTTTATCTATTGTAATTGGTTTCTCTCGCATTGTTTGATGTTATTAAGTCATTTTTAGTTAGATTTGAGCTGTGTAAAGGCAAATTTTAGGGGAAAAGCTATTTTCGCGAGTTGAGTTGGTCTAGTTAAGGTAAGTATCTTGCCTAACTTTGTGCGGGAGAAACTACACCTTAGGATTCTGGTTGATTATGCTATTTGTGTTATGTGAAAGCTGTGTACACACGGTGACGCATGAACACACGGGCTATATGTGGTAATTGACCAATTTAGACTATTTGCACTTTTTCCATGCCTTTAATTGAATTTTTATAACATGTCACATCTTTCATTATTAATCTATTCTTACATGCTTTATTTGATGTTGTAGCACTTCTTCTACATCTTACTTGTTAAATTTGCTCTCATATATTTTAGTTGAAGTTTTTATTTCCCTTATTTCCTTGTTACCTCTTTTATTATTAAATTACTCTAACTTGAGGTTTTTATTTCGGGGAATATTTTCTTATTTAGTTATTGGTGTTGAAGTTGTAAAAGTTGTTATCACTTTGAGGTGAAGTTGTTAATTTTTATTGAGGTATCTTTCCTTGTTCAGTATTCCTCATTCATTTTGTTATTATTGAGATTAATGTATACATTGTGATTGAACCATGGGCTATTTGTCGTGAAGACATTGGTATTGTTGATCTTTTGGCAAGTTGTGGCATATGGACACTTGTGGTGCGAGTTGTGATTATAATGTGATATTGATATGCATGAGGTAGTATAAGGCTAGGAATTGATACGCATGCAGAGAGACAAGGGGGGCTTGATACGCGTGTTGCTAGTTGGGGAACTACTTAAATCCACGCGGTGAAATAAGGTGGGCTAAAACGCGTGTAGCTATTTCGGGAAAAAGGATTGTCAAAACTGAATGTAAGGTTCACATGGTGGTATAAGGAAAGATTGTGATTGAAATTGTGAAATGTGAAAATGAGGCAGTACCTTGGTTGTGATTTCTTATTGTGCACTCTATGTTAATAAAGCTGGGTAGTTGAATTGTTCTTGTTGTTTCTTCATTTGTTTACTTGAAATTACTCATATATTTTTCTTGTTTTTTCATCATGTGTTTACTCTTTGTTGCCTTTACCGCTTAAACTTTCGTTGTTAGCGTACATTATTGAACTATTTACTTGTCATTTACTCCCTCGCCGTCCATATGTAAACTGTGCTATACTCTGTTAGTGCTCTTTTATCCTTACAGGTGTCTTGACCTGGCCTTGTCACAACTCTATCGAGGTTAGGCTTGATACTTGCTGGGTACCGTTGTGGTGTACTCATACCACGCCTCTACACATTTTTGAGCAAATCCGGGTACGTCTGTCCATGCTGGATACTAGTGATTGATTAATTAGCTACTTTTCAAAGACTTCAAGATATACCTGCTCGATGTCTGCAGGCCTTGAGTCAGCTTCCGTTATCTTCTCATTATTGTTATTTCCTTCATCAGACAGTGTTTTAGTAGAGGTTGTAGAATATTCTGTTGATCTTATGTCTCAATTCCACCGGTTTTGGAAATTATGTTGTTGACGTTCTATTTTTAGAATTAATATGAGCTTATTGGTTTTATTTTAGTATCTCGGTTGGTTATTTCTGTTAAGCTATCATTAAATATTAGGCTTACCTATTCTTAGAGATTAGGTAACATCATGACATCCTAAGGTGGGAAATTGGGTCGTGATATTTTGGTATCGGAGCTCTAGGTTCATAGGTGTTACGAGTCATAAGTAAGTTTAGTAGAGTCTTGCAGATCGGGACGGGGACGTCTATACTTATCTTCGACAGGCTACGAAACCGTTAGGAAATTCCACTTTTTTGATTCCTTATCGTGGGAAGTGTTGACTTCAAAATCTAAATCTTCTCTTTCTATTCTCTCACAGATGGTGAGGACATGCACTGTTGGATCTGATGATTACACACCTGCGCCCCCTGCTAGAGCCGGGAGAGGCCGGGGCCGGGGCCGGGGCCGAGGCAGAGGCCGAGGAGGGGCACGTGGTGCAGCTAGAGCACCTGGCCTAGCAGTGATTGAGGAGCCACTAGTAGCGTCCGTTGGGGGACAAGTACCCGAGGTGCCTATTGTCACCCCTGCACTTCAGGAGACCCTATCACAGCGTTTGAGCATGTTCGACACTCTGGCTCAGGCGGGATTGATTTCCCCCCCCCCCCACCAGCTACATCTTAGGCCGAGGGAGGAGCTCAGACTCCCGCAGCCCGTACTCCAGAGCAGCAGGTTCTGGCTGATTGGGTCCCATGAGTTATGCCAGTACTGCCTGTTGTTCCGGTTCAGCCTGAGGTTTGGGTAGTTGAATCCAAGGAGGAGCAGTTGAGACTTGAGAGGTTCAAAAAGTATCATCCTCCTACTTACAGCGGCCTAGCTACCGAGAATACACAAGGTTTTCTAGATAAAATCCACGTATTCTTCGCACCATGGGTATTGCTGAGACGAACGAAGTTTCTTTTACTACATTCTTGCTGTCAAGAGAAGCGTATGATTGGTGGCAGGATTACGAGGAGGGTGGTCCAACCGATGCAGGTTCACTCAAATGGATTCAGTTTTCAGAGAGGTTCTTGAGAGAGTTTGTTCCCTAGACTCTTCAGAATGTATGGCGCACGGAGTATGAGCAATTGTGCTAGGGTACTATGACAGTGTCGGAGTATTCCATCAGATTCAGTGAGTTGTCCATACATGCACCTGCATTGGTTTCTATAGTCAGAGCGAGCCCGTAGATTCATCAAGGGGCTCAACTATGGTATTAGATTTAGTATGGCTCGTGAGTTGGAAACAGATACTTCATATCAGCAGGTGGTAGAGATCGCACGAATGTTGGAGGGTATGCGGGGCCGTGAGAGAAAGCGCAGGGAGGCCAAGAGGTCTCGAGATTCTGGAGGATATAGTGGTTTCTGCGCCCCAGCTGCGGCCCGTCGAGGTAGGGTCTATCTGAGCCGTCTAGTTCATTCAGCACTTCCAGCTTCTAGTGGTACTCTGGCTATTCCGAGGTCTCAGGTTGTACATTTTGCTAAGCCACTATCTAGTGCACCTCCTGCACGGGGGTGCCTTCAGTAATCAGTCTAACCGACCATGCTCGAGTCAGCTTCAACAGCCATGCGCACAGAGAGCTTGTTTTGAGTATGGCGACACCATGCATATAGTGAGGGACTACCCCAAACTTAGGAGGGGTTCTCCACAGACTAATCAGGCTCCCTGGATTCCATCTAGTCCACAGACTTCACAGGCCATAGTTGCTGCTCCAGTTATCGCTCCACTTGTACAGCCAGCTGGGGGTTAGAGGTCAAGCGGGTAGAGGTCGTCCTAGAGGGGGAGGCCAGGCCAGATTCTATGCTTTCCCAGGTAGGACGGAGGGAGTCGCATCAGATGTAGTCATCACATGTATGGTTCCAGTTTATCATTTGGATGCATTTAGTGTTATTTGATCTGAGATCCACTTATTCATATGTGTCATCATACTTTGCTCCGTATTTGGATATATCTCGTGATTCTTTGAGTTATCCTGTGTATGTTTCCACGTCTTTGGGAGATCCTTTTGTTGTAGACCATGTGTATCAGTCGTGTTTTGCTGTTAGTGCTGGTTTTGAGCCAGAGTTGATCTATTGTTACTCAATACGGTAAACTTTAATATGATCTTGGGCATGGACTGCTTGTCGCCCTATCATGCTATTCTAGATTGTCATGCCAAAACTGTGACATTGGCTATGCCAGGTTTGCCTGCAATTGGAGTTGAGGGGTATATTGGATTACATTCCTAGCAGAGTTGTGTCCTTCCTTAAGGCACGACGGATGGTTGAGAAGGGGCGTGAGGCATGTCTAGCCTTTGTGAGAGATTTCCCTGACGTGTTTCCAGAAGACCTACCAGACATGCCACCCGATAGTGATATCGATTTTGGTATTGACCTGGTGATGGGCACTCAGCCCATTTCTATTCCACCGTATCATATGGCACCGGCGTAGTTGAAGAAGTTAAAGGAATAGCTGCAAGAGTTTCTTGGTAAGGGTTTCATCCAGCCTAGTGTGTCACCATAGGGTGCTCCGATTCTGTTTGTGAAAAAGAATGATGGTTCTATGCAAATATGTATTGATAATAGAGAGTTGAACAGGGTTACAGTGAAGAACAGGTACCCATTACCATTCATTGATGACTTATTTGACAAACTAGAAGGTGCTAGAGTGTTCTTAAAGATTGATTTAAGGTCATGGTATCAGCAGCTAAAGATTCAGGATCCATATATTTTGAAGACTGCTTTCAAGACTCCATATGGTCACTACAAGTTTCTTCTGATGTCATTTGGGGTGACCAACGCCCCAGTAGCATTTATACACCTGATGAACAGTGTATTAATGTCGTATCTTGACTCATTCCTCATTGTGTTTATTGACGAAATCTTGGTATACTCCCGCAATCGGGAGGATCATGAGCAGTGTATGAGGATCGTACTTCAGATCTTGACAGAAAAGAAATTATATGCAAAATTCCTAAAGTGTGAGTTATGGCTTGATTCGGTGGCGCTTTTAGTGTCACATAGTTTCGAGTGAGGGGATTAAGGTAGATCCGAAGAATATTGAAGCAGTTCAACATTAGCGTAGACCATCTTCAGCTACTGAGATTCGAAGTATTCTTAGTTTAGCCGAATATTATCGTCGTTTCATAGAGGTTTTCTCGTCCATTGCTGCATCTATGACTATATTGACCCAGAAGGGTGCTCCTATCAAATGGTCGGAGGAGTGTGAGGCGAGCTTTCAAAAGCTCAAGACTGCTTTGACTACAACCATAGTGTTGGTGTTACCTACGAGTTCGAGGTTTTACACTATGTACTGTGATGCGTCACGTATTGGACTTGGCGTGGTGTTTATGCAAGACGGTAGGGTGAAGTCCTACGTGTCTCGGCAGCTGAAGGTTCATGAGAAGAATTATCTTGTGCACGACTTGGAATTGGCAGTTTTTTTTTCATGCGTTGAAGATTTGGAGGCACTACTTGTACGGTGTTCCATGTGAGGTCTATGCCGACCATCGAAGTCTCCAACATTTGTTCAAGCAGAAAGATCTTAATTTGCAGCGGCGAAGATGGTTAGAGTTGCTTAAGGACTATGATATCAGTATTCTAGATCAACTTAGGAAGGCCAACGTAGTGGCCAATGCCTTGAGTTGAAAGGCAGAGAGTTTGGGCAGTTTTGCATATCTACCGGCAGCAGAGAGGCCATTAGCCCTGGATGTTCAGGCCTTGACTAATGAATTTGTTAGATTTGATGTTTCAGAGCCCATACAGGTTCTTGCTTGCATGGCTACTCGTTATTTCTTATATGAGCGCATCAGAGAGCGCCAGTATAACTAACCCCATTTGCTTGTCCTCAAGGACACGGTACAGAACGATGAAATCAAGATGTTTTTATCGAAGATGTACGGCATGTTGGGAATGTAGGGCCGGTTATATGTGCTCCATGTAGATGGGTTATGTGAGTTGATCCTTGAGGAGGCCCATATTTTGCGGTACTCCATTCTTCCGGGTGCCGCTAAGATGTATCAGGATTTGAGGCTGCACTATTAGTCGAGAACAATGAAGAACGATATAGTGGAGTATGTGGCTCGGTGCCTGAATTTCCATAAGATGAAGTATGAGCACCAGAGGCCGGGTGGTTTGCTTCAGAGACTTGAGATTCCCGAGTGGAAATGGGAGCGTGTTACTATGGATTTTGTTGTTGCGCTCCCACGGGCTTTGAAGAAATTTGATGTTGTATGGGTGATTGTGGCCAAGTTGACCAAGTCGGCTCATTTCATTCCGGTGGTGACTACCTATTGTTCGAGATACACAATTCACATCACATTTTTGGAGAACTATGCAGCGTGAGTTAGGCACACGGGTTAGTTGACCAAAACATTTCACCCCTAGACAGACGGGCAGTCCGAGCGCACCATTCAGATATCAAAGGATACGCTACGTGCCTGCGTTATGGATTTCGGGGGTTCTTGGGATCAGTTTTTGCCACTAGCGGAGTTCGTCTACAATAACAGCTACCAATCGAGTATTCAAATAGCTCCTTATAAGGCTCTATATGGGAGATGATGTCATTCTCCAGTTAGTTGTTTGAGCCAAACGAGGCTAGATTTTTGGGGCACGGATTTGGTACGAAATGCATTGGAGAAAGTCAAGTTGATTTAGGATCAGCTTCGTACAATGCAGTTTAGGAAAAAGAGCTATGCCAATCGAAGGGCTCGCGATGTAGCATTTATGGAAGCAGAGAGGATTTTGCTCGGGGTTTCACCTATGAAGAGTGTGATGAGGTTCGGGAAGAAGGGAAAGTTGAGCCTATGGTACATCAGTCCTTTTGAGATAATTGAGAGAGTTGGCAACGTGGCCTACAAGCTTGCATTGCCACCTAGCCTATCGGCGGCGCACCTAGTGTTCCATGTTTTTATGCTCCGGAAGTAGTATGATGACCCGTCCCATGAATAAGATTCAACTCAATCCAATTGGAAAAGAATTTGATTTATGTTGAGGAGCCAGGCTATCTTTGATAGGTAGGTCCGAAAGTTGAGGTCAAAGAGTATTTCTTCCGTGAAGGTTTAATGGAGGGGTCATCCTGATGAGGAGGCGACCTGGGAGAGTGAGCACGACATGCAGATTCATTGTCCTCATCTTTTCATCACTTCAGGTTTATGCACGTTCGAGGATGAACATTTGTTTTAAGAGGGGGAGAATGTAACGACCCGACCGGTCATTTTGTGTATTTGCGCCCCGTTTCCTCTTTTGATACTTCACACATGTGTAATTTGGCTTTATTAGTTACGGGGTTGATTGGTTTCGTTTCGGAAAGGTTTCAGGTTAATTTAGATCCTTTGACTCTTGGCTTAGGAACCTAGGTTATTATGTTGAGCAAACTTTGACTTTTGTAAAAATGACCGAGGAATGGTGTTTTGATGGCTCCAATAAGTTCGTATCGTTATTTCGGATTTAGGCGTATGCCCGTAATCGAATTCAGAAGTCCGTAGGTTGATTTGTGTTGTTTTATCGAAAATTGACAATTTGAGGTTTAGAGGATATACTGTAGGTTGACTTTTGACTGTCGGTTTGTAATTTTGTTTTGGGACTTATAATAGGTCCGTTTTTCTATTTAGAACATGTATGCAAAATTTGGTGTCATTTGGAAATGATTTGATAGGATTCAGACACTTGGTTGTAATTCTAGAGGTTCTTGAACTTTACCTTGAAATTCAAGCGTTTTGATGTCCTATTCGTAGTTCTAGATGTTATTTTGTGTTTTGATTGCGAGATCAAGTTCGTATGATGTTTTTAAACTTGTGTGGATGTTTGATTTAGAGCTCCACGGGCTCGGATGAGTTTCAAACGTGATTCAAAATGGTTTGGACTGAAAATAGAATTGCTGGTGTGCTGTTGCCTCGCAATTGCGAAGGGGACAGGGGGTGGTCAGACGTCGCAATTGCGACTTCCCCTTCACTTTTGCAAAGTCAGCAGACCTGGGTTGAGGTCGCATTTGTGATCACTTGGTTCCTTTTGCGATGGGTGTCAGCTTCGTAATTGCGAAATCTTTGTCGCTATAGCCACTTTTCCTAAGGCTGTCAGGGTTCGCAATTTTGATCCCTTATTCGTTATTGCGAGGGATCACAATGTGAACCCAGTCTCGCAAATGAGACCTCTACAGCTGAACAAAAGGGCAGGGAATTGGGATTTTTCATCGTATTCTCTCATTTTAGAACCCTACACTCGGTGTGATGCGATTCGGAGACGGGATTTTTATCTACAACCATTGGGTAAGTGATTCTAATCAATTTTCCAACAATATTTCATGATTATATCTTATATTTAACATCAAATTCTTGAGAATAAAAGAGGAAAAATTGGAAAAAATTTTCAAGTTTTTGAAAATTGAAGAGTTGAGTTTTGAGAGTAGATTTGGACTTGGATTTGAAAATAAAACATATATACGGACTCATGAGGTTATGGGTAGTCATAATCAACCCTTGGACCCAGTTTTGACCATGTAGGCCTGGGGTTGGACTTTGTTGAATTTTTGAGAAATGTATAAAGATCATAGCTTTATCTATTGTAATTGGTTTCTCTTGCATTGTTTGACGTTATTAAGTCATTTTTGGTTAGATTTGTTCCCTGTGGAAGCAAATTTTAGGGGAAAAGCTATTTCTGAGGGTTCAGTTAGCCTAGTTGAGGTAAGTACTTTTGCCTCACTTTATATGGGGGAAACTAGCCCTTATGATTTGGGTTGATTGTTCTATTTGTATTATGTGAAAGTTGTGTACGCATGGTGGCGAGTGGGTACACAAGCTATATATTGTATTTGACCGGTTTAGGCTATTTAAATTCTTTCCATGCCTTTAATCGAATTGTTATAAAATGTCACATCTTTCATTGTTAATCTACTCTTACATGCTTTATTTGACGTTGTTGCACTTGTTCTATCTCTTACTCGTTATATTTGCTCTCATATGTTTTAGTTGAAGTTGTTTTTTTTCCTTATTGCCTTGTTACCTCTTTTATTGTTAAATTACTCTTACTTGAGGTTGTTATTACGTGGAATATCTTCTTGTCGAGCTATTGGTGTTGAAGTTGTAAAATCCATTATTACATTGAGGTCAAGTTTTTAATTGTTGAGGTATCTTTCCTTGTTGAGTATTCCTCATTCATCTTGTTGTTGTAGAGGTTATTGTATACATTGTGATTGAGCCATGGGCTATTTATTATGGAAATATTGGTATTGTTGATCTTTAGGCAAGATGTGGCATATTGGCACTTGTGTTGTTAGTTATGAGTATGTTGTGATATTTATACGCATGTGGTGGTATAAGGCTAGGGGTTGATACGTATGTGGTGAGATAACATGGGCTTCATATGCGTGTTTCTAGTAGGGAAACTACTTGAAGTCACGCTGTGAGATAAGGTGGGCTAAAACGTGTGTAGCTATTTCGGGAAAAATAATTTTTAAAAATGAATGTAAGGCTCATGCGGTGGCATAAGGAAAGATTGTGATTGAAATTATGAAATGTGAAAATGATGCGGTACCTCGGTTGTGATTTCTTGTTATGCACTCTATGATAAAATGGCTTGTTGGTTGAATAGTTCTTGTTGTTTCTTCATTGCCTTACTTGAAATTACCCGTATTTTTTCGTTGATGTTTCATCATGTGTTTACTCTTTGTTGCCTTTACCGCTTAAACTTCCGTTGTTAGCTTACATTATTGAACTGTTTACTTGTCATTTACTCCCTCGCCGTCCATACGTAGACTGTGCTATACTCTGTTAGTTCTCTTTTATACTAATAGGTGTCTTGACCTTGTCTTGTCACTACTCTACTGAGAGTAGGCTTAATACTTACTGGGTACCATTGTGGTGTACTCAAACTATGCTTCTGCACATTTTTGTGCAGATCCAGGCACGTCTGCCCGTGCTGAATGCTAGTAATTGATTGATTAGCTTTTTCCCGGAGAATTCAAGGTACACCTACTCGACGTCCGCAGGCCTCTGAGTCACCTTCCATTATCTTCTCATTACTGTTATTTTCTTCATTAAAGAGTGTTTTAGTAGAGCTTTTAGAATACTCTATAGAGCTTATGACTCAGTTCCACCGGTTTTGGGGATTATGTTGTTGACGTTCCATTTTGCGAATTAATATGAGCTTATCAATTTTATTTTAGTATCTCAACTGGTTATTTCTGTTAAGCTATAATTAAATGTTACCTTACCTAGTCTTAGAGACTAGGTGCCATCACGATATCCTTAGGTGGAAAATTGGGATCGTTACACCTCCTTTGCTATTCTGAGTTGATGGTAACCAGATCTTAGGTCTATCTTAGAGAAGACCTTAGATCATCCTAGTTCATCTAACAAGTCTTCCACAATGGGAATAGGAAACTTGTTTTTTGCACAGCGTACTTATTCAAGTCCCTACGGTCTACACAAAGCCTCTATGTGCCATCATTTTTCCCTACCAAAACTACTGGAGATGCAAATGGACTACAACTACGTTGGATAATTCCTTGGTCCAATATTTGCTGCACTAGGCCCTCAATACCTATAGGGCATGTTATTTACAGGTTTATTTCCATTTTATAAGACAATCCTAGGATCAAAACACCTTTGGAAGGAGGTAATTCAGTAGGTTCGTCAAACAATTTAGAGTACTTAGATAGTAGTTGCACCAATCTAGCATCTATTTCAGGCTCCTCCTTAGCTTTAATTGCATGCCAATGCTCCCCTGCACTTCCCATGTGCACTGCTTGTATCATGTATAGTTGAGATATGTTACTTGTATGTTTGGCTAGTTTCTTAGCTCCTTTGTACTTAACCTGGCTACCAGCACCTCTGAAAATGTGCTTCCTTCCTTTGTACCAAAATTCCATAGTTAGCTTCATGAAGTTCATCTTAATGTCTCCAAGTGTCAGCAGTCATTGCACTCCTAAAACCACTCCATATGAGCCTAAAAGCAAACGTAAAAACTCTACATAGAATTCTGCACCCTACAACAACTAGGTGATTGTACACATCTATCCAACATCATGTTCCGATTGGCAGCAGCTACCAATTGAGTATTAGTAGACTTCCTCTTACACTCTAAATGCTTAACCAAATCAGGATCTACTATAGTTATGAGAACTCGCAGTGTCAATCAATATACTCAGGGCCTTCTTTGCATGATAACCAGTCACCTTCAAGGTTCTATACCCCAATGAACCATTCAGAGCATGGATAGAAATTTTCATCTACTCCATAGGTTGAGATGGTTCCAACTGGTTGAATCCTTCTTCATGTGTCATTAACTCTTGTTCCTCATATGTGTTTGGTATTTCTTCGAATTCTAATAGATATAACTGTTTCGAGTTTTTACACCTATGTCCTGGTACATATTTCTCATTGTAGAAATAACATAATCCTTTTGACCTTTTCTCATTTATTTCATCCAAACTCAATGTTCTTATATTGATTCCCTTAGTATAAGAAGAGCTAATAGAGTTAGGAGTTGGTAGTAAAGATTTACCAGTAGTTCATTGTCCTTCATATCTTTATGTTGGAGGATTGGCTGTGAAGAAAGGTTGTTTAGTTGCAGCTAAGTAGGCTTCTTGCCTTCTGGCAGTCCCGTACACTTGAGATAGAGTTGTTGGGTTGGTGAGCTATATAACAATGTCCGGGTCGTGCTTCAAACCTCCAAGGAAAAGCTGAGTGCATTCTCTTGAGACAACCTTACTCTATTCAAATTCTTCTCAAATATGGCTTGGTACTCCTTCACACTTCTACTTTGTTTAATCTTTTTTATTTTTTCCATTGGATAGTCAAAATCAGCTCCAAACCATTAAACAAATGCTATCACATATTCATTTCAAGTAGCTGGATTGAGGTATTGTCTATACCTCATAAATGACATATGCGACTGTATGGCTTCCCCTTCCATCTTAATAGTAGCTATTACAACCTTTTCCTCAGCATTAACTTTCTCCCTGACAAAGAATTGTTCAATTTTGAAAAACCATGAACTTAGATCTTTTCCTATAATAGCAGAAATTTTATCCTTGACCACCTAGAGAAATTAGAGTTGTGGTGATTATAACTGCCACGACTTCTATCTCATTGAGACCTTTCTTCAGATGGTTCACACTCGTTTAGCAATGGAGATTTATCCTTACAATGGTCTCTAGAATTTGTGAGTTGTTCCTTCAATTCATGAACTGTTTGATTCAAATGTCTTAGATTGGAAACTTTACCAGATAAAGCTCCCATATTTGCTATCAGTTTCTGCATCAACTCATGTAAATCCACTGGTTCTTCAATTGAGTTGTCATTTGGTCGAGTGCCTTTCGCCATTATTCTGAGGATTATAGGCTCTGATATCAATGTTACATGATTGTAGGAATTCAAAAGTGAATTTGATGATCACAGCACTGCTTCAATAATGAGCTTCGAGATGGAACTTATAAAGAAGAAGAAGAAGAAGAAGAAGAAGAAGAAGAAGAAGAAGAAGAAGAAGAAGAAGAAGAAGAAGAAGAAGAAGATTGAAGATTTAGGATAGGATTGAATGTATTCATTGATGATTCCAGATGTATATTACAGTGCTATTTGTACTGATTATATTGTATCAAAAATACTAATGCTACCAACAGATTCTTCCTCTAGCAGAATTCAGTTATTATAACTCCCTTGACTAACTCTAACTAACTTTTTTAGCTGTGTAACTAGCTTCTTGAACTGCTCATCTCTTCCTCTATAATTGTGTATCAATTACTTAAAGATTACATAACGCAGGGGTTCTGCAATATATTCTAACAATTATATCTTTAATATACTAAGAGATTTAAAGTACCAGTCTTTTAGTTGGTATCATCTACATTGTTTTTTCTAATTCAATTGTTTCCTTCTTTTGATAGATCTGTCTGAATTTTAAAAAATTCTAAATCTCTTGAGACTTCTTTTTTCATGGTATGTACTTTCTTTTAATACATTCAGTATCATCTGGTGGTGACATTCTCTCATTATGTTTCTTGCTCCTTTAGACGGACGTATTCATTTTTAATCTTATTGTAAATAACTAAAATACCTTTTTTATTATGCTATACTAAAAATAGAAACATCCTACCTTCTAACATAATTTATTGAAATACCCTTTAAAAACTATGTAACCATTTTATCATTGATCCAAAAAAAATATTACTTCTATTACTTTTATTCCATGGGCTATCAGTTTTATAAGTTTAATTGTCTTAATTATCCAGCTTTGATTGTGTATTTATTTATCTTCTATGGATGATTGCTTCTATTTCATTGGTGTTGTATGATTAATCATCTTAGTTATTCAATCTTAATTGCTTGTTTCTTCATCTTCCATGGTTATAGTGTATAAAATATAAAGATATCTTATAGTAATAAACGACACTGATACCGGAGTCTCTCTTGTTTCCTAACATTGCTCCTCGCATGAATATATAAGGTACATTGTACAAGAAAATTTGTATTCTAGAAACTTGTAATAATTTTATGTTATCTATCAAATTTAACTGAATGTAAAAATAGAAAAAGACTGACTAGAAAAGAAAAGAACAATAGAGAAACTTGAGGAGAGAGCTAGTTCATTCTCATTCCTTCATGTGTATGAAATAAGTTGTACAAAGCTTCTTTTTTATACAAAGCATCTAACACTACTAAGAAAGCAAAACAATTAGCTAACTAATTTCAACTAACTTAAGTTAAACTAAGAAACTAACAACTCTTTAACATATGATGACATCACGGAGGGCTGGCTGATATGGGTAGGTCAGGCAAGACTGTGGGCGTAGACCCAAAGCAGACAATACCTGCCATGGTCTTGGGTCATGACAATATATGGTATCAGAGCTGAACCTCCCTTAGTACAATAGTAGGGCAAACCTCAGTGAGGACGCTAAGTCCCAAGGGGGATGAATGTGATGCCCATGACGGAGGACGGACTGATGAGGGCGGGTCAAAAAGGACTGGCAGGCTTCTAGGCTGACAAGCTTCTGAAGAAGGGATGCACATGTCACCTTGGGTGAATCCCACATCAGAATGAGAGAGAAAAGTGAAGAGCTTTATAAGGCATGGTACAAGTCCATATAGTATACGCGCTTTTGGGGCTCGAGGTAGCGTATCCCAAAAAGGAAAAATTTGTACGGGCGTAGACCCAAAGCGGAAAACTCGTGTCATGGGCTTGGATCGTAACATAACAGCTCTTGCACATCAGCATGTGGCACTTCAAACACTTTCCTCAAGTTGATGGCCTGCATATATTTTCAACTATAATCTGGTTTAACAAGAACTCATGTTGTGCTTTAGCAATGCTCTTTGTTAACAGATATGCCAATTGGTCCCGTGTTGATATATGATGTGTTGTAAGCATCGTGTATAGTCATTTTGTGAAATATAAGATTAGCTGCTATTTGGATGGCAGCTTTGTTGTCACATAATAGATTAACAGGTTGATATAATTCAAATCCAAGCTTATTAAACATACCTAATTGCCTTCAACTATACATGATGCCATACTTTTGAACTCAGCTTCAGCTAGCTTCTGGCCACAATTTCCTGCTTTTTAGACTTCCAGAATACTTGAGCTTCACCAAACTTCATAAGATAACTTGGAACAGATTTTCTTGTGTACATACATGAACCCCAATCAAAGTCAAAATATGCTTTGAGCAGCTTAGTCTCTTCTACTAGCATTAGTAGCCCTAGGCTTGGTGATCTTTTTAAGTATGTCGCAATCCTTAGAGTAGCTTCCATGTGTGACTATGTTGGAGAATATATGTATTGAGTCAATACTTGCACACAAAATGATATATCCGGCCCGGTCATATACAATATACTTCTCACCACTCTCTGATATTCATCAGTATCACTCAATAAGGAGTCTTCATTCCTAGCATCCTTGCTAAATGATTGCTCATACTCGGCTGAAGTAAGTTTCCGGATACATTTTCGGGAGGTCTCAGCCGTCTTTACTCCATTAAGCCAAGTTTTGAGATCAACTCTAAGGAATACTGTCACGATCGAAAATTCAACTAGTCGTGATGGCACCTAACCCAACCCATTAGGTAAGCCAATTAACAATAAATCACAATAAAATGATAATGATAAGAGTCAAAAATGAAATAATTTAATTTTATACAATTCCCAAGGAGTGATAGTACAAATCATGAGATTCTAAGACTTAGACTTTACAAAGCTGGTATAAGGTAAATACATCATCTATTCAAAACGTACATAAAAAGATTTATAAATCTAAATCTACCAAAAAAAGAGAAAGCTATAACCGGAATGCAGATACGTCTTCAATGCTAGCTCCTTCCACTCGCAGCAACATCAGCTCCAAAATCTGCACTCAAGGTGCAGAAGTGTAGTATAAGTACAAGCGACCCCATGTACTCAATAAGTAACAAACTTAACCTTAGGCTGAAAGCAGTGACGAGCTTGGACAACGGTCAGAGTCTAACACCAATATCCAAGAACAACTCGTAACAATATATTAAAAGCAACACAAGTAATAACTCAAAGGTATGATGCTCATCTTGTTCAAAGTTACGGAAAAATAGGCATGTTTTCAGGTATAACAATAAAACCCAAATCTTTCACCGAAATCACCAAAATCTGAGTAAATTAGAAAGCCATGATTTCCCAAAAACATTCAACAACAAATGAGATATTTCATTGTCAGATAGCATAAGAAAAGTACATCTCTATGCCTTCATGTCAATGTGCATATGAAATTATGAGTGTCACAAAACCTTCTAGCATGAGAAAATGCATCTTTATGCCTTTATGTTAAGTATGCATGTCAAATGCAATGCATCATAGTGATGAACTCATGTACTTACTCTCTCAGAGTACTCAATCTCATTGTCTCGCACTCCAACTCATCACGCTCAATTACTCAGCACACTTGGTCACTCAGCATTGTACATTACCTGGGCTCACTGTTGGTATATCAGATTACAGAGGGGCAGATCCTACCCAAACGCCAATATAAAGCCTATATGGCCTGCTGTAGCGTGCAACTCGATCCCATTGATAATAATAAAGCTTATAAGGCCTGCTACGACATGTAGCCTGATCCATATAATAATAATATACATAAAGCCAATGCGGCGTGCAGCTCGATACCATCAATAATAATAATATATATGGAGCTAATATGGCCTGCTGCGGCGTGCAGCCCCATCCCATTAATATCACTCACAATCCGGCCCTCAGGCCCCAACTTAGCCATCAATCTCTCCAGTCTCTCGGGCTCACAAATCTCATGCCAATCAACCCAAACAATGATTAACTGATTTGACAACAATTGATAGCAAAGAGTGAGATATGATATGCAAATGAAAAAATATGAAAGAGTATGTAATTGCAATTTAAGAAAATAATTCAGGAAAAATGACCTCATTGGGTTTCAAAAGAATAAACATACAGCCTAAACAGATTTCTAACATGATTCAAAGCTCATATAATCCAACAAGTAGGGAGAACATGGAGGTAACATGATATAGCAACAAAACAAGCCTGGTCATAGTCTAATAGTCGGCTAAAATCATGATTTCCTCGATGCATGCCCACACGCTCGTCACCTAGCATGTGTGTCACCTCAATACAACTCTTATAACATATTTCCCAGGGTTAAATACCCTTAAATCCAAGTTTAGATATGTTACTTACCCCAAACAAGCCAAATCCAATACCGAGCAAGCCGAACAATACAATAGAAATGCCATCCCGCGCGTACCGACCTTCGAACGGCTCGAAACTAGCCAAAAGCAACTCAAAAACATCAATTAATGCTACAGGAAACAAATCCAATCAATGAAGGTTGAATCTTTAATCAAAAGCACAAAGTCAACCAAAAAGTGAAACCCGGGCCCGCACTTCGGAACCTGACATAACTCAAACAATCTGACAACCCATTGAATTACGAGTCAAACCATAATAGTTCACTCAAATCCGTCTTCGAATCGATGTTCAGAACTCAAAAATTCACTTTATGAAATATTAGACAAAACCCTCCAAATTTCTCCTTGAAATTCATAATCCAAATGTCAAAAACAAAGATAGATTCATGAAATATAACCAAAACCGAGTAGAGAAGACTTATCCCAATCCATGTGGAGAAAATAGCCTCCAAAATCATCCAAATCCGAGCTCCTCAACTTAAAATATGTTAAAATGAACAAAACCTTCAATTTGTAACTTCTGCCCAGCCATTTTCGCTTTTGCGAACAAATTATCGCTTCTGCGAAATCGCATGTGCGGCCCAGCCTTCGCTTCGGTGAAAACGCCCTAACTCAGCATCTATCGATTCTGCGATCATCACTCCGCTTCTACGGTCATGCTTCTGTGCATAAAGAACCGCACTCGCGGTCACACAGATGCGCTCATCCACCCGCGCCTGTGACCTTCACGCCCAGCATGCCACTTCCACTTTTGTGTGGACCCGTCCACATCTGCGCTCAATCTTCCGCACCAACACTTCTTCAGCAATGCAACATGAGATAAAAATGATCTGAACCACGCCCGAAACTCACCGAGCCCTTTGTGATACCGTCCGAGTATACCAACAATTCCCAAACCATATCATGGACCTTCTCGAGGCCTCGAATGACCCAAATCAACATCAAAATCATGAATCGCACCTCAAATCGAAAATGAACTTTTGAACTTTCAAATTCCAAAACTCGTGCCGAAATATATCAAATCAACCTGGAATGAACTCAAATTTTTGCACACAAGTCCCAAATGACATAATGAAGCTATTTTAATTCCCGAAACCACAATCCGAACCCGGCATCATCAAAGTCAACTCCTGGTCAAATTTATTAACATTTCAAACCTTCAAATTTCCAACTTTCGCCAAATAGTGTTGAAACCTTCTAGAATTATCCAAATGCAAATCCGCTCATACGCCCAAGTCCAAAATCACCATCATGGAATAAAGGAACTATCAAAACTTCGATCTGAGGTCAAATACTCAAAAGTCAAACTTGGTCAACTCTTCCAACTCAAAAATTCCTTGTTAAGAATCATTCTTTCAAATCAATTCCGAATCACCTGAAAATCAAAACTGATGATTCTCACAAGTCACAATACATCATACGAAGCTACTCAAGACTTCAGACAGCTGAATGGAATGCAAATGGTCAAAATGACTGGTCGGGTCGTTACATTCTCTCCAACTTAAACATATGTTCGTCCTCGAATGTGACTAGAGTCGTTCCAAACCCATCAAATCACCGTGTAACCTTACCATGCACATGTCCGGGGGTGATCCCACGTCACCCCAATCCATGTAAGCCTGATAACACAACACAACTGAAGATCATTACTTAAACCTTAGTCCGTAAGCCATAGAACCAAATTTCCAAAATCTTGAATTCCTTACAAGACACGAATCTCGCATCTACACATTGTATAAGTCTGAACAAGTTGTATCAAGTCATAACAATAAGCCAAGATGTAATCACATGATCACAACTCGCATACTCGTAGCAATAATCTCGTAGCAATAATCACTGATCACAGTATCTGCTCAAAACAAACCCGATACCGGTAGTAAACTTCATATCAAATAAAACCTCGATCAAAACCTTCGAACATTGCCGATGATAAAAGAAACATGATGAAACTCATAACCACTCATCATATCAACAAGTCATAGAGCACTCTCTCGTCCGACAAGAACCAAAGCCAAAATCTAAGCCGACTGCTAAAATTATTCCTCCATACATACTGTAAACAAATCTGATGGTACCCATTCTAGGTCCAGTGACCTCATCTCATCAAACACAACCATTCTGTAGACATGTCATACCAAAACAACCTAAAGCCACAAACTGTACTATCCGTGCACCAATAAGCAACAAGTCAAATGTACCTAAATATGGAATATACTCAAGTGAGAGAACTGTCCAGCAAGCTCAACAAGTACCACCAAACCACAATGATGTGAACCCATCACACATAACCCCGCCACAATGCGTGACCCATCCAAACATCGACCTATATAAAATACCTCAAGCCACAATGCTCAAAATCAACTACCACACGCAATTCAACACCAATTACACAAAATGCATAACCATAACCATAGAGAAGCGAATAACACAATATACTACAGCCCGGAAAGACCATAGCCAAGGCGCAATCAACCATTCAACACCCCAATAACCATCTCGCTCGAATTCCACTAGAAGGCCCAAATAGAACCGCACCAGGTGTGCATATAACCACCAAATCACAATCCCTTGTAGCATAGAAGAGTAACACATAGAAAATCTCAGAACAAGAACAAGCTCAACTATAACCGAATGACACAACTTTAACCAATAACCATGGTGAGTCAACAAATCCGACTTAGTATAGAATACACATCCGCATTGGGCCTATCAATAAGCCCCCAAATCAACTCTGGTTATCCCTAAATGGATAAGTGGCCCTCCAAAAGTCCACAATGACATAACCATAGCACCTACCATCTAGCTAACTTTGTCCATATCTTCACAGTCCGCAACCCCAAAATAATCTGCTTCTGAGAACTCCTAGTCTCCAAATCGATAGAGCACATGAATCACTATAGCCAATCCCAACTCCACCACTCGATTGACTAAAACATATCCCATACATAATCATATCCATGAGAAATACTTCTATAATTCTTCCATGCCACATAGTAAAATCTGAACAACAAATAGTCAATCAACCTAGCGAGTATCGCTATACCAATGAAGCATCCATAAGTCAAAATACAGTGCGCCTTCCGAAATGTGCACCCTTCTCAGGCAATACCAGTTAGTAATAGCATTCATCAAGTCATCTAAAACCGTCCATGTTGTCTAGGAATTCATGACCTTCCCTTCAAAACCGAACCGTGACATTGCACATGCAAATCTCAATCCCACACAACATACCACATCTATCATGCCATCGTATGAAAAGCACGAGAGTCTCATATTCAACTCTGAGTCACCAGCAGAATACATACCCAATCAGTCAGAAACCTTCCATTTGATCCCATCCAGGAGAAAATCATAATACGCAATATGTTCCTCATGCCGGTAGGAAATATCCATCTCAAACCGTGGTAGAAACCATCGAGAACTCGTCAAAACCCATTTGCACATAACCAAGCCATCAAAACTGAATCTCTCTAACTCAACCAAGCCACACAGGTCGCCAAACCCAAGAGTATTGCCACAAAACATCTGTAGAGTCATAAGTACCTAATGAACCGATCATATCCATTACCGTGTTGATCCAACCTACTACCAAGCTATCCTATTTCTCCTTGTTCTTTCTGAATTACCCTCAAGTTGACACTTCTCCTTGCTAGAACACCACGATCCTTACCCAAAGCTCACCACAAGATATCCTAGCATAAAACCAAACCGCCTAAAGCCCATAATTCGATATATTCCCTCTTAAGCACCCTAAAAGTACCACCATCGAGACACCCACTCTGAAAATACCTTATATGAATCTAAGGTCATTTCCTTCACCTTCCTGATACTGAAATATAGAATACATAATGATATAGAAATATCGCGAGTCTCGAAACCATCCAATGTAAATCTTAGTTTCTAGCCATATACAAATCCGAAATATTCTCAATTGCTACATATAAATATTAAATCCATTAGAACCTTCTCAAAAGTCCTCCACTCTGCTCAAATCTCAATTGCACCACAAAAGGGCCGAACGACCTATGCCCCATTAGCATGACAACACCCAAAGAAGTAATCACGCCTTAACGCAACCGAGCAAATTCCTACTCCGTGCGCACTACATCCTTCACGAATAAGAACTCACTCGTTCTATGATTTCCATATACCCATTAAGTGTAATACACCATACATCCAGAAATTTCCTTGATGAAGTCATCCTCAAGACCAGCCTCCGAGGGTCATTACCTATCCACAAGTATGCCTCATACAGAAACCAATACAACACGTAACCACGCAATCAAATTGTCGATAGCAGACTCTCCCACTTGGCTCAAAGCTATAGATCAAAGCACTCGATAACTCACAATGCCCATTGTCTATTACTGCCATAATAACGCAGTGAGATTCAACTAAATCCTTCATAAGCTCATGTAACACAAACCATATAATACCTCAAATAATCTACTAAGCTCGAATTCATCCTTGTGAGTCAACTTTCTCAACCAATCCAAACTCAAATCGCAATACTATACCCATTGGTAGAAAAGAAAGCCTCCACACACATTCATAAGGATCACACATCCGTAGATTACCCGGCAGGTGATAACCCACCTGCTTAGCCTCAAACTGACATCTCTCTATACCCTTTCACAGCTACAACTACTACGCAATCACTTAATCTTCCTGAGTCTGAACTCATCAACAAGACAAGAAAATCTACTTCGTTCCAGAAATGAAATAACACGAAAAAATCTCTCAAAAACCTTCATAACTCAAGACTGTATGAAACATCCACTGAAATCGAGCATCCAATAGTCCTTTTCACATCTCAAGCACACTCTACCCGTCACATTAAAACCATCTGAACACATCCCGCAGTCACATCCTACTTATCATATAGCCATGTCACGACCCAAAACCAATCCGTCATCATGGCGCCGATCATAGTACTAGTCAAGCCGACATCCCAAACAATTGCTAACACTTTGAATGAGCAATATACTGAAACATGTTTAAATAATTAAAACTCTCATAAATTGGATAAAACACTATAAATAATGCAGAAAAATCCCCAAAACCTGGGTGTCACTAAGTACATGAGCATTTATATATGACAACAGAGTCAGGTACATTGTCTGGGAGTAAGACTAAATACATAAAACTGAAAGATATAGAAAGGAGGATCAAGGTCTATGGAGGCCAAGCAGCTGCCATGATGATCTCCGAACAGGTAGACTCCACGATCAACAACGGACGTTCCTGGAAAAGCCTGGATCTACACACGAGGTGCAAGGTATAGTGTGAGTATAACCAACTTAATAAGTATCGCAAATAAACAAGTCAAGGTAAGAGAAACTTAATTTGTTGAGGTCACAAGTTAATTTAGTGCAATTATGTCCTTTTGATCAACATATTATAAAATTTAAGGCTAGCTCATAAGCCTCCGTAATACGAATATCCGTATGTGCATTGGATCTCAAATACCTTGGTCAACATTATTATGGCATATAGAGGAAAGAATCAAATAAATCAGATAAATGATCAAGAAAATACAAGTTCCACACACAGCACGGACACCTCACGTGCTAACAATAGAATGTGCACGAATAAATCACGTGCGACACGGACAACTCACGTGTTAGTGATATCAGTATATGGATCCGCACAGACAACTCACGTGCTGCATGGACGACTTACGTGCCAATAATATTAATACATGGATCCACACGGACAACTCACGTGTTGCACGGACAACTCACGTGCCAATAATATAATCCGCCCGACATAGTCACACGCCCCAATCTCATACAGGAGCTTTCAAGCAAGTATATAGGTGTATAATGGATGAAACACGATTATCCTATCCCTGGACTGGTGTAAATAACATGCTAAAGTGAAGGGATGTGCAAAGTGTGCTATCATAGCTCAAACCAGCAAATTCATCAATGAAAAGCATTTATCAAGTTCGTTCAGGGATTAAACCTCTAAGTAGACTCATCATGGCTCCATTAGATCATATAAACCAATACCACATGTTAGATATCGAAGCTCGAAGCTTAACAGTCATTTTTGGGCTTATAGGAGCCCAAGCACATTCAAAACATGGATATACAATCCCGGTGGCCGCACATGGGATCATCCCCACGCATGTGCGTAACCAAATGCACGTGGCTATCACAACAATTCAGGCAACTGGTTCTCAACCGAGTTTAAATACGATACTTACCTCAAGCAACTCGAATCACTCCGCAAGCAATCCCTTGCCTCACGAATCAGCCTCCTAACGTCTCGAATCTAGCCAAAAATAATTCGATAAAATCAACACAAGCTAAAGGAATCAATTCCATAAGAAAATACTAAGTCCTTAATCAAAAGTCAAAAGTCAACTCAAAAATCGGCCCCCGGGCCCACGTCTCAGAATACAATAAGAGTCACAAAATTCGAAAGCCTATTCATCCACGAGTCCAACAATACCATTTACCAAAATACAGCACCAAATCGACCCCCAAATCCCCAATTTAAACTCTCCAAATCCCTAGCCTCAAACTCCAAAATTACACCTCAAAACCACACAATCTAGGTGGAAAAATCAGTGGGAAAACATAATTAAGGAATAAATTTAACCACAAGTGACTTACCTCAAGAATCCCCTCGAAAATACTCTCAAAAATGGCCTAATCCCGATCTTGAAATGTTCAAAATGATGAAAATCATGGAACCCTCATTTTTAATACACTGCCCAGGTCTTCTCGCACCAGCGACAACTTACCCACTTTTTCGGAGTCGCAGAAGCGACCCTTCTCTGACTCCTGCAGAACAAAATTTTGCTCTTGCGGACCCGCTTATGCGAGCCCCACTGCCGCTTCTGCGGACCCAGCTCCATTTCGATTTTCGTTTCTGTGCTCAATTCCCTTGCACCTGCGACTACTGCACACTCCCCTCAAAATCGCATTTGCACTTCCCCCTCGCACCTGCGATCACCACGCTGAAGGTGCAATTGTACCAGAACTGGTGAGCTTTAGC
Organism: Nicotiana obtusifolia; assembly: GCA_002018475.1. NCBI lineage: Eukaryota > Viridiplantae > Streptophyta > Magnoliopsida > Solanales > Solanaceae > Nicotiana > Nicotiana obtusifolia. The sequence goes on along the minus strand of MCJB01045459.1, from coordinate 62,972 downwards.
ATTCCTTCAAACTCCAAATTCGATCCGTTAACCATCCGGATTCCACCCGAGGCCTTCAGGACCTCAACCAATTATACCAATATGTCCTAAAACAGTATATGAACTTAGTCGAGCCTTCAAATCATAACAAACAACGCTAAAACAATGAAACGCACATCGATTCAAGCCTAATGAACTTTCGAACTTCAAAATTCTAAATTCGATGCCGAAACCTATCAAATCACGTCTGATTGACCTCAAATTTTGAACACATGTCACAAATGACACCAAGGACCTACTCCAACTCCCGAACCTCAACCCGAGCCCTGTAACCACAAATTCCACTTTCGGTCAAACTTATAAATTTTCAACTTTCACCATTTCAAGCCTAATTCAACTACGGACCTCCAATCCACTATCCAGACACGCTCCTAAGTCCAAAATCATCCAATGGAGCTAAGAGAACCATCAAAACTCCATTACAGAGTTGTCATACATAAGTCAACATCCGGTCAACCTTTTCAACCTAAATTTCCATCCTTGAGACTAAGTGTCTCAACTCATTCCAAAACCTCTCCGGACCCGAACCAACTACCCGGGCAAGTCACAGAGCAGCTATAACGCATAAAATTAGTAGTAAATGGGGGAACGGGGCCACAACTCTCAAAACAACCGGTCGGGTCATTACATCCTTCCCCTCTTAAACAAACGTTCGTCCTCCAACGGTCTAGAAACGTACCTGGAGCCTCAAATAGGTGTGGTTATCTTCTCCGCATCTCTCGTTCGGTCTCCCAAGTAGCCTCCTTAACTAGCTGACCTCTCAACTGCACTTTCACCAAAGCTATGTCCTTGGACCTTAACTTTCGAACTTGTCGACCCAAAATAGCCACCGACTCCACATCATAAGTCGAATCACCATCCAACTAAACCATGCTGAAATCCAAAATCTGATACGGATCACCGACATACTTCCGAAGCATAGAAAAAAGAAATACTGGATGCACACTCGACAGACTAGGTGGCAAGGCAAGTTTGTAAGCCGCCTCTCCAATCTTGTAAAGCATCTCAAACGGACCAATATACCAAGGGCTCTACTTGCCCATCTTTCCGAACCTCATAACACCCTTAAGGGTGAAACCTTGAGCAGTACCTTCTCCCCAACCATGTAAGAAACCTCACAAACCTTCCGATCTGCGTAATTCTTCTATCTAGATTGTGTCGTGTGAATCCATCTTGAATCAATTTAACCTCGTCCAAAGCATCCTAAACCAAGTCAGTGCCCAATAGCCTAGCCTCTCCTGGCTCAAGCCAACCCACCGGAGATCGACACTGCCTCCCATACAAAGCCTCATACGGAGCCATCTAAATGCTCGAATGGCTACTGTTGTTGTAGACAAATTCTGTGAACGGCAAAAACTGATCCTATGAGCCCCCGAAATCTATGACACAAGCACGTAGCATATCCTCCAGTATCTGACTGGTGCGCTCAGACTGCTCGTCCGTCTGAGGGTGAAATACTGTACTCAACTTAACCTGGGTGCCCAACTCTTGTTGCACAGCTCCCTAAAATTGCAATGTGAACTGCGTGCCCTGATCTGAAATGATGGACACTAGAACACCGTGAAGGCGAACAATCTCGCAAAAATGTAAATCTCAGCCAACCACTCTGAAGAATAAGTAGTCCCAATTGGAATGAAGTGCGCGGACTTGGTCAGCCGATCCACAATCACCCAAATAACATCAATCTTTCTCGAAGTTCGTGGGAGGCCAACTACAAAATCCATGGTGATACGCTCCCATTTCCACTCCAAAATCTCAAGCCTCTAAAGAAATCCACCCGGTCTCTGATGCTCATACTTCACTTGCTGACAGTTTAGACACCGAGCTACAAACCCCACTATATCCTTCTTCATTCTCCTCCACCAATAATGCTATCTCAAGTCCTGATACATCTTCACAGCACCTGGATGAATAGAGTACCACGGACTGTGAGCCTCCTAGAGAATCAACTCACGCAAACCATCTACATTGGGCACACATAGCCTAATCTGCATCCGCAATACACCGTCATCCCCAATAGTAATATCCCTGACATCACTGTGCTAAACTACGTCCTTAAGGACATACAAATGGGGGTCATCATACTGGCACTCTCTGATGTGATCATATAAGGAAGACCGAGAAACCACACAAGCTAGAACCAGACTGGGCTCCAAAACATCTAATCTCACGAACTGGTTGGCCAAGGCCTAAACATCAACTGCAAGTGGTCTCTTACCAATAGGAATAAATGTAAGGATACCCATGCTCACCGCCTTTTCTACTAAAGGCATCGCCCACCATATTGGCCTTCCCCGGATGATACAGAATAGTAATATCATAGTCCTTTAGCAGCTCCAACCATCTCTGCTGCCTTAAATTTAGATTCTTTTTCTTGAACAAGTGCTAGAGACTCCAATGATCTGTAAATACCTCACAAGACACACCATAGAGATAGTGCCTCCAAATCATCAATGCATGAACAATGGCAGCCAACTCTAATTCATGAACGGAGTAATTCTTCTCATGGGGCTTCAACTGAAGTGAACCATAAGTAATTACTCTACCCCCTGCATCAAGACACGCCCAAACCAATCCAAGAAGCATCACAATACATTGCATAAGAACCAGAAGCTGAAGGCAAAACTAGAACTGGAGCTAATCAAAGCAGTCTTGGGCTTCTGAAAGCTCTCCTCACACTCATTTGACCACCTGAAACTGGCACCCTTCTGGGTCAATATGGGCAAAGATGATGCAATAGATGAGAAACCCTCCACGAAGCGACCATATTAATCGGCCAATCTAAGAAGCTCTGAATCTCATTAGCCGAGGACGATCTGGGCCAACTCTGAACCACCTCTATCTTCTTTGGATCCACTCTAATCCCTCACTAGACACCATGTTCCCCACGAACGCCACCGAACTGAGCCAAAACTCACACTTGGAGAACTTGGCATAAAGCTTCTCCTCCCTCAGTCGCTGCAACACAATCCTCGAATGCTGGCATGCCCCTCCTGGCTGCGTGAGTACACCAGGATATCATCAATGAACACTATGACAAACGAGTCGATATAAGGCTAACATACAATGTTCATCAAATACATGAACGTTGCTGGGGCGTGCTAAGCCCAAAAGACATCACAAGGAACTCATAATGACCATAACGGGTCCTGAATGTTGTCTTTAGAATATCCAAGGCCCGAATCTTCAGCTGGTGATACCCAGACCTCAAATCAATCTTTGAGAACACCCTCGCTTCCTTAAGCTGGTCGAATAAATCATCAATACGCGGCAAAGGATACTTGTTCTAGATTGTAACTTTGTTCAACTGCCTATAGTCGATGCATATCCGCATAATACAATCCTTCTTCTTCAAAAACAGAATCGGTGCACCCCAAGGCGACACACTGGGCCTAATAAACCCCTTATCAAGAATTTCCTGCAGCTAATCTTTCAATTCTTTCAACTCAGCTGGCACCATACGGTATGGAGGAATAGAAATGGGCTGAGTGCCCAACGCCAAGTCAATACCAAAGTCAATATCCATGTCGGGCGGCATGCCTTGCAGGTCTACAGGAAACACATCCGAAAAATCTCGCACCACCGGAACAGAATCAATAGTAGGAGTATCAGTATCCACATCCCTCACAAAGGCCAAATAAGACAGTACTTCCCAACCATCAGTTGGGCCTTCAATTATGAAGTCACTCTGTTGGAACATAGTCTATAGAACCTCTCGACATGGTCCTTGGCAACCCCGGCATCGCCAACGTCACGGTCTTAGTGTGACAATCCAGAACAGCATGACATGGAGACAACCAATCCATACCCAAGATCACATCAAAATCAATCATACTAAGAAATAAGAGATGAACTCTAGTCTATAATCCCCCAATGGTACACTACACATGACCGATATACAGGGTCCAAAATAATAGTATCGCCCACTGGCGTAGATACTTGAACAGATATAACTAATGACTCATGGGGAATATCCAGATAATGAGCAAAATACGATGATACATACGAACAAGTGAAACCAGGGTCAAATAATACATAACCATGCTTGTGCCATACCGAGACAATACCTGTGATCACTGCATCTGAAGCAACGACATCCGGCCTGACAGAAATAGCATAGAATCGGACTTGACTGCCACCTAATCAGCCTCCCCCTCTAGGGTGACCTATACCTATCTGGGCCCCACCCCGTGCTGGCTACGTGGGTGGTATAACTGTTGGTGTTGGCATCATCGGCCAAAACCTCTACTATGGAGCCCCACTCAACAATCTAGGGTAATCCCTCTTGATATGATGCAAGTCCCCGCACTCGAAACAACCCTCCTCTGAAAAAGCTACTGCTCTTAATAACTCGTGTAACTGCCCGTAAAAAGCTAAGTAGACGAGGCATAGTGAGAACTCTGCGCTGGTAGTGCACTAAATAAAGACTAGCATGAGCAGGCATTGTAAAAACCGTGGCTAACTAATGCACCACGATGACCTGGACAAGTCGTTTGAGCGGGCCTATAAGGATGACCCCTGCTGTGGTAGGACTGTCCCCCAAAAAGAAAACCACTGAAACTACTCGAACTACGAGGCCTCTTGGCCTCCATCTTGTCACGCTCCTAGCTACCGGCTGATATGTGAGGCCATCAATGAACCTCCTAATCCTCTCCCTGTCAGTGGGAACCAACCAAACTGCTTGACGAGCCAACTCTAAGAGCCTCACCTCATACTGGGTCACAAACATGCTATCCTGACGTAGCTGCTCAAGCTCTCTGCACAGCTCCTCCTACGAGAATGTGGCACGAACTTTTCCAAGAAGAGAATGGAGAACTCATGCCACGTAAATGGTGCTGCATCGACCGGCCTGCACCTCTCATAAGCCTCCCGCCATCAGAAGGCAGCCCCAGTAAACTGAAAAGTGGTGAATGAGACCCCACTGGTCTCCAGAATACCTGGCGTACGAAGAATCCTCTGGCACCTATCCAAAACGTCATGGGCATCCTCAGACTCTTCCCCAGTGAAAGATGGAGGCCGGAGCATCCCAAACCTTTCTCGTCTTCTCTGCTCAGCGTCAGTCATAACGAGACCCATCGGGGCCTGAGCAACTACAACCGACTGGGCTTGTACTACCCCCGGTGTCTGAAGTCCCTGCATCACCTGCGGGCGGCGGGAGTTTGAGTACGTCCCCCGGCCTAAAAAGTGGTTGTTACGGCCGGAACATAAATCACCTGAGCAAGGATATTGCACACAGTCAAAATCTGAGCCATACCCTTCTAAAGGCTTGGAATCACAATAAGCACAGCTGGTGCCTGAGTTGGCCCCACTGGCTCAACCATATCTAGTACATACTCCTGAGTTGGAGCAACTGGTGGATCTGCAGGTGCTGCTCTAGCTGTTGTACAAGTTGCACCTCTGCCCCTACCACGGCCCCTACTGCTACCCCGGCCTCTCATGGCCCTAGCCGGTGGTACTGGTGGTCGTCGGTCCTGACCGGTGGCACATGTCCTCACCATCTATGAGAGAATATAATAACAGAAGTTTAGTTATCGGAATCAACAAATCCGCATGACAATAATACAAGAATGTGAAGTTTTCCTAAAGGTTCGGCAGCCTCTCGAAGATATGTACAGATGTATCCGTACCGATCTGCAAGACTCTACTACACCTGCTCATGACTTGTGAGACCTATGTAACCTAGGCTCTGATACCAACTTGTCACGACCCAAAATAAACCAATTGTGATGGTGCCTATCATAGTACTAGGCAAGCCGACATCCCAAACAATTTCCAACACTTTGAATGAACAATATACTGAAACATGTTTAAATAATTAAAACTCTCATAAACTGGATAAAAGACTATAACTAAATGCAGAAAAATCCCCAAAAGCTGGGTGTCACGAGTACATGAGCATCTATATATGACAACATAGTCTGGTACACTGTCTGGATGTAAGACTAAATACATAAAACTGAAAGATATGGAAAGGAGGATCAAGGTCTGCTGACGCCAAGCAGCTACCTCGATGATCTCCGAACAAGTAGACTCCACGATCAACAATTGCAGTTCCCGGAAATGCCTGGGTCTGTACACGAGGTGCAGGGTATAGTGTGACTACAACCAACTCAATAAGCATCGCAAATAAACAAGGCAAGGTTAGAGAAGCTTAATTTGTTGAAGTCACTAGTTAATTCAATGCAATTCGGTCCTTTTGATCAACATAATATAACAGTTATGGCTAGCTCATAAGTCTTTGTAATACGAATATTTATATGTGCATGTGCACTTGTTCTCAAATATCCTACTCAACAGCATTATGGCATGTAGAGGAAAATATCACATAAATTAGATAAATGATAAAGAAAATACATGTTCCACACATTGCACAAATAACTCACGTGTTAACTATAGAATCTGCAAAGACGACTCAGGTGCGACACGGACAACTCACGTGTCAATAATATCAGTATATGGATTCACACGGATAACTCACATGCTACACCTATAACTCAGGTGCCAATAATAACAATACATGGATCCGCAGAGAAAACTCATGTGCTGCATGGACAACTCATGTGCCAATAACACAATCCTCCTGACATAGTCACAAGCCCCCATCCAAATATTATACAGGAGCACAAGCATGTATACAGGTATATAATGGATGAAACAGGATTCTCCAATCTCTGGACTGGTGTAAATAACATGCTAAAGTGTAGGCATGTGCAACGTGTGCTATCATAGCTCAAACCGACAAATTCATCAAGGAAAATCATTTATGAAGTTCATTCAAGGATTAAACCTCTAAGTAGACTCATCATGGCTCAATTAGATTACATAAACCGTTATCAAATGTTAGATATCGAAGCTCGAAGCTTAACAATCATTTTTGGGCTTAAAAGAGCCCGAGCACAACCCAAACATGGATATAGAATCCCGGCGCCCACACATGGAATCATCCCCATGCATGTGCGCGCACCCAAAAGCATGTGGCTATCACAACAATTCCGGCAACTGGTGCCTCAACCGATTTTAAATAAAATACTTACCTCGAGCAACTCGAATCCCTGGGTTCAAACTCTCCAAATCACCAATTTAAACTCTCCAAATCACTAGGTTCAAACTCCAAAATTACACATCAAAACCACACAATCTAGGTGGGAAAATTAATGAGAAAACATAATTAATGAATAAATTTAACCGCAAGTGATTTACCTCAAGAATCCCCTCAGAAATCATCTCAAAAATCGGCTAATCCCGATCTTGAAATGTTCAAAATGATAAAAATCACGGAAACCTCATTTTTAATACATTGCCCAGGCCTTCTCGCACCTGCGACAACTTAACCACTTCTGCAGCGTCGCAGAAGCGACCCTTCTCCTGCTCCTGCGGATCAAAATTCCGCTTCTGCGGACCCGCTTCTACGAGCTCCACTACCGCTTCTGCGGACCCAACTCCATTTCCATTTTCGCTTCTTTGCTCTAGTCGCCGCATTTGGAGCCACGCAGGAGCAGAATTATCTCGCACCTGCGACCACTACACACTCGCCTTAAAATCGCATCTGCGCTTCCCTGCTCGCGCCTGCGATCACCACTCCGTAGGTGCGATTGCAACAGAACTGGTAAGCTTTAGCATTCCTTCTAACTCCAAAGTTGATCCATTAACCATCCTAACTCCACCCGAGGCCCTTGGGACCTCAACCAATTATACCAACAAGTCCTAAAACAATATACAAACTTAATGAGCCTTCAAATCACATCAAACAACGCTAAGACCATGAATCACATATGGATTCAAGCCTAATGAACTTTCGAACTTCTAACTTCTACATTTGATGCTGAAACCCATCAAATCACATCTAATTCACCTCAAATTTTGCACCTAAGTCGCAAATGACACCATGGACCTACTCCAACTCCCGGAACCGCAATCCGAGCCTGGTAATCACAAAGTCCACTTTCGGTCAAACTTTCGAATTTCCACATTTTTCCATTTCAAACCTAAGTCAACTACAGACCTCCAATCCACTATCTGGACACGCTCCTAAGTCCAAAATCACTCAACGGAGCTAACGGAACCATCAAAACTCCATTCCAGAGTTGTTTACACATAAGTCAACATCAGGTCAACCTTTTCAACCTAAATTTCCAGCCTTGAGACTAAGTGTCTCAACTTATTCCGAAACCTATTCGGACCCGAACCAACTATCCTGGAAAGTCACATAGCAGCTATAAAGCATAAAATGAGCAGTAAATGGGGGAACGGGGCTACAACTCTCAAAACGACCGGCCGGATCATTACAAGCCATCTAACCACTTACCGAGCCAACAGTCCCACTCATAGGGACACCACTAGACATAGAAGTCCAAAAGCACATGCTCAAACAACTGAAACTACCAAACCTAAGCCGCGGTTCAAACCGAGCCTCAAGTCCTCTAGACTGGGCCATCACCAAAACAGGGAAAACACATCTCCCACTTTATCCATGGAACTACGAGCAATAGATGTACAGCTGGTACCGAGCGCTCATATAACATACAAGTGAGTGGAAGGAAGTCAAAGATATACGCTTCAAGGTGAATCAATGTCGCACGATAAGGAAATAAAGATGGGAAGTGTATCCTAAATGCCCTGCAGCCTCTCCATGATAGGTGTAGATGTCATAATACTGATCAGCAAGACTATACTAGACACTTGCTCATGACTCGTAGAACCTATGAACCTAGAGCTCTGATACCAACTTGTCATGACCCAAAATTCAACTAACCCAATCTACTAGGTAAGCCATAATAAACCACAATATAATGATAATGATACGAGTCAAAATGAAATAATTGAATTTTATATGATTCCCCAAAGACTGGTAGTATAAATCATGAGCTTCTAAGACTTACAGTTTACAAAGCTGGTATGAAATAAATACATCATTTGTTCGAAACGTACATAAACAGATTTATAAATTTAAAGCTACCAAGAACAAGAGGTATCTATAACAGGAATGCAGGTACATCTTAAAATCCAGATACCACCACTCACAGCAACATCAGCTCCAAAATCGGCATTCAAGGTGTAGAAGTGTAGTATAGGTGCAAGCAACCCCATGTACTCAATAAGTAACAAACTTAACCTTAGGTTGAAAGCAGTGACGAGCTTGGACAACAGTCAGAGTCCAACACCAATATCCAAGAACAACTCGTAACAATATAATAAAAGCAACAGAAGTAATAACTCAAAGATATGATGCTCAGCTCGTTCAAAATTATGGACAAATAGGCATGTTTTTCATGTATAATAGTAAAACCCAAATCATTCACCGAAATCATAAAAATATGAGTAAATCAAAAAATTGTGGTTTTTCCCAAAAACATTCAACGAGCGATATTTCATTATCAGATAGCATGAGGAAAGTACATCTCTATGCCTACAGGTCAATGTGCATGTGAAATCATAAATGTCACAAAACCGTGTAGCATGAGGAATTACATCTCTATACCTGTATGTCAAGTATGCGTGTTAAATGCAACGCATCACAGTGATGAACTCATGTACTCACACTCTCAGAGTACTCAATCTCACTATCTCCCACTCACACTCATCACGCTCAATCACTCAGCACACTCAGTCACTCAGCATTGTACGGTACCTGCGCTCACTGCTGGTATGTCAGACTCCGGAAGGGTGGATCCTGCCCAAACACTAATATAATGCCAAGCCTATTGTAGCGTACAGCCCGATCCCATCAATAATAATAAAGCTTGTAAGGCCACTACAGCATGCAGCCCGATCCATATAATATATATATATTGACCTGTGTTGGCATGCAGCCCAATCTCATCAATAATAATAAGAATATATAGAAAGCCAATATTGCCTGCTGCGACGTGCAGCCCGATCCAATCAATATCACTCACAATCCGGCCCTCAAGCCCCAACTCAGCCATTAATCTCTCTAGTCTCTCTGGCTCACAAATCTTATGCCAATCATTACTGCAAACAATGATAACATCATGTGACAACAATTGATAACAGAGACTGAGATGCAAATGAATGAATATGACTAAGTATGTAATTACAATTTAAGCAAATAGTTTAACAACACAAATGACCTCCGTAGGTTTCAACAGAATAATATTATAGCCTAAACATGATTTATAACATGATTCACAGCTCATACATCTCTTATAACACAATTCCCAGGGTTAAATACCCTCAAATATAAGTTTAGATATGTTACTTACCTTTAAAAATCCAAATTCAATACCGAGCAAACCGAACAATACTCTAGAAACGCCATCCCGCACATACCGACCTCCAAACAACTCGAAACTAGCCAAAATCAACTCAAGAACATCAATTAATGCCAAAGAAAACAAACCCAATCGATAAAGGTCATATATTTATCAAAAGCCATTTGTCAACCAAGTAGTCAAACCTGGTCATGCACCTCGAAACCCGACAAAACTCACAGAACCCAACAACCCATTCAATTATGAGTCCAAACATACTAGTTTTACTCAAATCCGACTTTGAATCAATGCTCAAAACTCAAAATTTTACTTTATGAAATATTAGACGAAACCCCCCAAATTTCTCTTTGAAATTCATAGTCCAAATGCCAAAAACGAAGATAGGCTAATGAAATATAATCAAAACCGAGTAGAGAACACTTAACCCAATCCATTTGGTGAAACTCTCCTCCAAAATCGCCCAAATCCGGCTTCTCAACTCAAAATATGTTAAAATGAAAGAAAACCTCGATTTATAACTTTTGCCCAGCCATTTTCGATTCTGCGAAATCGCATGTGCGGCCCCGCCTTCGCTTATGCGAAAACGTCCTAACTCAGCATCCACTGCTTTTGCGATCATCACTCCGCTTCTGCGCATGAAGAACCGCACCTGCGATTGCAGATGCACTTATGTACCCGCTCCTGCGACCTTCACGCCCAGCATGCCACTTTCACTTTTGTGATGACCCGTCCGCATTTGCGGACTCGTATCTGCACCCAAACTTCCGCAGATGCGGAAACACCAGCACCAACTTTTCTTCAGCAATGCAACATGAGGAAAAAATAATCTGAACCACTTTCGGAACTCACCCGAGCCCCTCGGGACCCCGTTAGAATATGTCAACAAGTCCCAAAAATAACACGGACCTGCTCGAGGTCTCAAATCACACATAACATCAAAACCAAGAATCGCACCTCAAATCGAACTTAATGAACTTTTGAACTTTCAACTTTCAAAACTTGTGCCGAAACATATCAAATCAACCCATAATAAACTCAAAGTTTTTACACACTACTCCCAAATGATATAAGGAAGCTATTTAAATTCTTGAAACCATAACCTGAACCCAATATCATCAAATTCTACTCCCAGTCAAACTTATGGTCAATTTAAACCTTCAATTTTTCAACTTTCACCAAATAGTGCCGAAACCAACTAGAATTATCCAAATGCGAATCTGCCCAAGTCCAAAATCACCATCTAGACCTAACAGAACTATCAAAACTCTTATCCGAGGTCAAATACTAAAAAGTCAAACTTGGTCAAGCTTTCCAACTTAAAGCTTCCTAGTTGAGAATTATTCATTCAAATCATATCTGAATCACCTGAAAACCAAAACAGACGATTCACACTAGTCATAATACATCATACGAAGCTGCTCAAGACTTCAAATAGCTGAACGGAATGCAAATGCTCAAAACGACCGGTCGGGATGTTACAAATACTTCCTCTGATACATGCGTATTCCCTTTTTTGCCCTAGCAAATTCAATTCCCAAAGAGAACTTTAAATCTCCTAGATCTTTCATCTTAAACTTCATCTGAAGATCCTTCCTGATCTTGACCAACAGCTCATGATTACTCCCAGTAATGATTGATCAGATCATCAACATAGATCAAAATCGCTACTAGATCGATTTTCAATTTCTGAGTAAATAGAGAGTGGTCAAAGTAACTCTGTACAAATCCCAACTGATGCAATGCTTCAGTTAGTTTCAAGTTCCACTATTGTGGTGCTAGCTTGAGGCTGTATGATGACTTATTTAGTTTACAAACCTTCTTGATCTCCCCATGTCTTGTGAAATTTTCATATAGACATCCTTTTGCAAATCTCCTTGTAAGAAGTTATTGTGAATATACATTTGGTATGTGAACCAATCCCTTAAAGCAGCTAAAACAGTAATTCATTTGGCAGTGACCATCTTGGCCGCTGCTAAGAATGCTTCTTTATAGTCTAGACCTTCTTATTGACTATAATTTTTTTCCACTAATCTTGCCTCATACCTTTCTACCTCTCCCGATGATTTTTACTTGACCATGAACACTCATTTACACCAAATAGGAACTTTTCCTTCAGGTAGGTCTACTATTCTCCAGGTTTTATTTTCTTCACATGCATCAATCTCCAGTTTCATGGCTTCAACTACTTAGGATCTACAGTTGTCTCCTTCAAAGTTAAAGGTTCCACAATAGAAGAGTAAGAGTTTAAAGCAATCTTTCGGTGAAAGATGACAACTGCTCATAGCCAACATATGATGACAGGGGATACACATAAGTAGATTATTTGGTGGTTACATAATCCTACAAGCACTGGGTTAGGTACTCGATTAACAGCTTCAACAAAAGAAATATAGATAGGTTGAGTAGGTGGCAATGAACAAAGAAGGGAACGATGAGATATGTGTAAAATACCTCCCTCTTGAGGGTCAGGTGTAGGTTGCATATGATGAAACGAATAAGTTGATTATAAGGACTGAGGCTCTAACACTGGGAATAGAGGTAGCTTAGAAGGAGTAAATGTTTGAAAGGAAACAAATCTTCCCTAATACCATATTCCTACTAACAAAGAGTGCCTTAAAATGTAAATCATAAAGCTTATAGCCCTTTTAAGTGAAAGAATATCCCATTAAAACAATTGGAATAGTCCTTGGTGACATCTTGTTAGTGACACTTGGGCTAGATGCATAAGCAAGACATCTAAGAGTCCTCAAATGATCCAAACCTGGAGGCTGCAAATAGAGCATCTCAAAAGAGGATTGTTTTGCAAAATAAATAAAGGTACTCTGTTTAGAAGAAAGAGAGTTGTAAAGACACATTCTCCCCAAAACTTCAGAGGAACAGCTGCTTGAAACCTCAAGTGTCTACCCACATTTAACACTGATTTATGCTTCATGTCTACCATAGTATTCTGATAGTGTAGGTAGACATAAGAGCTTTGGTTTACAATACTATTTTCTTTAATCATCTCATCAAAATGAGAACTAATAGCTCACAACTGTTATCTATTCAAGACTTGAATATTCACAGAAAAAATATAAGCTCTTTACCATGCACTACTAAGAAAAATAGGAATTAACGATGGACATATTATGTTGCTAAACTAAAAAAATTTGTTGCTAATCCTATTTAGCAACGAGCTAGCGCCAAATTATCAAAAACTTTTGTTAGCTACGAGCGATGTAGCGACAGATTAACGATGAACGTTTTAGTCAATTTTAATTTTTTAGTAGTGATAGCTAAGATTTATTTCATAATAGTAGTTTCAAACTATTATTGAACAAGAAAGTATCTCATTTCATCATGCGTAGACACTCTATAAGGACTCCAAGCGTCATCGTAAACTAGCTGAAAAAATTTGTTTGTATTAGTAATACTAATAGGAAATAGAAGTTTTGACTGCTTTGCAAGTGAACATACTACGCAGTGATGATTATTTTATGCGGTCAAAGTCGGATCCACCTATATATAGTCAAAATTGGGATCGATCCTATACGGTTAGCATCGAGTTCAACTATTGCTCGATAAATTGGGCTCAATGTGCGTAAGATCGAAGTTCGAGCCTGAACAGCATCGAACTGGAATACGAAGCCAGAATTTCCAACCTCGAAAATACCGAGCTCATCGAGCTTGACTCCGAAAATATCCAAGGGTAGTTCGTTAAACTTAAATGATGGAGGACCGAAAAATCCGTGATGGGATAAGCATCACGGCGGGAATCTCGGCACTGATCAATAGAATCGTTTAATTAGCAAAACAGGAGATATTTTATCTTATGTAGAGATTCTTACCTTGTATAACGATTTACCAAATGTATGGTGTCCCCACTATATAAAGGGAGAATGGAACCGTTTACAGGATCATCACATTTTTACACAAATCATCAATAGAAAGAAAGAAACAGTTTATTACTCTCTTAAATCCCTTTATTGTTCCAATTCTTCTTATAGTCCGTTTTTGCTCAAGAAGAATTATTCAACGGTCAAGAGTATCTAACTTAGTTGGTTTGTTTTTCTTCTCTATTTATCCTTTAATTTCAATTTTCGCTATATTATCCATCATTTGTATCAAATTAGGCCACATATCCTTAAAACCACGTATAAATTCAATTGTTATTCGAAATTTAGGATAAACAATTATTATCTAGTCTAGACTATTTTATAGATTCTATCTTCCTGATTACAGCAAAAGAAACATGACCTAGTCTATTACACAACCAGACATAAAAACATTAGTAGAAATAAAGAAACAAACTTCTGTAACTGCCTGATGTGATAAGATGCATGTATAATGATATACCCGAAAAAAGGATATTAACAGCTTGTTTGGAAGGTTGTTGCTTATTATATTGTATCGTATTGTTAATTTAAATATGATGTTTGTTTTGATTGCTATTCAAATTTTATTGTATTGTACAGTTAAATCCATTGTTACGTCACGACGAAATATGTCACTTTATATAATGACTGATTTGGTGTGATCGCGTCATTATCTTGTCTTTTTCTCTCATCTCACCCTTCATTATTATTAAATAATTTTATTTCATCATTTACCCTACCTTTTTATATAATAATGTTACTCCGTATCATAATTTTTCTTTATAATATTGCAAGTTTATTCTTCATATCGCTGGTGCGTGATATCATAAAACGACGACAAATGATACAATCTATCCAAACATTATATTCATCAAACGATACAGTATAATATAATACAATACGACACGATACATTATGCCATCATATAAAAAAAAATATCGATTAAGAAAACAGAAATAAAAGATGCATTTACGTAGTAGATGCATTAAATATTCAGAAAATTCCATGCTTATTATCGTGTTCGTTGAAATTAATGTAGCATAGCACCAGCTTATTTTACATAAAGCATGTAGCATTCATTTAATTAAGCAATCAATCACTATATAAATACTTATTTCAGCATAAACTAGCTTTTACAAATTAACATTAATTATGGATCCATACAAAAGAATATGCATCAATAGTCTTTAATCATTGCAAGAGAATGTACTTGTAAAGATCCTTCTTGTACTAGTCCAGTACATCTCCAATACAAAGCTCCGCCTTCACAGCTACTCAGCTTCGAATCTGCACGCAAGGTGTAGAAGTGTAGTATGAGTACAATCGACATCATGTACTCAGTAAGTATCTTGACTAACCTCAGAGAAGTAGTGACGGGGGTTTTAAGTCGAAAGATACTCACTAATCAAGTAGCCTATGCAATATATCAAAGAGTGGCAACAGGAAAGCATAGTAGACAACAAAACTAAAATCTCATCAGAACAAACGATAACATTTTAATACAAGTAATGGCTCACCTTCAACAACAAGTCATTAACTAAAACCGCACACATGTCCGACCTCGTACCCGCATTATCAATCACCCTCACCCGTACGACAAGGAGCTCGTCCACAATATAAATCATACTTGCATGGAAAAGGCCTCGTGCCACATTATAATTTGATTATGTGTCAATTGCCAAATAACATGTTCGAGAGAACTTTTCAAGAATCAAATATAGTAATGCATGATAACAACTTTCTTTTTACTTTAATCCGTTACGCTACCAACAACTTAACAAAATATGAGATGATGACTCGACGTTGGTAAATCTATCTTGAACACCAAATCATCCAATAAAAACAGAGGCATAGATTAGCATATTAGAAATATCCCAACAAATCATGTAAAAATGCATGACAAACATAAAGAAGTCATAAGCACAAACAAGAATGCCCCTGTTGCACCACCACACAAACACCATCAATAAAAACACCCCTAGACTATCAGATAACATCCCCATAATGCTACCCTTATTTCACCGCATGTGCTAACATAAAGTAATTGCCCATCTTGACTCGCCACGTGCGTACTAACAAATTATCCTACCTTTTCCCGCCACATGTGCAAACATGATATAGCCCGCCTTATCTCGCAATATGTGCAATATAGCCCGCTTCGCAGAAACCTTATGCCAACACCCAACAATCCACCTAATATTTTCACATGTGTCAAAATTACAACAACGCAATATATCACATCATCACCAAGAAGCATACCCTCATAACTCATCAATAAAGTGCACAAAGACATGATCAACAAAAGTGCATATACGGTTCAACATATAAGACATGACTATGGAAAAATCAGATATAGCAACCAAGTTCAAGTAGTCATACAAGGGATGACATATGTATCACCAAGTGCACATATCATAATCAAGGCTCAACACAAGAACAAGTACGAATGTCTGTTCATATGTGAGGCAAGCTTAGCATAACTCTCAAGATTTGCTCATCATGTTCAACAGAAGGTACCAATAGCCTCAATGATTCTCTAGCATGGTTTAATGTGCTCATGTAGTCAATTAATGGAACAATACATCACATCAAATATAACTCTCAAATCAAATAAAACATAAAGTAACCTACAATCTACCTGAGCGTGGATACCCATGGCACATGTATCTACGCTCTTCACCTTATATATGCATCAAACCCTGCATGTAGCAAACAATATCAATTAGTTGAAAAAGTTCTCTCAACTAAAGCTAGGCAAGACACTTACCTCATTAAGCTCAAACCAAACCTCCAAATAAGGCTATCGCAAAAGCGACCTCAAGATCACAAATGTGAAGCACGGTGACACAGAAAAAGTTGCAATTGTGACCCAGACTTCGCAAATGCCAAGTTCTACCTCAGATGGCCAAGTCGGAAAAGCGATGCCTGACCTCGCAAAAGCAATCACCCATTGTCGCAAATGAGACTTCCATTATGCAAATGCGAAGACTACCCAGCTCGTCCAAATCCGCAAAAGCAAAAAGAACCTCGCAAATGCAATGGTCGCAAATGCGACCAGTTCCTTGCAAATGCGAGAATAGCAGTACCAGAAATGACATAATTTTCAAACCAACCCAAAATTAATCTGAAACTTACCCGAGCCCTGCAGGACCCCGTCCAATCATATCAACATGTACATAAATTTTATGCAAACTCATTGGCGCTCTCGCATCATCAAAATAACATATAAAACCATGAATTGACCACCAATACACATCAAAATCACAATGAAACTCAAGAACTGCCAAAATCACAACCAAGCGTCTAATTCCCATCAAACCAATTCAGAATGAGACAAAACTTTTCACACAAGTTCTAAATGACCAAAAAGGCCTATTTCAAGTTCGGAAATCTAAATTCGAACCCGATAGTCACAAAGTCAACTCTCAATCAAACTTGAAATTTCTAAACCTTCAAATTGCCTACTTCCGAAAAGAGCCAAATCAATTTAGGAACCTCAAAATCAAAATTTAGACACATGGCTAAGTCCGAAATAGCTATACGAACCTATCGGGATCATCAAAGAATCAATCAGATCCCATTTACTCAAAAGTCAAATCTTTGTCAACTTCCAATTTGAAGCTTCCAAATTGAGAATTACTCTTCCGAAACAATCCTGAACTTACCAAAAATCGAAACCACCCATGCACATAAGTAGTAACGCATTATATGGAGTTATTCAAGACCTTAAACTACCAAAAGTAACACTAAAGCTCGAACGACCGGTCAGGTCATTAGATTCTCCCCCACTTAAACATGCGTTAGTCCTCGAACGTGCGAAAAGTCGTTCCAAAACCAAAAAAATTACCATACGAACTCACCATACACATATCCATGGGTTATCCCATGTTGCCCTAATCCATATAAGTCTGTCAACACAACTTAACTGAGATTCCTTCTTCAACCTTAGATCATAAGCCTTAGAACCAATCCTAGCATCCGAAATCCATTGTAAGACCCCAAATCTCGCACTCACATTGTATAAGTCTAAACAAGCGGCATCAAGCCATAATCATGTTCCAAGATATAATCACACGGTATACCACATAACTAGTGTATTCATAGTGATATCTCCCGACCATAATAGTTGCTCATCACTAGACTCGGTACCGGCAACAAACCTCCTCTCATATAAAATCTTGTCCCAAACCTTCAAATCACTGCTAATGATGTAGGAAAAATTTAGAAACTCATAAACACTCACCCAATCAACAAGTTATGGAGTTCCCTTGCCAGACAAGATATATATTTCCAAACTCTAAGCTGATTAATGACATTCTTGTCCAAACATACTTTATCCAAGTTCGATTGCACTAGTTCCAGATCTAATGATCTCATCCTATCCAATACAAGCTATTCAGCCAACAAGCCACATTGAATGCCACCTAGACACATACGATGCAATCCATACCCAACAAGCAATAACCCGAATATAACCAGAGATAAATGGAGACCAAATAAGAGAACCACCTAACAAGTTCAAAAAATACCACCACAAAGCAAAAAGCTTTCAACTTATCCCGGAAAAGAGAAGAAAAACACACGAAGGAAGCACAACAATCATATCCCAACATAACTCTACTGTAGTGCCTGATCTGATCCAAACATACTGATCCATATGAAATACTCGTCGAGTCATAATGCTCATAATCAAAACCCACATGCGTACTAACAATAAACACACGACATGCATGTACTATAACCATAGAGAAACCGTAGCACATTATACACTAGACAGGGAAACCATAACCAAAACGCAATAAATAATTCAACACTCCAAAAGCTATCTTGCTCGAATCTCTCCACAAGGCCTAAATGTAATCACATGAAAGCCAAATAGTCTCACTACCTATCGTAGCATAAGAAGCAACATGTGAAACAAATTAGGGCATGGATAACATCATGTCCACCCAATGACACACCCACAGTAAATGGTGCACAAGAGTGAGCAAATCCGATCTGATGTAGGATACACCTTCTCATTAGACCTAACAATGGGCCCCCAGGATTGTTCATGCTAAAGTAGGTAAATAACCTATCAAAAGTACATAGTAACATATCCATAGCACATACCATCAGCTGTTTAACTCATAACATATCTTTGTAGTCCACAACCAAGCGTCTACCCCTGAAAACATCAGTCTCTAAACCTAAATAATACAGGAATCTCAATATCTGATCCTAACTCCACCACTTAATAACTAACACATCGCTCATACAAAAGCATCTCACGGAAACTACACATATAAATCCACTACGCCATATAGCAAAATTTGTACCTCAGTAGTCAACAACCAAGCGATTACCGTAATACTAGTCAAGAATCCGGGAATCAAAACGAAATGCGTCTCCAACACGCACACCCCTCAAGAGATACAAGGTAGTACTAACATCCTCTAAACATCTGAAATCTCCTATGCCTTCTAGAACTCACAAACTTCCTTTCAAAACCGAACTGCAACCTTGCCCATGAAGTCTCAATCCCACACGATGCATCACCTCTATCATGTTATCATATCAAAACACAATGATCCCATATCAAAACACAATGATCCCATATCAAAACACAATGATCCCATTCCAAGACCTTTATACTCTCATAAGGTGTAGTACATCGTACATCTAACCAATCCCTTGCTCTAAATCATCCTTGGTGAAATTTTTTTCGAATCATAGCTAATCCACAAGCATAACCTATTCCAAGAATTAATGTAATGCATGACCATGCAATCCGATCATCGATAGCAAACTCCCCCAATTGGCTCGAAGACATAGAAGACATCATCTGTAACCCACAGTATCCTTCCTTCATAGCTGCCACAGTCTCACAGTGTTAATCAGTTAGGTACTTCATAAATTCAGGTTCCTTTAGTAATAAACACTCAAAGGACTCTCCCAAGTATATACTTTTCCTTATGACAGTTGTGTGAACTTCCTCTAGCCCTCCAAAATGGCAGTATATGCCTTCACCAAATAGAAGCCTTAATAAGAATCACACAACCTCAAATCTCATTGGCTAGCCTCAAGTCAACCTCTTCCCATGACCCTACCATGGTCACAACAACTAGGAAACCAATTAATCCTCCTAAGTTCGTACTCATCAGCCATATATAAGAATCTGCCACATCCCCCAAAGGAACAACTAAAAGATCTACCATTGTATGCACTTCCAAGACTAGACCACACATCACAAGATTAATCAAGAACCCATAGCCCTTCATATTCCATCCATGGCATCATAAGTCGTCGGTGCATATCAGATACCAAGTGTGCAACATCACATATGAGTTAATGGATAAAAATCAAAGGTACATGCTTCAAGCTAAAACAAGGTCTCACTATAAGGAGAGAAAGATGGGAAGTTTCCTAGATGCCATGTAGCTTGTTGAAGATAAGTATGGGTGTCATCACACCAATCTGCAAGACTCTACTAGACACTTTGTCATAAAACGAGCTTGTCGAAGATAAGAAGGAATAATCCTCGATTGAGATGATGTTTTCGGGCTTGTGTGGATTAGGGTGATGTAGGATCACCCATGAGTATCTGCATGGTGAGTTTATATAGTGATTTTATGGCTTGAGAAAGACTCTTGGCAAGTTGGAAGACGAACATTTGTTTAAAAGGGGGAGAATGTAACGACCCGACCGGTTATTTTGAGCTTTAAGGTTCCATTCTGTGGTTAGACGTCTTGCGTGGCTTCATATTGTGTATTATGACTTGTGTGAATGCTCGAATTTGATTTTCGGATGATTCAAAATGAATTTGGATGAGTGGTTCTCAATTTAGAAGCTTAAGTTGAAAATGTTGGCCGAGGTTTGAATTCTGTGAAAACGACTCTGTAGAGATGTTTTGATGACTCCGATAGGTTTGTATCATGATTTTGGACTTGCACGTGTGCCCGGAATCAAATTCGGAGGTCCATATATTGACTTGTGTTTTTTATCCAAAAGTTGGCAATTTAAATGCTTAGAATTTTCATAAGTTTGACCATAGGTTGACTTCATAGCTATCATTTTTCGATTTCTGATTTGGGATATGAAATAGGTCCGTTTTCTCATTTGGAACTTGTTCATAAAGTTTGACTTCATTCCAAGTTGATTCGATAGGAATCGACGCGCTGTTGTGTTTTTAGAAGTTCTTGAGTTTCATGTTGATTTCATGTGTTTTGGAGGTCCGATTCATGGTTTTAGATATTGGTTTGATGAGTTGATCGCATGAGCATGTTTTTGTTATGTTTTTAGACATTTATTGATGCTTGGTTTGGAGCCCTGAGGGATCCAGTGAGTTTCAGACGCGTATTAGAGTGTTGGGATGAATTCCAACACTGCTGGTTTTGCACAGATGCTTCAGGTCTCGCATTTGCGAGACATGGAACACATTTGCTACTATTGCAAATTCTAGGAAGGGATCGCATTTGTGGTAAAGGCTGGACCCTATGAGGTTCGCATTTGCTGTAAAGGCTGGACCTTATGAGGTTCGCATTTGCGAGCTAAAAGTTTGGTTTTGCAATGGGGTGGCTTAGGTGAGCTGGTTCACATTCGTGATGTGTCCTAGCAGGGATGTGAGTTTATTTTCTTTTGCGATAGGTTATTCGCATTTGCGGGGTTCGCATTGCGACACCTGTGACTGGACAAAAAGTTGAGGGATCTTTAGTCTCATTTTCATATTGTAAAACCCTAGGCTTGGTAGGAGCGATTTTCAAGAGGGAATTTCATCTACAATTATTGGGTAAGTAATTTTGTTCAATTTTCAACTATTTTACATGATTATATGTGAGTTTTAACATCAAAAGTATGAGAATCAAAGTGATATTTTGAGAAATTTTATCTATGTTTTGAAATATGAGAATTTTAGTTTTGAGAGTCGATTTGGACTTGGATTTTGAAACTAATAACATATATGAACTCGTGGGGTTATGGATAGTCCGAATCTACCTTTGCACCCGAGTTTTGACCGGGCGGGCTTGGGGTTGACTTTTGAGGAATTTTGTAAAGATCATAGCTTTAATTATTGGAATTGATTTCTCTTGCATTATTTGATGTTATTGAGTCAATTTTGATTTGATTGAGCTGAGCAGAGGTGAATTATAAGGGAAAAGCTATTTAAGAATATTGATTGAGGGCCTTTCAGGTAAGTATCTTGCCTAATTGTGTGAGGAAAACTACCCCGTAGGGATTGGTTTGTTTGCACTATTTGAACTACGTAAAAGACGTGTACACGAGGTAACAAGTGTGTGCACGGATTATATGCTAAAATTTGACCAATTTAGACTCTCAGGTTCTTACGTACATTAAAATAAAGTTGGCTTAACATGTTATATCCTCCATTGCTAAATTTACCCTTACATGTCCTATTCGAAGTTAGTTGGTTCATGTTATACCCTTTGTTGCCTAATATCCTCTTATATGCCTTAATTGAAGTTGTTGGCTTTTTTGTTGCCATGTTATCGCTTCCATAGTCGATAATCATTAACTGAAGTTATTTTTATCTCTTCCATTGTTGAGTTATCCTTATTGAAATCATTGATACATGTTATCTCTCTTATTGTTAAGTTATTCTTATTTGAAACTATTGTTACATGTTATCTCTCTTATTTTTGAGTTACTCTTATTTGACATTGTTGTTCCACACTATCTCTCTCATTGTTGAGTTATTCTTGTTTGGGACAATTATTACTTGTTATGTGTTTCATTGTGAGCCCGTTCGTCCATTCTTTGTGTTTTGTAATTCTTGTGTTGATTTACTTGTGGTACTCATGTGTTATCGTTGTTATTATTGTACTCAGTGTTGTTGAGCTGAGGGCTATGTGTAGTTTTGGTATTAGAATTGTTTTGAGGAAATGTTGTGACATATGGGCACACGTGGTGCGAGTTTTTTTATTGTGTTGTTATGTTTTTGGCACACTTGATATTGTTGAGAATATTTGTCGGGGTGTTCGCATGTGAGTTGTCCGTGCTATTCTTTTTATTGATACTGCACATGCGACGTGACAGGTGGGATATAGATGTGAGTTTGCGCATGTGGCGACACAAGGGAGAATACTATTATGGGTCTATGGCGAGACAAGGCACGCATTTACTTTATTGTTGCGCATGCGGCGAGACAAGGGGCTATATCGAGATTATTTATGATGACTTGTGATGGCCTAAGGGCATTGTCGTTGATAATATTTGTGCAGTGGTGTGCCTACTTTGTGTGAGTCATGCATTTTACGTTTCGCTGTGTTGTTTCCTATGTACCATTCGTTGTCTCTGATTTTGCTTGTTGACTCAAGTCGTGACAGAACACTTGCACAAGCATACACTGTAATTCGTCACTTATATTAGTCTTAGAAGATGAACGCCGATGTTTATTGATCATTTACATGTATTCCCATACACTTGCCTTATGTATGAGATTGCTGCTATTGGCATGTGAATTATCTGTGCGGTTATGAGATATCGTTATTGCTAGCACGTGAGTTGTCCGTGCGAATATGGGATATTGTCGCTCCCTTAGCAGGTGAGTTGTCCGTAAAAATAAGAGGTATTAATGGTATTGTCGCATGAGTTGTTCATGCAACACATGAGTTGTCTGTGCGATTGTGATTTGTAGCGAGGGCACAAGATGCCAAATGGTTAGGGTTCGTGATTTGGGACCCCGTGATCTGTGATTATGAGGAGTGGTACCTTAGGGTTGAATAAATCTTTCGTGAAAGCGGTTGTTTTAATTGGGTTGTTTCATGTTTTCCTTTACATGGTTTCACCGACATAAACTGTATTCTACTTACCTTACGACGTTATTACCTGTTGGCTCCTTGTTGTTTATTGTTATTCTAGTTCTTATTCCAAGTGTTATGGAAACATACTTATCATGTTTAGCTTTTATATTGTCCCCTGTTAGTTTCATATACATACTTGTACAGGTTATTATGTCTAGTAGGGTCCTGACTGTTCCTCGTCACTACTCCACCGAGGTGAGTCTTGATGATTACTCGGTACCACCGTGGTGTACTCATGCTACGTATTCTGAAAATTTTGTGTAGATCCGGGTACTTTAGAGCGTGTAGTTAGCTGATCGAGTGGTGCTGTGGAGACTCAAGGTATTCCTACCGTCGCGTTCGTACGCATCGGAGTCATCTCTTGAAATTTTACTTTAATACTATTTATTTCCATTCCAGAACAATTTTATTCATGTCAACTAAACGGAGGGATTGAAGTACTTAGAGATTTTCTAGTAAACTCAATAGAGCTTACGACTTGTACTACCGGTTTTGGGATGTTATATATTTATTTTGAATTGTAGGCTTTATATAGAAATTATAATTGCATGTTAGTAGTTGATTGGTTGAAATCGGTTATTAATTAAGCAAGTGTTAGCTTACCTGGTCTTAGACACTAGGTGCCATCAAGACTATTATAGAGGGATTTTGGGTCGTGACAAGTTGGTATCAGAGCTCTAGGTTCATAGGTGCTACGAGTCATAAGTGAGTTTGGTAGAGTCTTGTAGATCAGTACAAAGATATTTGTACTTATTTTCGAGAGGCTACAAAACTATTAGGAAAGCTTCGCTTCTTTCAATCCAATCGTGCGAGTTTATTGATTACGGAGTTTGAGCCTTTATCATTCTATTATCTCTCAAATGGTGGGAACACGAGTCACAGTTACTGATGATGTTGCCCCCAGAGCCGGTGTTGCTAGGGGCGGGGGCAGAGGCAAAGGCTGAGGAGGAGCACGTGCTACAGATAGAGCTCTTGCCAGAGCATCTATAACGGCACCGCTAGCTAGAGGTGGAGGTTAGGCAGGTCGAGGTCTCCCTAGAGGGGGAGGTCGTGCCCATTGTTATGCACTTCCTAGTTGGGTGGAGGCTGATGCACTAGACGATGTCATTACATGTATGATTTCGGTTGATTATAGAGATGCATTTGTGTTATTTCAATCATGTCCCATTGATTTGTAAGATTCATACTACCTTGCCTCAAATATGGTTGTGTTTTGCGATCCTTGTATTATGTTCATGTGTTCACGCCAGTTGGGGAATTCTATTATGATAGCCCATGTCTATCATCCTAGTTTGGTTGCTATTGAGGGATGTGAGGCTTGGGTGGACATTTTGTCAATTAATACAGTAGGTTTGACGTGATTTTCTGAGTGGTTGGGCGACGATTTATGATTTGGGTTTTCTACAAGTATGAGAAGTTTGCTTGGTGCTGTGGTTTTGGTTACATGGGACTTAGTTAGTAGAGTGTTTTAGTTGATGAGATGTTTATTTTACTTGTGATTCTGAGTTAAGGATGGGGACTAGTGTTCTTGGTGGTTAGGTGTGTTTGTGCTGGGCTATATGCCGCGGTGAGGTTGTATTAAGGTAAGATTGTTGTGGTTGTTATGTGTATCTTGATTCTTCCTTGTGGATTGGATCCGTCGTATGGAATCGGTTGGGAGTTATGCCTGTTTGGCTTGTTTGACAGTTCTCTCATGTAATCCTATTTTGATATTAAGTCATATTCGAGTTGTGCTAGTTGGGTTTGGATTGTGATGTATTTTCCTGGGTGGCGTTCAATGTGGCTTGTTGATCGGATGAGTAGTTATGAATCTCTAATGTTTAATGCATTATTTTCAGCGTTGTGAAGGTTCGGATCAAGGTTCTAGTCAATATGAGTCTGTTGTCAGTACTAGGCCTGCTAATGGGCAGCTGTTGTGGTCAGAGTTATTTGTATGACCATATGGAAGATGTGTTATGTCGTGTGGTTATACCTGGTGGGTATACGCATGAGCTGTTGTAGCTAGTTGATGATTTATAGTGTGTTTGTGTGATTATAGGGCACTTGGTAGATTTGGAAATTTCATTTTAACGCTTATCGACATAAGTAGAAGGAATAATCTTCGGATGAGATGATGTTGTCGGGCTTGTGTTGATTAGGGTGACGTAGGATCATCCGTAAATATGTGCATAGTGAGTTTATATGGTGATTTGATGGGTTGGGAAAGACTCTTGGCACCTTCGAGGACGAACATTTGTTAAAGAGGGGGAGAATGTAACGACCCGACAGGTCGTTTTGACCTTTAAGGTTCCGTTCAGTGGTTCAAGTTTTTGAGTGGCCTCATATTATGTATTATGACCTGCGTGCATGCTCGGATTTGGTTTTCTGATGATTCGGAATGAATTTGGATGAGCGATTCTCAATTTAGAGGCTTAAGCTGAAGATATTGACTGAGGTTTGACTTATATAAAATTGACCCTGTAGCGGTGTTTTGATGGATCTGATAGGTTCGTATCGTGATTTTGGACTTGGGCATGTGCTCGGAATCGAATTCGGAGATCTGTAGGTTGACCTGCGTTTTTTGTCCAAAAGTTGGCAATTTAAAGGCTTAGAATTTTGAAAAGTTTGCTTGTTGGTTGACTTCATAGCTATCGTATTTGGATTTCTAATTCAGGACTTGGAATAGGTCCCTTTAGTCATTTGAAACTTGTCTGCAAAGTTTGGCGACATTCCGAGTTGATTTGATTGGAATCGGACGCGCAGTTGTATTTTTAGAAGTTCTTAAGTTTCATGTTGATTTCATGTGTTTTAGGGGTCCGATTCATGGTTTTGGATGCTATTTTGATGATTTAATCATGCGAGTGAGTTTGTGTTATGTTTTTAGACTTGCATTGATGTTTGGTTTGGAGCACGAAGGGCTGAGGTGAGTGTCGGAGCACCGGCAGGTGAGCACCAAGGGTTCGCACTTGCGATCTCTATGGTCGCATTTGGGAAATGTCCTATTAGGGATGTGAGTTTCTTCGCTTTTGCGATAGGCCGCTTGCATTTGCGAGGTCTGTATTTGCGAACCCCGGGTCGCATTTGCGGGACCTGCGACTGGTCAAAATGCTTAGGGATGGGATCTTTAGTCTCATTTTCATATTTTGGAACCCTAGACTCGGTAGGAGGCGATTTTGAAGAGGGAATTTCATCTACAATTATTGGGTAAGTGATTTTTTTCAATTTTCAACTATTTTACATGATTATATATGAGTTTTAACATCAAAATAATGAGAATCAAAGTGAAATTTTGAGAAATTTTTTCAACGTTTTAAAAAATGAGATTTTGAGTTTTTAGAGTCGATTTGGACCCAGATTTAAAAACTAATTACATATATGAACTCGTGGGGTTATGGGTGGTCGGAATCTACCCTTGGACACGGATTTTGACCGAGCGAGCCCGAGGTTGACTTTTGTTGACATTTGAGTAATTTTGTAAAGAACATAGCTTTTTTATTGAAATTGATTTCTCTTGTATTATTTGATGTTACTGAGTCTATTTTGATTAGATTTGAGCCGACCGGAGGTGAAGTGTAAAGGGAAAGCTATTTTAGAGTATTAATTGAGGACTTTTGAGGTAAGTATCTTGCCTAACATTGTGTGGAGGAAACTACCCCGGAGGATTGGTTTGTTTACAAATTTTGAACTACGTGAAAGACGTTTACACGAGGTGACAAGTGTGTACACGGCTTATATGTTGAAATTTGACAGATTTAGACTCTAAGGTTCTCACGTACATTAATATAAAGTTGCCTTATCATGTTATATCCTCTATTGCTAAATTTACCCTTACATGACCTATTTGAAGTTGGTTGGTTCATGGTCTACCCTTTGTTGCCTAATATGCTCTTATGTGCTTTAATTTAAGTTGTTGCCTCCTTTATTTCCACGTTATCACTTCCCTAGTCGATTATCCTTAATTGAAGTTATTTTTATCTCTTCCATTATTGACTTATCTCTATTTGAAATCATTGTTACATGTTATCTCTCTTATCGTAGAGTTGTACTTTTTTGGAATCGTTGTTATATGTTATCTCTCTTATTGTTGAGTTATTCTTATTTGGAATCATTGTTTACATGTTATCTCTGTTATTGTTGAGTTATTCTTATTTGAAATTATTGATACATGTTATCTCTCACATTGTTGAGTTACTCCTATTTGACATTTTTGTTACACACTTTCTCTCTCGTTGTTGAGTTATTCTTGTTTGGGACCATTATTACTTGTTATGTCTTTCATTGTGAGCTCGTTCTTCCATTCTTTGTGTTTAGTAATTCTTTTGTTGATTTACTTGTTGTACTCATGTGTTATCGTTGTTGTTGTCTTACTTAGTGTTGTTGAGCCAAGGGCTATGTGTGGTTGTGGTATTGGAATTGTTTTGAGGAAATGTCGTGGAATATGGGCACATGTGGTACGAGTTCTTATATTGGGTTATTATGTTTTTGGCACATTTGATATTGTTGAGAAGATTTATCAGGGTGTTCGGATGTGAGTTGTCTGTGCTATTGTTATTATTGATATTGCACATGCGGCATGACAAGGCGGGATATATATATGTGGGTTTGCACATGTGACTAGACAAGGCGAGAATATTATTATTTGCGTGTGGCGAGACAAGGCGGGCATTTACTTTATTGTTTCGCATGCGGCAAGACACGGGGGCTATATCGGGGATTATTTGTGATGACTTGTGATGGCCTGGGGGCATTGTCGTTGATAATATTTGTGTAGTGGTGTGCGTACTTTTTTTGAGTCATGCATTTTATGTTTCGCTGTGTTGTTTCCTATGGATCATTCGTTGTCTCTGATCTTACTTGTTGACTCGAGTCGTGACAGAACACTTGAACAAGCATACACCGTAATTAGTCACTTATATCAGTGTAAGAAGATGAACCCTGATGTTTATTGATCATTTACATGTATTCTCCTATACTTGCCTTATGTATGAGATATTGCTGCTATTGGCACGTGAGTTGTCCGTGCGGTTAAGAGATGTCGTTATTGCTAGCACGTGACTAGTACGTGCGGATATGGGACATTGTCACTCTCTTAGCACGTGAGTTGTTCGTGCAGATATGAGTTATTAATGGTATTGGAACGTGAGTTGTCTGTGCGATAGTGATTCATAACGAGGGCATAAGATTCCAAGTAGTTACGGTTCGTGATATGGGAACCCGTGATTTGTGATTATGAGGTGTGGTACCTCGAGGAAATTCTTGAATAAATCTTGTGTGAAAGCAGTTCCTTACGAGGTTATTACCTGTTGGCTCTTTGTTGTTAATTGTTATTCTAGTTCTTATTGCAAGTGTTGTGGAAACATTCTTATCATGTTTAGCTTTATATTGTTCCCCGTTAGTTTCATGTTCTTACTTTTACAGGTTATTATGTCTAGTGGGTGTCCAGACCGTTCCTCGTTAATACTCCATCGAGGTGAGTCTTGATACTTACTAGGTATCACTGTGGATCACTGTGGTGTACCCATGCTACGCTTTTTGCACATTTTGTGTAGATCCAGGTACCTTAGAGCATGTTGATTATTAGTTAGCTAATCGAGTGTTGCTGTGGAGACTCAAGGTATACCTATTGTCGCGTTCCCAGGCCTAGGAGTAACCTTTTGAAATTTTACTTTGTACTGTTTATTTCCATTACGGAGTAGTTGTACTTAGAGATTTTCTAGCAAACTCAGTTGAGCTTATGACTTGTACTACCTGTTTTGCGATGTTATATATTTACTTTGAATCGTTGGCTTTATAAAGAAATTTCTGATTCATGTTAGAAGTTCATTGGTTGAAATCGGTTATTAATTTAGTAATTGTTAGGCTTACCTAGTCTTAGATATTAGGTGCCATCACGACTACTGTGGATGGCTTTTGGGTCGTGACAAGTTGGTAGCAGAGCTCTAGGTTCATAGATTCTACGAATCATAAGCGAGTTTAGTAGAGTCTTGTGGATCGGTACGGAGACATCTGTACTTATCTTCGAGAGGCTACGGAACTATTAGGAAAACTTTATTTCTTTCAATCCTATCGTGTCGGTTTATTGATTACGGAGTTCGAGCTTTCGTCATTCTATTCTCTCACAGATGGTGAGAACACGAGCCGCAGTTACTGATGATCCTGCCCCCGGAGCCAAAGTTGCTAGGGGCCGGGGCAGAGGCAGAGGCCGAGGAGGAGCATGTGCTATAGATAGTGATCCTACCAGAGCAGCAGCTGAGGAGCCACCAGTAGCTCCGGTTGGAGGACATGCACCGGAGGCGCCTGTTGCTAGCCCGGGACTTCAGTAGACCTTAGCGTAGTCCTAGGTATGTTTGGTACATTTGCTCTGGCATGATTGATCCTAATTGCACTTGCTACTTCATAGGCTGGGGGAAGGAGCTCAGACTCCCACCACTCGTACTACAGAGCAGCGGGTCCACATTGGTCAAGTTCCGCGTGTCATGCCAGCACAGCCTGTTATCAGATTCAGCCTGAGGTCAGGCCAGGGCATCTAAGGAGGAGCAGCTGAGACTTGAGAGATTCAAGAAGTATCTCCTCCTACTTTAAGTGGCTTAGCTTCAGAGGATGCACACGATTTTCTAGAGAAGTGCCAGTGTATTCTCCGTACCATGGGTCTTGTGGAGACGAGCGAGTTGCTTTTTCTACATTCTAGCTGTCAAGAGCAGCATATCAGTGGTGGCGGGCTTATGAGGAGGGTAGCCCAGCCGATGTAGCTTCACTTTCATGGACTCAGTTTTCGGAGATGTTCATGAGAGAGTTTGTTCCGCAGACCCTTTGGGATGCATGATGCGTGGAGTTCGAGAAGTGACACCAGGGTACTATGTTAGTGTTAGAGTATGCTGTTAGATATAGTGATTTGTCAAGGAATGCACCTACTTTGGTTTCTACAGTTAGAGAGCGACTCCGCGGGTTGATTGAAGGGCTCATTTATTTTATCCGATTCAGCATGGCTTAGAAGTTGGAGATGGATGTTCTATTTTAGCAGGTGTTAGAGATCGCTCGCATATTATAGGTTATGCGAGGTCAAGAGAGAGAGGATAGAGAGCCTAGGAGGTCTCGTGGATCGAGAGATTCTACTGATCCCTATTTTGGAGGTAGGGTACATCATGGTAGAGGTTTTATGGGTCAACCAGTTCAGTTTGAACTTCAAGCTTCAAGCGGTGTTTTAGATATCCAGAGGTCCCAGATTACCCGTACCAGACAAAAACTTCCACAGCCATATTAGCAGAGAGGTTACTTTGAGTGTGGATATACCAGCCACATAGTGAGAGATGTCCCAGACTTCGGGCTAATGTGTCACAGTAGGGGATTCATACTATGAGTTCCACTCTAGTTACTTCTATACCGGCACCGCTAGCTAGGGGTGGCGGTCAGGCGGGTTGAGGTCACCCTAGAGGGGGAGGCCATGCCTATTGTTATGCTCTTCCTAGTTGGCTGGAGGCCAATGCACCAGATGATGTCATTATATGTATGATTTTGGTTGATTATAGAGACACATTGGTATTATTTTGATTCCGTCCCATTGATTGGTAAGATTCATCCTACCTTGTCTCAGATATGGTTGTGTTTGCGATCCTTGTATTATGTTCATGTGTGCACGCCATTTGGGGAATTCGACTATGATAGCACGTGTCTATGGTCCTGGTTTGGTTGCTATTGAGGGTCATGAGGCTTGGGTGGACTTTATGTCAGTTAATACAGTAGGTTTTGATGTGATTTCTGAGTGGTCGAGCCACGATTTATGATCTGGATGTTCTACAGGTATGAGAAGTTTGCTTCGTGTTTTGGTTTTGGTTCTATAGGACTTAGTTATTAGAGTGTTTTAGTTGATGAGATGTTCATTTTATTTGTGATTCCGAGTTAGGTATGGGGACCGGTGTTCTTGGTGGATAGGTGTGTTTATGCTGGGTTATGTGCCAGTGAGGTCATATTAAGGTAAGACTACTGTGGTTGTTGCGTGCGTCTTGCTTCTTCCTTGTGGATTGGATCCGTAGTATGGTATTGGTGGGAAGTTACTAACAGTTCACTCATGTGTTCATGTTTCCACATTCATTCATATTCCAGTTGTGCTTGTTGGGTTTGAATTGCAATGTATGTGCCAGGTGGCGTTCGATGTGGCTTGTTGACCGGATGAATAGTTATGAGTCTCACATGTTTAATGCATTATTTTCAGCGTTGTGAAGGTTCGGATCAAGGTTCTAGTCAATATGAGTCTGTTGCCGGTACTGGGCCTACTAATGGGCAGCTGCTATGGTCAGAGTTGTTACTACGGGCATATGGAAGATGTGTTATGCTGTGTGGTTATACTTGGTCGTTGTATGCATGAGCTGTTGAAGCTAGTTGAGGATTTTACTTTTTTTTATTTTATTATAGGGCACTTGGTAGATTTGGAAATTTGATTTTAACGCTTATCGACATAAGTAGAAGGCATAATCCTCGGTGGAGATTAAGTTGTCGGGCTTGTGTAGATTGAGGTGACGTAGGATCACCCGTGAGTATGTGCATGGTGAGTTTATACAGTAATTTGATGGGTTGAGAAAGACTCTTGGCACGTTCGAGGATGAACGTTTATTTAAGAGGGGGAGAATATAACGACCCGACTGGTTGTTTTGAACTTTAAGGTTCCGTTCAGTGGTTCGAGGTCTTGAGTGGCCTCATATTATACATTATGACTTGCGTGCATGCTCGGATTTGATTTTCGGATGATTTGGAATGAATTTGGATGAGTGGTTCTCACTTTAGAGGCTTAAGTTGAAAATATTGACCGAGGTTTGACTTTTGTGAAAACGATCCTGTAGCACTATTTTGATGGCTTCGATAGTTTCATATCATGATTTTGGAGATGGGCCTGTGCCCGAAATCAAATCCGGAGGTCCGTAGGCTTTTTATTCAAAAGTTGGTCATTTAAAGGCTTATAATGTTGATAAGTTTGACCGTAGATTGACTTTATAGCTATCGAGTTTGAATTTCTGATTTTGGACTTGGAATAGGTCCGTTTTGCCATTTGGAACTTGTCCGCAAAGTTTAGTGCCATCCCGAGTTCATTTTGGATGCGCGGTTGTGTTTTTAGAAGTTCTTAAGTTTCAAGTTGATTTCATGTGTTTTTCGGGTCCGATTCATGCTTTCGGATGTTATTTTGATAGTTTGATCATGCGAGCGAGTTTGTGTTATGCTTTTAGACTTGTATTGATGATTGGTTTGGAGCCCATAAGGCTCAGGTAAGTTTCAGACGCGTATCAGAGTGTTTGGAAGAATTCTAGCATTGCTGCTTTTGCACAGATGCTTCAAGTCTCGCATTTGCAAGATATGGATCACATTTGCAAATGTCGCAAATGCAAGGAAGGGATCACATTTGCGGTAAAGGCTGGACTCTGTTAGGTTCGCATTTGCGAACTAAAAGTTCGCTTTTGTGATAGGGTGGCCTGGGCGAGCTGGTTCGCATTTGCGATCTCTATGGTCGCATTTGCGAAGTGTCCTAGCAGGGATGTGAGTTTCATCGCTTTTGCGATAGGTTGCTCACATTTGGGAACCCCAGGTCGCATTAGCGACACCTGCGACTGGATGAAAAAATGAGGGACGGGATCTTTAGTCTCATTTTCATATTTTGGAACCCTAGACTCGGTAGGAGCAATTTTGAAGAGGGAATTTCATCAAAAATTATTGGATAAGTGATTTTGTTCAATTTTCAACTATTTTACATGATTATATGTGAGTTTTACATCAAAATTATGAGAATCATAGTGAAATTTTGAGAAATTTTGTCTATGTTTTGAAAAATGAGAATTAGAGGTTTGAGAGTCGATTTGGACTCGAATTTTGAAACTAATCACACATATGAACTCGTGGGGTTATGGGTGGTCGAAATCTACCCTTGGACCCGGGTTTTGACCAGGCGGGCCCGGGGTTGACTTTTGTTGACTTTTGAGAAATTTTGTAAAGATCATAGCTTTATTTATTGAAATTGATTTCTCTTGCATTATTTGATGTTATTGAGTCTATTTTGACTAGATTTGAGCCGAGCGGAGGTGAATTGTAAATGGAAAGCTATTTTAGAGTATTGATTAAGGGCTTTTTGAGGTAAGTATCTTACCTAACGTTGTGTGGGAGAAACTACCCCGTAGGATTTGCTTGTTTATACTATTTGAACTACGTGAAAGACGTTTACACGAGGTGACGAGTATATACACGGCTTATATGTTGAAATTTGACAAATTTAGACTCTTAGGTTCTCACGTACATTACGATAAATTTGCCTTATCATGTTATATCCTCTATTGCTAAATTTACCCTTACATGACCTATTTGAAGTTGGTTGGTTCATGGTCTACCCTTTGTTGCCTAATATGCTCTTATATGCCTTAATTTAAGTCGTTGCCTCTTTTATTGCCATGTTATCTTTTCCGTAGTTGATTATCCTTAATTGAAATTATTGTTATCTCATCCATTGTTGAGTTATCCCTATTTGAAGTCATTGTTACATGTTATCTCTCTTATTGTTTAGTTATACTTATTTGGAATCATTATGACTAATTATCTCTCTTATTGTTGAGTTATTCTTATTTAAAACCATTGTTACATGTGTGTACGGTTAAAATGGGGGGCAAAGTTTTGCCTGATTCACCCATGAGAGAACAAAGGGGAAGCACGGATCGACGTGATTATAATCGAGACTAGGAACCTCTTATATTGAGACCCGGGAAGAATGAATAATGTATCTGAGATCGGACACGGTAAAGCAACATACCTCGGACCAAGTATACCTTCCGGACCTCAGAAGACGCGATGAATGGTTTTGCATAACGGATATGGGCCCGTAATATTCGCCCTCAATCGGATATTACAGTGTGAATCCCGTTTAGTATCAATTATAGATCAACAAATATAAGGAAAAGAAGATTTTTACCTTTTTAGACTTGTACTAGAACTGAAATTTCCTACTATATAAAAGAGAAGCTTTTCTTTATTCTGTGACATTGTAACATGCAATTCAAAGCAATGAAAGTTTTCTTTTGTCTTCTTGCTACTGTTCAAGGCATTACTCCTTTGTTCTTTTCTTCACTCGCGAGCGAGTCTGTACCAAGGGTCCACTGGAGGACAAGTTCCACAGTTCAATCTAAGATCAGGCTTGGTCATTACATTGCTATTAGTTTGATCGTTTATTTTGTCTTTAATTCGTCTATCTATTATTCTTAATTATTCGTATTGAATTAAACCACATATCCTTTAAACCGCGTATATATTTAATTATTACACATTTTTGGGAAAATAGTTTGGCGCCCACCATGGGGCTAAAGATAATAGTGGTGATTTGGTATGAATCTCCTTAACACACCCTATTTTACTCTTGTTCTTTGAAATCTTAATTCCAGGTTTGCCTAAGAATGTCAAACTCTCAGTCTGCTCACTTGAACGTTAACGTTGAGTCAGGCCATCACGTCAAAAATATTAATGTGGTGCCACGTAATGATGAGCCTCTTACCGATCCCAATGGTGTCCCAACCACCGACCCGGTCGATGCCAGCTCCCAAATGACCATCAACATCAATTTGTCAACTGATCCTGAAAATAGTGTTCGTGAGGGACCGGGGCCAACAGCTCGAGAAGCGCCCAAAGGTGAAGACGATGGGATGAGCCTACGATTGATTTTCGAAAGGTTGTAGGCTCAACAACCGGCAATAGCACAACTGCCAAACCATAGCCATGCCCCTAACAAGGTCGAGCCCGAACAATCCCGGGAAAGTACTCAGAGAGACGAACAAGTTGCTGTGAGATCGGGTGAAGCCGAGCCCGAAGAAACATCAGAGGTAATGAAGATGCTCGAAGCGTTAACAAAACAGGTGGAATCAGGCAAAAAAAAGATTGAGGCCAACAACAAGAAGGTGGAAACTTACAATTCCAGGGTCAATCAGATCTCGGGAGCTCCTTCGATATTGAAGGAACCAAATTCCACATTTTTTATCTAGAAGCCTTTTCCCCTGAGCGCGGCACTGAAGCCGATCCTAAAGAGGTTTCGAGTGCCCGACATTCCCAAGTATAATGGGGACCACGTATCCAAATGGGCATGTAACCTCCGATATATGCGCGATCAAATGGAACGATTTGTAAGACGACGAAATCGAGTCGGTGTTGCTGAAAAAGTTTGGGGAAACTCTGTCTAAGGGGGCAATGATATGGTATCACGAATTCCCTCCAAATTCCATCAACTCGTTTACTAAGCTTGCTGATGCTTTCATAAAGGCCCATGCCGGAGCCATCAAGGTCAAGAGCATAAAGACAAATCTTTTCAAGGTCAAACAAAGTGATAACGAGATGCTCAGAGAGCTCATGTCAAGATTCCAGATGGAACAAATGGATCTGCCACCGTTGCGGATGATAGGGCCGTTCAAGTGTTCATTCAGGGACTCAACCCCCGATGTTCTGTGGCCTCTCAACAGCTAAAACAAAATTTGTTGGAGTACCCAGTGGTAACCTGGGCCAACATCCACAACAGTTACCTATCGAAGATCAGGGTCGAAGACGAGCAACTCGGGACCCCTTCTAGATCTATTTACCCCATCAGAATCGATGATAGATCTAAGAGAGACATTGATTAGGAGCTAAGGCCGGTTTGATATCGATACCAGCCATACAACACAGATCGGAGGGAAAATAGATCTTGGTGCCACCCAACTAGGAACTAGAAGAGATATGATCGAGGGCCAAGGGGGCGAGGCCTGATGAGCAAGAGCGTGTTCGACAAGTCACTCGGGAGTAGGGGAAGCACCAAGATTATCGGAGTATAACTTTAACGTGGACTCTACAAGCATCGTCTCGACCAAAAGGTGCATCAAAGAGACCAAGTGGCCCCAACCATCGCAGTCGACCCTGCCCAGAGAAATCTTAATTTGATGTGTAAGTATCATAGCAATCACGGTCATAGGACCGAGATTGCCGACAGTTAAGAGAAGAAGTGGCTCGATTGTTAAACAATGGGCACCTCCTAGAATTCCTAAGCGAGCAAGCCAAAAACCACTTCAGAAACAGGGACGCTAACTAATAGGTTGAACAAGAGGAGCCTCAGCACGTGACCAACATGATCATTAGGGAGTCGATGTCCCCCAAGGGCCAATGATAAAACACACAAAGTGTCAATTACAAGGGAAAATGCACCTGGGATTACATTTCAAAGGGAGCTATCTCATTCAGCGACGAAGATGCCGAGGGCATCGTGCAACCTTACGATGATGAATTGGTAATATCTGAACTTATCAATAAATCTCGGGTTTAACATGTGTTGATTGAAATAAGTAGCTCAGCCAACATCATCAGATCAAGAGTCATAGAGCAACTAGGGTTACAAGATCAAGTTGTACCAGCGGTATGGGTATTTAAAGGGTTCAACATGGCATGTGAGACCACGAAACGAAAGATAACTATGCCGGTAAACACTGCTGGGACAACCCAGAAACTATATTCTACGTAATCGAAGGGGATATGAGGTACAACGCTTTATTCAAAAGGCCATGGATAAATAACATGAGGGCGGTACCTTCGACCTTACACCAAGCGCTAAAATTTTCCACATCGAGGGAGTAAAAATGGTCTTTGGAGAATAGCCGTCTGCAAGGGAAATGTTTGGTGTCGATGAAGTGATCCCAGTGCCCGTAGTCTCAACATTGAGAAACGAGGAACCGACCAAAAAAGAATAGACTAAATAACAATCAATGATATCATCCTCAGCTGAACCAGCAAAACAGGAAGAACAAGGAGCAAACGATGAGGATGATTACAGTGTTCCGAGATCATTCATAGCTCCCAATGACATCAATGTCACCAAATCAACGGTTGAGGAGTTGGAGCAAGTTAGACTAACGAGCATCTACCGGATCGAAAGGTATACCTGGGCACGAGGTTAACCCCTGAGCTCAAGGAAAAAACTTATTAGTTTTCTTAAAGTTAACACCAACGCTTTTGCTTGGTCCCATCTAGACATGACAGGGATCGCACCGGAGGCAACCATTCACAAGCTAAGTTTGGACCCGAAGTTCCATCTGGTCAAGCAGAGGAGAAGGTCACAATCCAAGACCAAACACGCGTTCATCAAGGATGAGGTATCCAAACTTCTAAAAGTAGGCTCTATCCAAGTAGTTAAATACCCGGATTAATTAGCTAATCTAGTGGCAGTACCTAAAAAATGAAATAAACTGAGGATGTGTGTAGATTATAAGGACCTAAACAAAGCATACCCAAAGGATTCTTTCCCTTTGCCTAACGTTGATCGAATGATCGATGCGACGACTGGGCACGAGATACTTAGTTTTCTCAACGCCCACTCTAGGTACAACCAAATTCGGATGGACCCGGACGATCAAAAAGAGACTTATTTCTTAACAAAGTTTGGCACTTACTGCTATGACGTAATGCCATTCGAATTAAAGAACGTCGGTGCCATCTACCAACGCCTAGGAAACCGGATGTTCGAAGAACAAATAGGAAAAAAATGAAGGTTTATATTGATGATATGTTGGTCAAGTCCCTGCGAGTAGAGGACCATTTGACACATTTGCAGGAAACTTTTGACATATTAAGGAAGTACAACATAAAGCTAAACACAGAGAAGTGTGCATTTGAGGTTGGTTCGGGCAAGTTTCTCGGGTTCATGGTATCTAAGAGGGATAGAGATCAACCATGACAAAATAAAGGCCATAGAGGACATTACCATAGTCTACAACGTCAAGGTAATTCAAAGAATGACCGGGCGGATAGCCGCGTTGTCTAGTTCATCTCGAGATCGCCAGATAAGAGCCATCGGTTCTTCTCACAATTGAAAAAGAAGAACAATTTTTCTTTGACTCCGGAATGCCAACAAGCTGGTGGAAGAACTCAAGCAATACCTGTCGAGCCCCCCTTTGCTATACACTCAGAAGGCAGACGAACATCTTTAACTTTACTTGGCGGTTTTTGAGCTGGTGATAAGTGGTGTCCTAGTCCGAGAGGAAGAAGGTACACAATTTCCTATTTATTATGTCAGTAGAACTATAGGCGATGCCGACACAAGGCATCCTCACCTATAAAAGTTAGCGCTCTCCTTACTAAGCACTTCTAGGAAACTGAAATCGTATTTCTAATGCCATCCCATATGTGTCATGACCTCTTACCCGTTGAGGAATGTCATGCATAAGGCCGAGCTCTCAGGCCAGCTGGCCAAATAAGTTGTAGAGATCAGATACAATATCGAGTACAAAGCCCGTACTGGCATAAAGTCTTAGATTTTGGCGGACTTTGTGGCCGCCTTTATGCTAGCCTTGATACCCGAAGTCGAACATGAATTGTTGCTCACTTAAGGGCCTAACAAGAAGGGGTCCGGGCTCGGTATCGTGTTAAAACTGCATGCAGGTAGCGTAATTAGACAGTCTATAGAACAATAAAATTGACTAACAATGAAGCCGAGTAGGAAGCTATGATTGCAGGACTACAACTGGCTAAGAGCCTCGGGCCCTAAGTGATCAAAGCCAAATGTGACTCCCTCCTTGTCGTAAAACAAGTCAACAAAACATTCGTAGTAAAAGAGGAATGGATGCAGAAGTATTTGGACAAATTGTAAGTAACCCTACACCAATTCAAGGAATGGACTCTGCAACACGTACCTCAAGATCAAAACAGCGAGGCCGATGCACTAGCCAACTTGGGATTGTCTGTTGAATCCAATGAATTCAACTCAGGTTGCAGTGGCGTAGCTGATGAACTAGGTGGTAAAAGAAGGTCATGCCGAAGTAAACTCGACAAGTTTAACTTGGTATTGGAGAAACAAATACATAGACTACCTGAAGACAGGAAAATTGCCATCGGATCCTAAGAGATCGAAGGCCCTACACACCAAAGCTGCCAGGTTTAGTTTAGTCGAAGGAAATTGTTCAAAAGGTCCTTCTTCAACCCACACGCTAGATGCTTAGGTCTGGGAGAGACCGAATACGCCATAAGGAAATTGCACGAAGGCACTTGCGGGAACCATTTAGGGGCAGAATCCTTGGTTAGAAAGCTAATCAGAGCCGACTACTACTAGAATGAAATGGAGAAGGATGTAAAGACTTTGTATGAAAATGCAACAAATGCAAAAGACACGCCCCGATGATTCATCAAATAGGAGAGATGTTTCACCAGGTCTTGTCGCCATGGCCGTTTCTGAAGTGGAGAATGGATATCGTCGGTCCTTTGTCATGGGCGCCCTGTAAGGCCCAATACATACTACTCATGGCCGATTAATTTTCCAAATGGGTCGAGGCTCAAGCATTCGAGAAGGTCCGCGAGAAGGAGGTCATCGACTTCATCTGGGATCACATAATATGTAGATTTGGGATACCAGACGAGATCGTTTGCCACAACGAAAAACAATTCGTCGGCAGCAAGGTAAGTATATTTTTTGAAGACCACAAGTTTAAGAAGATATTATCAATGCCATACCACCCTAGTGGGAACGGGCAACCGAAATTGACACACAAAACTATATTCCAAAACCTGAAAAAGAGATTGACCGATTCAACGGGAAAGTGGAAGAAAATCTTGCTCGAAGTCTTGTGGGTATAATATACGACCTCGATGTCAAGCACCGGGGCAACCCCATTCTCTCTAGTCTATGGAGCAGAAGCCTTGATAAAAGTCGAGGTAGGGGAACCGAGCCTCAAGTTCCAGTATGCTCCCAAAATGTCAAACAATGAGGTCATGGCCACGAGCCAGGAATTGTTGGATGAAAGGAGAGAAGCCACCCTGATCCGGTTGCCCGCCCAGGAGCAGCGAGTAAGGAGGTACTACAACCGAAGAGCCAATCTTCAACATTTTTAAGTCGAGGATTTGGTGTTGAGAAAAGTAATGCTACACACTACGAACCCAAACGACGGGAAATTGGGCCCGAATTGAGAAGGACCATGTAGAGTTGCCAGAATATCCGGAAAAGGATCGTATAAACTCGAATCAAGAAACAGTATACAACTACGGAACAACTGGAAT
This sequence comes from Nicotiana obtusifolia, assembly GCA_002018475.1. Lineage (NCBI taxonomy): Eukaryota > Viridiplantae > Streptophyta > Magnoliopsida > Solanales > Solanaceae > Nicotiana > Nicotiana obtusifolia. The sequence goes on along the minus strand of MCJB01045459.1, from coordinate 22,049 downwards.
GTGGCACACTTAAAGTGGTACTACTACTAAGGTTCGAACTCAATTCCTTTTTTCATTTTTGTTATATTACGGACTAATTTGTGCAGGTACTCGACCAAGGGTAAATGTGACTATTAGGTCTAAAAGAACGTGTTGTACTATGTTTCCCTCGAACCCATTTTGTCCTGAAGAGGGTTTTTCGACAAGGTTTTTAATGAGGCAACAGTAAAATGTTCTACCTTAGTTTTGAAGACCGGCCTTAAACCGGAATTGATGATCTTTGGCACCAAACCAACAGAATTCGAGCCCTCACAATTTCGGCCTCAAATACTGGGGTCCACTACCCCTAGGTTAAGATCCTTAGAAAGGGAAATTTTTATATGTCAAAGCAAAGGCTTGGTGGTTAGGATTCATTGTAACGGCCAAATGGTCAAACAAACTGTCCCGATGTAGCCCAATCTAGCCACAACACAAGGCTTATGCGCCTCCGATTATGTACCATACATTTAAAACAATGAAAGAAATATTTTCTTCCCTCGTACTTTATTACTATGCATTTCACTTTGTTGATGCTTCACAACGGTGATGAGATCCTAAAGTCCACAAGCTACCTCAACTCGGATCTGAGATACTAAAGCCCACGGCTACCCTGACTCGGGGACTATCGTCCGATAAAAAAATCTAATGCCGTGGGCTATCGAATACCGGAGGCACCAAGCCTATTAGGCAATGCCTGAATATGAAAGGCTATGGCCACCCTAAAATTGCTCGGAGACGTTCGAAGTCCGCACTCAGAAAGTAAGGCCCTTACGTATAATCAAAACCTATTAAAGGGTTACCCTCGGCAAAATAATCGTTGTATATTATTAAAACACTTTAGCAGGCCTTTGATTTTATCGATATTTTGAAAGCACGAGTAATCCGGAGTCGCCATTGAGATTGGGCCCTATTCGAACCTTCGAAGAACGGATGCTCTAGATTACATTTGATCCTATACTAAGGCATCAGGGACGATATGCAAATAAAATGGCAAGCAAATGCTAAAAAGTTAAAATGCAATGTTGCCAAAGGGAAAATTTTATATATATATCTCAAAAAATATTTACAAAGGCACGATAAAACGGCCTCAAAATAAACAAGAAAGAAAAATGTACAAAAGGGAAACAAAAAAGAACTGAGGCATCTGTGTCTGATCTTCATAGAAGCTTGACTCAGCACCGGAACCTTTGAAACCTTCGGAGCCTTGGGGACCTTCTGACTCATAAAGTTCCTTTGTCTCGGCTTCGAGCCTCTTGGCTTCTTTGATCTCGGCTGACAGTTCAAATCCTCGATCATGAATTCCTCGATGGTCTCCCTACTGGATAGCCGCTTCACATACTCGGTCTTCGTCTTTAAGTGGGCCTCGGCTATCTCCACATCAGCCTTATAGCGGGCCAGCATTTCCTTGACTTCGTAAGAATCAATCGAAGTTGCCTCCAATTTGTACTTCAGTGCAGTATATTCCTGGACAAGGGTATCTCGTTCTATGGCAGCTGAATTCTGATGTGCCTGTAGTTCATCATTTAGATGTGACCACTTATAGGCCTTGTCTTTTGCCACCCGGAGCTGGTCTTTGACCGATGCCAGCTCCTCTTTGCAGCCTCATTTTCCAAAGCCAGCAGTTCCATCCTACCCCTCAGCACCTCGGTCGTGGTTTTGACTTCATCCATCTCGGCCTGAAGCTGGTCAATCAAGTCTATCTTCTCTTGGACCTGCGAAGTTGCATCGTTAGTCATCATGAGTAGCTTCTCATTTTTAGCCTCAAAGATCCTTGCCTTTTCGAGTAGATCAGCATGCTCCCATTTCACAGATGAGCCTCCTTCTGTGCCTTTTCCAGCTAGGATCGGAGAATTGGGAGGTCCTTAAGAGCCTCGTCTTGTTGTTCGCTCAGAGACCTGTACATGTCCTTCTTCCAGACCTGCTCTTTCACCTCAAACTAGAGCTGGCTAATTTCCATTAGGCACCAAAGCAATCTTTCATGGTGGAGCCCTGACGCCAGAAAAATAATGTCATTAGATGCTAAAACTAAGCAAAATTCGCAAAGGATACAAGGAGTAGACACCTTACCTGGTTCAGTGCCTGTTGCGCCTCGTTAAAGAGGCTCGATGTGCCTACTTCATTTATCTTCACCTGGTCCTCCTCGGTCACCAGGCAGCAAAGATAGCTGGGCATACCCAAACGGGGCGGACAGCACCCGGGTGTCTACCGAGATAGTAAGAACGACCGTTCGTTTACGATCGGGATCCACACTCGGGGCAGGGAATTGCCTCCCTAGCTTCGGGCTCGAGCTCGGCTCGCCCACCCCCGATGGCACGTTCGTTTTTGGAATCCAGGTGACCAAGCTCGGAAGCCGTCGAAGAACATATTGAGGGCATCATCTGCACCCTGTGTCGTCTCGTTTGATTTCACTTTATTGGCTTGAGCCTCTTCGAACATGGACTCTGTGTGGGATAGTGTCTCCGTGAAGTCGTTGACACCGACTACTTCCTTCGGGGCAAGAGCGACTTCTCAGGAGGTTGTGGCCTCCGATTCTTCTTCTGGTTCCCGAGCTAGAGGGGGATCGGCCTCTTGGCCACCTTCTCCGGTTGCCGCCTGCTCTCCCTCATCGATGGTCGACTCGTGAGCAATGTGGGTTCCGGTACCCTGGTTTTGGTGTTCATTTTGCTGCTTTTTCGAACCTGGACAGCTACCCTCTTCTTCTTCACCTCGGCATCCGGGGAGCTAAAGGATTTCCTCTTTTTTTCCTTTTCTTATTATTCTCCTCCTTTGCGACAGCTCCGGGCTGTCCCCAAGTAGAGGGTTCAGCAAGCGAGAATGCCTCATCCTAATCCAATGTCCAAAGTTCGATGGTCTTGGGTAAACCTGTGAAAGAAAAAAAAGACATAGCAAAAATAAAAGTTATGTAAATGTAATTATTCAGGCAAAAGACCCACCATGGGAACAGGCCTTCCACTTGCCCTTCGAGAGCTTGGGCCATTCGCACTCGAAGTAAGACATTTGTTTGCAAATTACCTTGATCCACTCCTTGAAGCAGGGGACTGCATTGGGAACTTGGGCGACCACTGCACAACGGTAGACACGGGCAATTAGAAAAAGAACAAAAGAAAATAGCAAGCACTCGAGAAGGAGAAAACTTACAGGATGAGTTCCACTTTTCAGGGAATGGTAGAAATTTGGGGGCAATGAGGTTTTCGGTTTTCACCCGAACGAACCTCCCCTGCCAACCTCGATCTCGTTCTTCATCGATGCTCGAGAATGGAGCTTTACTTGCTTGATGAACGAGCTGGGTCAGCCCCCCTCGGAAGATTCGGGGACTGTACAGACGAAATAGGTGATCGAGGGTGAACCGAGGTGCTTTGGTGTTGTTTATGAAGTGGCAGAGGAGGATTACGATCCTCCAAAAGGACGGGTGAATCTGCCCAAGGCTGACCTCGTACCTCTTGCAGAAGCCAAGGATTATAGGGTCCATCGGGGTAAGCGCGTAGGGGTAAGTGTAAACACTTAGATACCCCTCCACGTGAGTGGTGATGTCTTCATTGGGCCCGGGAACGACCACCTCATTGCCCTCCCAGTTGCATTCAACCCGAACTATGGAGAGAATGTCCTCGGTAACGGAGCATATGTACCTCCATACACCCTAGCCTCGATCTTGTAGACTGGAGGCCTTCTCGACTTTGAAGTGGTTTTCAGTGGAGCAGCCACTGGGAACGATACTCTTCAAGGGAGGCTCCGGTACCACCTCGGGAATGGCTACCTCCACATCCGTGGCTGGGTTGGAAGTTGAAGGGGTGGTTTGCTAAGCATGGATTTGGAAGTTTTTGCCATGAGATTCTGGAAAATATGAAGGTTTGAAGAAAAATATGAAGGATGGAATTGAGGATGAAGATTTGAATCTGGGGATGAAGGTATGAAGGTCTGGTTTGAAGATTTAAAGAAGAAGTATGAAGATGAAGATATGAAGATCTAAGAAGCAATATATGAAGATTTGAAGAGGTTAGAGTTGAGTGGACAATTTGAGGGTCAATCAAAGAGCTCTAGAATCGGAAAGTGAAAAAGGGGTTGGAGCTTTTATAGAAGAAGGATAATCAATGTGTGACGTTTAGCATTCGAGGACAGTCAACCGGCGGCTAACACGTGTTCGAAGTCAGAATGACACAACTAATGGGCCGTTTTGATTACCCATCAACTCGGTTGTAACATACGAAGGAAGGAACCGAGGTTAATTTATTGCTTCTTGTTGCTTCGATAAATCTACTCTTCAGAAAACGAGGGGACTATCTGTGTATGAGTATCAGGGGTAAAGTTTTTCCCGATTCCCCAATGAAAGAACAAAGGGGAAGCAAAGATCAACGTGATTATAATCGAGGCCAGGAACCCCTCATATCAAGACCCGAGAAGAATGAACGATGTATCTAAGATCGGACATAGTAAAACGACATACCCCGGACCGAGTATAGCTTCCGGACCTGGGGAGAGGAGGTGAACGATTATGCACGATGGATAGGGGGCCATAATATTCGCCCTCAACTGGATATTATGGCACGAATCTCGTTAAGTATCAATTATATATCAATAATTATCGATAACAGAAGATTTTTACCTTGTTTAGACTTGTACTAGGACAGAAATTCTCCTATTATATAAAGGAAAAGTTTTTTCTTATTATATAATATTGTAACACGCAATTCAAAGAAATAAATGTTCACTTTTGTGTTCTAGATACTGTTCAAGTCATTACTCCCTTGTTCTTTCTTCACTCGCGATCGAGCTTGTACCGAGGGTCCACCCGAGGACAAGTTCCACTGTTCAAATTAAGATCAGGCTTGGTCATTACATTGCAATTGATTTGATCATTTATTTTTTCTTTAATTCATCTATCTATTATTCTTAATTATTCGTATTTAATTTAAATCACGTATCCTTTAAACTGCGTACAAATTCAGTTGTTACTCATTTTTGGCAAAACAGTTTGGCACCCACCGTAGGGCTAAGGATAATAGTGGTGATTTGGTATGAATCTCCTTATCACACCTTATTTTGCGCTTGTTCTTTGAAATCTTAATTCCAGTTTATCCTAAGAATGTCAAACTCTCAGTCTGCTCACTTGAACGTTGACGCAGAGTCAGACCATCACGGCGTAAAATATAATGTGGTGCCCAGTAATGATGTCCCTCCTGCTGATCCCAATGATGTCCCAACCGCCGACTCGACCGATGCTAACTCGAAAGTGGTCATCAACATCAATTTTTCAACCTCGAAAATAGTGTTCGCGAGGCACCCCAACCAACGGCTCGAGAAGCGCCCAAAGGTGAAGGTGATGGAGTGATTCTATGATTGATTTTTGAATTGTTGCAGGTTCAACAAGCGGCAATAGCACAGCTACAGAACCAGAGCCATTCCCCTAATAGGTTCGAGCCCGAACAACCTTGGGAAAGAACTCGGAGAGACGAACAAGTCATCGTGAAACCGGGTGAAGCCGAGCCTGAAGAAACTTCAGAGGTAATGAAGATGCTCGAAGCGTTACCAAAACCGGTGGAGTTAGGCAAGAAAAAGATTGATGATAATGACAAGAAGGTGGAAACATAAAAGTTCAAGGTCGATCAGATGGGGAGCACCTCCGATATTGAAGGGCCCGGACTCCAAAAAATTTATCCAAAAGCCCTTTCCCCGAACGCGGCACCGAAGCCGATCCTGAGGAGGTTTCGGATGACCGACATTCCCAAGTATAATGGGACCACAGATCCAAATGAGAATGTAACCTCCTATACATGCGCGATCAAAGGGAACGATTTGGAAGATGACAAAATCGAGTCAATGTTGTTGAAAAAGTTTGGGAAAACTCTATCGAAGGGGGCAATGATATGGTATCATAACTTGCCTCCAAATTCCATCGACTCGTTTGCTATGCTTGCAGATGCTTTAGTAAAGGCCCATGTTGGAGCCATCAAGGTAGACATAAAAATATCAGATCTTTTCAAGGTTATACAATAGGGATATCAAAATGCTCAGGGAGTTGGTGTCAAGATTCCAGATTGAACAGATGGATCTGCCACTGGTTGCGGATGGTTCGGCTGTTTAGTCATTCACTCAAAGGCTCAACCCCCGAAGTTCTGTGGCCTCTCAATAACTAAAACAAAATTTGATGGAGTACCCAGCGGTAACCTGGGCCGACATCCACAACAGGTACCAATCGAAGATCAGGGTCAAAGACGACCAACTCGAGGCCCCTTCTGGATCTGTTTACCCCATCAGAATCGATGACAGATCTAAGAGAGACATGATCAAGAGCCAAGGCCGGTTCGAGATTGATACTAGCCATACAGCACAGATTGGAGGGAAAATGGATCTGGAAGCCACCCAACTAGGAATGAGAAGAGAAATGATCGAGGGCCAAGCTGCCGAGGCCTGATGAGCAAGAGCGAGTTCGACAGTTCACTCAGGAGTAGGGAAGCACAAAGTTTATCAGAGTATAACTTCAACGTGGACGCCGCAAGCATTATGTCGGCCATACGGTGCATCAAAGAGACCAAGTGGCTCCGACCATTGCAATCCGACCCTGTCCAGAGAAATCTTAATTTGATCTTAAGTATCACAACACTCACGGTCATAGGACCGAAGATTGCTGACAGTTAAGAGAAAAAGTTGCTCAATTGTTCAACAATGGGCACCTCCGAGAATTCCTAAGCGAGCAAGCCAAAAATCACTTCAGAAATAGGGACGCAAACAAACAGGTTGAACAAGAAGAGCCTTTGCATGTTATCAACATAATCATCGGGAGAGTCGATGTCCCCCTATGGCTAATGATAAAACATACTAAAGTGTCTATTACGAGGGGAAAACGCAATCGGGATTACGTTCCGGATGAGCTATCTCGTTCAGCATGTCGAGGGCATTGTACAACCTCACAATGATGCATTGGTAGTATCTGTACTTATCAATAACTCTTGGATTAAATGTGTGTTGATTGATCCGGGTAGATATGAGATATTGCTGCTATTGGCACGTGAGTTTCCCGTGCGGTTATGAGATATCGTTATTGCTAGCACGTGAGTTGTCTGTGTGGATATGGGATATTGTCACTCCCTTAGCACATGAATTATCCATGCAGATATGAGGTATTAATGGTATTGGCACGTGAGTTGTCCCTTCAGCACGTGACTTGTCCGTATGATTGTGATTTGTAACAAGGGCACAAGATGCCAAGTGATTAGGATCCGTGATTTGGGAACTCGTGATTTTTAATTATGAGGTGTTGTACCTCGGGGAAATTCTTGAATAAATCTTGTGTGAAAGCGGTTGTTTTAATTGGGTTGTTACTAGTTTTCCTTTACTTTGTTTCACCGCACTTAAACTGTATTCTGCTTACCTTACGGTGTTATTACCTGTTGGCTCCTTGTTGATAGTTGTTATCTAGCTCTTCTCGCAAGTGTTATGGAAACATTCTTATCATCTTTAGCTTTATATCTTTTCCTGTTAGTTTCATATTCATACTTATACGGGTTATTATATCTAGTAGTTGTCCTGACTGTTCCTCATCACTACTCCATCGAGGTTAGCCTTGATACTTATTGGGTACCACATTGGTGTACTCATGCTACGATTTTTTCACATTTTGTTGCAGATTCAGGTACCTCGGAGCCTATTGATTATTAGTTAGCTGATCGAGTGTTGCTATGGAGATTTAAGGTAAACCTGTCGTCGCATTGGCAGGCCTCGGAGTCACCTTCTAAAATTTTACTTTGTATTGTTTATTTTTATTTTGGAACAGTTGTACTTAGAGATTTTCTAGTAAGCTCAGTAGAGCTTATGACTTGTACTACCGGTTTTGGGATAATTAACTTTGAATCGTTGGCTTTATAAAGAAATTTCAGATTCATGTTAGTAGTTGATTGGTTGAAATCTGTTACTAATTTAGTAAGTGTTAGGCTTACCTAGTCTTAGAGACTAGGTGTCATCACGACTCCTATGGATGGATTTTGGGTCGTGACACATATGCAAACCTGATATAGCCCGTCTTGTCTCACACCATGTGCAATATCAATAATAACAATAGCATGACAAAAACCTCCTGCCAACACCCAACAATTCGCTCAACATATCCACATGTGCCACAATTACAACAATGCAAAATAACACATCGTCATCAAGTAGCATACCCCCATAACTCATCAATAGATTTTACAAGGGCATAACCAACAAAAGTGCGGATGGGATTCAACATATAAGATATGACTACGGCAAATTCAGATATAGCAACCAAGTTCAAGTAGTCATACAAGGGATCACATATGTGTCACAGAGTGCAGATATCCCAATCAAGGCTCAACACAAGAACAATTACGAATATGTGTTCATAACATACGAGTACCTACCTCCGAGGCAAGATTAGCATAACTCTTAAGATTTGCTCCTAATGTTCAACAGAAGGTACCAATAGCCTCAGCGTTTCTCTAGCATGGTTTATTGTGCTCACGTAATCAATTAACGGAATAATACATGGAATCAAGCGGAACACTCAATTAAATAAAATATAGAGTGAGCTAGAATCTACCCCGAGCATGGATACACATGGCACATACATATAAGCTTATTACCTCATATATACATCACCCCCCCCATGTAGAAAATAATATCAGTTAGTAGAAAAAAATTTCTCAATCAAAGCTAGGCAAAACACTTACCTCATTGATCCCAAATCAAACCTCTAAAAATAGCCTTTCTCTAAAAATCACCGCTGTCCGGCCCAAATCTAGCCAAAATAACTCGATAACATCAAATAAACGCTATAGGAATCAATTTCAATTAATAAAGTTCCAATCTTTATCCAATTCTCAAAAAGTCAACAAAAGTCAATCCCAGGCCCACCGGTCAAAATTCGAGTCAAGGTTTAGATCCCGACTACCCATAACCCCACGAGTCCAAATATGTGATTAGTTTTCAAAAATGAGTCCAAATAGACTCTCAAATCTCAAATCTTTATTTTTCAAAATATAGTCAAAAATCCCCAAAAATTCCCTTCACATTTCATGATTTTGATGTTAAAATCCATAAGTAACTAAGCTATAATATAAAAATTGGACGACAATTACTTACGCAATAATTTTGCATGAAAATCCCCTCCAAAAATCTCCTCTCGCAGAGTCTATTGCTCAAAATGTGATAAAATGATACTAAGTCCTGAAATACACTATATATAACTAGCTGCAGATATCGCATTTGCGACTGGAGGTTCGCAAATGCAACAATCGCAAAAGCGACCTCAGGTTCGCAAATGTGAAGCACACTGACACAGCAAAAGTCGCAATTGTGATCCAGACTTCGCAAATGCGAAGTTCTACCTCAGATGGCGAAGTCGCAAAAGCAACGCCTGACCTTGCAAAAGCGAACCACCCACTGTCACAAATGCGACCCCATCATGCAAATACGAAGATTACCCAGCTCATCCAGATCCGTAAAAGCAAAAAGAACCTCACAAATGAGATGGTAGCAAATGCAACCAGTTCCTTGCAAATGTGAGAACAACTTTACCATCAATGATAGAATTCCTAAACCAATATGAAATCAATCTGATACCCATTTGCTCCCCTTAGGTCCCCATCCGACTATACCAACAAGTACATAAATCTCATACGAACTTGCTCGCGCATTCGGATAATCAAAATAACATATAAAATCATGAATCAACCACCAACATGCATCGAAATCACAAACTCAAGAACTTCCAAAATCACAACTAAGCATCTGATTCCCATCAAACCAACTCGGAATGAGACCAAACCTTGCACTCAAGTTCTAAATGATAAAATGGACCTATTCCAAGTCTCGAAAGCAAAATCTGAACCCGACAGCCACAAAGTCAACTCTCCGTCAAACTTTTAAAATTTCTAAACCTTCAAATTGCCCACTTCCGCCAAAAAGAGACAAATCAACTTAGGACCCTCCAAAATCAAATCCGGACATATACCTAAGTCCAAAATCGTCATACGAACCTATCGGAATTATCAAAATAAGAATCTGAGACTGTATAATCAAAAATCAAACCTTGATCAACTCTTTCAAATTGAAGCTTCCAAATTGAGAATTACTCTTCCTAAACAATCTCAAACTTCCTGAAAGTCGAAACCATCCATGCACGCAAGTTGTAACACATCATATGGAGCTACTCAAGATCTTAACTATGGAACAGAATGCTAAAGCTCAAAATGACCGGTTGGATCGTACCAAAGTTGTTTATATGCCTGATGTGATAAAGCATATGCCTCTGCATAACTTGGGATCAGAATTGCCATTTATCGCAGTTGATGCTAGAATATTTTTGCAAAATTTTGCGCATAGTAGACATAAATACGTGATGTTATTGCTTGAAACACACCATTTTTTTATTTGGATGTAGATGATGGAACTACAATGACGAAGGGGAAATTTGATCAATTAAAATCACAGACCGTGTATAATTATGCAATATCAGTGCATACCATAAAAACTTACAAAAGAGTTCATCTTTTACACTTGGTGCAGTCACGGACACGAGATAGAAAGATATTTGTAAAATTCAAGTGTGTACTAAAAAATAATTGGATTGAACCGCATCTACAAGATTTGGAAAACACCGAATTTAAGGAACCTACGCATTAGTATACCAAAAATATTTCTGCTACAAGTGAACTGCTGAAAATGACATAAAATATCCATTTTGTGCAATAGACATTGAAATAATAAAGATTATTCATCTATATGATTAGAAGAGCATGTTGTTATATATAGTTGTATACTTACATACCAATCGCTGTCGTATTTATATGGCAATTCGTAAGTCCTAACACAATATACGATGGTAACTAATGAGTATACAATTAGTTTTTGCCTCATACAGTTGTTAATGAGGTTAATTTTTTGTCTAATAATATATTTGAGTGGTTTAAATTTTTATTTAATACATTGAAATGGAATCAGTATTTAAGATATATTGCTATGTTTTATTTCAACATTCATGTCCTAAAAAGGCATTCTCAATCTCTTATTTCGTACGTCTTGAACTATGAATTTTATTTTGTATTTGTGTCAAAATGAACGAAATTTAAAACATCTATATATGTGATACTGATTTGGTAGTGTAGTTTCCCTGTTTTATATTAAAATGGAAGTTTATACACTTTGCAAAATAAACATTCCATGTTATGGTGCAGATTAAAATGTAGCGATAATATGCTTTCAAATATTGTTTTAATTTACAGTATAGGATCGAGCTAACACATGAGGGTTTGCCCTAGTTAAAAATAAAAAAGTACATTGTCTCTCTAACAAACAGAAAGTTTAAAGAGACCTAGTTTATTTCTGTAACGACCCGATTAGTCATTTTGAGCATTTGCATTTTGTTCAGGGGTTTGAGCTCTTGAGTAGCTTCACACAATGTATTATGACTTGTGTGTATTGTCAGTTTTGGTTTTCGAGTGGTTCGAGATTGGTTTGGAAGAATGATTCTCATTTTAGAAGCTTTAAGTTGGAAGAAGTGACCAAATTTGACTTTTATGTATTTGACCTTGGATCGGAGTTTTGATGGTTCTGTTAGGTCTGGATGGCGATTTTCGACTTGGACGTATGCCCGAATTTACATTTGGATATTTCAAGAGGGTTTTAGCTCAAATTGGCGAAAGTTGGCAATTTGAAGGTTTGGAAAGTTTATAGGTTTGATAGGGAATTGACTTTGATGTTATCAGTTTCGGATTATTGTTCCGGGAGTTGAAACAGGTTTGATATGTCACTTAAAACTTGTATGCAAAATTTGAATTCATTCCGGATTATTTAGGCTTGAATCGGACGCTTGGTTCGAAGTTTGAAGTTTATGAACTTAAGAGATTGATCTTGATCGACGATTCGTGATTTTGATATTATCATGTGTGATTTGACGCCTCGAATAGGTTTGTGTGGTGTTTTTATACTTGTTAGTATCTTAGGACGACGGCCCAAGGGACTCGGGTATGTTTCGAATGATTTTGATCATGTTGGGCAGTTCTGATGTTGGTTCTTCACACCTGCATAAATTTGGCCGCAGGTGTGGACTCGCTTAAGCGATGGAGTGCTCGCTTCTGCGAAGAGGAGGTGTCCAGGGTAGTTACGCTTTTGGGAAGACTTTAGCGCAGATGCGAGCGCGCTTCTGCGAGATGTGAAACGCACCTGCGGAGCCGCAAATGCGACTATGTATATGCAGATGCAAGAAATGGTCAGAGTCAGCTTGTTCACAGATACAAGAATGGGATCACATGTGCGACATTTTGTCCACAAATGCGGATTCCCTAGAAGCTTATATTATATATCGAGGTTTTGGTTTATTTTATCACAACTTGAGATTTGGAGCTCGATTGTAGGCAATTTTGGAGAGAATATTTACCACATGGATTGGGATAAGTATTTTTGACTCGGTTTTGATTATATTACATGATTCTATCTTTGATTTTAACATTTGATTGATTATTCTAAAAGAGAAATTGGAGGTTTTTGTCTAAACTTTCCTAAAGTGAATTATTGAGTTTTGAACATAGATTTGGAGTCGGATTTGAATGAAATTAGTACGGTTGGACTCGTATTCGAATGGGTTATCGGAATTTATAGGTTTGGTCGAGTTGTGAGATGAGGGTCCGGGTTGACATTTGGTTGACTTTGAGTATTTGATTAAAGATTCAACCTTTATCATTTGGGTTTGCTTCCTTTGGCATCATTTGATGATTTTGAGTTGCTTTTGGCTAGTTTTGATCCGTTCGAAAGTCGATTTGCACCGAATGGCGTCTCTAGAGTATTGTTTGGCTTGCTCAGCATTTGATTTGACTTGCTTGAGGTAAGTATCTTATCTAAACTTGGTTGAGGCACTAGTTGCCTAAGTTATTTGTGGAAGCTATGTGCTATGGGTGCACATATGTGTGGGGATTGAGCCCATGTGCGAGCACGGGGGTATTTTATCCATGCACAGGGTAGTGCTTAGACTATAACATGCCTTGAACTGATTGTTAAGTTTTAAGTTGTGATGTTTCTCATAGTTGTAAACCTGTTGTGTGCTATTTGATCCATGTTTTGAGGTTACATAAAGGTTAATCTCTTGATTGAACTTGACATTTGCTATTTTCGTGATGAAATTGCCGATTTGAGCTACGATAGAACACTTTGCACATGCATAAACTTTAGCATGTCACTTATACCAGTCCAAGAGCATGAAATATGATATTCATTGATCATATACATATGTTCTTGTATATTTGCTTCTGTGTGATATGATTTGACTAGATGTCTGTGACCACGACAGATGGATTGTCTTGTTATTCCTATGATCACGCAGGGCAGATTGTGTTATTATGCATGTGACCACGCTGGGCGAATTGTGTTATTATACCCGTGACCACACCGGGCAGATTGTGCTATTATGCATGTGACCACGCTGGGCCGATTGTGACATTTAGCATGTGATCACGCCGGGCTGATAGCACATTGAATTGCCTGTGATGTGTGTGGATATGTATCCATCCCCCTAGGGTCACCTTCTCATGTTTCTCTCTTGATAGTGTACACATGGTTTGTGAGATACCGAAGGGTTTCTGCTTGATGTGCGCTTTGGGATAGCTGGTTATTTGTTTGGTTCGGTTACTGAGATTCTGATGTGGGCCACAGAGTTGTGATGTGATTTCTGTTTAGATTGGGTTGCGCGTTGCAACGGATTAATATATGATTATTGCATTTTATCTTTACTTGCAATTTCACTGGTTGTTTAACTGTTTAAATTGCATATCTTCCTTATACGATAAGTTGTTGACTGAGCAGAATAGGTTAAGAAGATGGAGAGCACCAAGGCGTATTTATATCACGAATTGATCATATTTCTGTCCTATACTAGTTGGAAATTTATGAACTTGTGCAGGTGATTGGCGAGTATCATTTATAATTCTTCCTTTTATTACCTCGACCATGTTAGTTACAATACATATTGAGTAAATAGGTTGTACTCATACTACACTTCTGTACCATTGCGTGCAAATCTTGGAGCTGATCATATTGTAGATGACAGGAGCTAGCACTGAAGACGTACCCGCATTCCGGATATGGCTACCACTTGTCCTTGGTAGCTATAGATTTGAATTTTGTTTATGTACATTCCACATAGATGTTGTATTCATATCAGTTTTGTAAATCTAAGTCTTAGTGACTCATGACTTGTATTGCCAGTCCTTGGATATTGTATGAAAATTCAGTTATTTCATTTGTTGACCACTTTTATTAAAGTAGAACTACATTGACTATTATTTGGCTTACCTAACGGGTTAGATTAGGTGCCATCACGACTAGTTGGGTTTTGGGTCGTGACAAGTTGATATCAGAGCTCTAGGTTCATATATTCTACGAGTCATGAGCAAGTTTCTAGTAAAGTCTTGTGGATCAGTATAATGACGTTCATACCTATCTTCGAGACGCTACAGGACATGTAGAGAAATTTTCCCATCTTTCTTTCCTTATAATGCGGCATTGATTTAGCTTGAGCCGTATCTCATTGAATTTCTTTCACTCACGCATATGTTATGTTGAGCATCTGGTATCAGCCATGCGTTGACGGTTGATGATGTCATGGGTAAGGTGCGAGATGTGTCCTCTGAGTTGTGGTGATAGGCTAGTCTGAAGGACTTGAGGCCAAGTTCAGGCCGCAGCTTGGGCTCAGTGGTCTTAGTTGTGTGAGTATGTGCTTACGAACTTATATGTCCAGTAGTGTCCTTAGGATTAGGATTGATGGTTCATCGAGTGGTTAAATAGCTAATATGATGAGTATGATGTGACTGCAGGATGAGCTTAGATGATGCGGATGTGGCGAGAAGTTCGAGTGAGATGTGAAAGAACTATGGATGGTCGATTTCTATTTTGATGCGTTGCATAGTCTTGGGTTATGAGTGTGTTAGGGATCTTTCATGTTGATTGTGGAAAGAAGTAGATTCTTATGTCTTGATGACGAGTGATACTCGGGCAGATTAAGCGATAGCATATTGGTTGTGCCCATGATAGGGAGTAGTGAGATGCCAGTTTGAGGTAAGCATGCGTGTTATCTCCTGCGGGGAATTCTTGGGTTGTGTGATCTCTAAGCATGCGTGCTATCTCCTGCGGGGAATTCTTGGGTTGTGTGATCTCTATAATATTTATGTGAAGAGTTTTCTTTATGCCAGTAGGATGTGTATGTGCCGCAATTTGAGTTCGGGTCATTTGAAGAAGGATTTAGTTGAATTACAGTACGGGATTATGGCAGTTATGGAGTAGGGGTATTGTGGGATTATCAGATGTTATGTTCTATGGTTTTGAGCCAAGTGGAGGAGCCTACTATCGATGATCAGAATGCATGGTCATGTGCTATATTAATTTTGGTCTGAGGTATACTTGTGGATCGATTATGACTTGAAGAGATTGATTTCAAGGATGACTTGAGTAAAAAAATTTTAGGGTGTATGATGTATTACACTTTATGGATATGTGGAAACCTGGGAGTGATTCAGTTTATTATTCGTGAAGGAGGTATTGTGTAGGGAGTAGGGATTCAATGGGTTGCTTAGAGATGTGGGTTACTTCTTGAGGTGTTTGTGTGCTAATGGAGCACAGGTTGTTCAGTTCATTTTGGCGGTGCATTTGAGATTAGAATAGGGTGGATTACTCTCGATAAGGTTCTAATGGGTGCAAGATTCATATGTGGTTTTTGAGGAATTTCGGGATTTGTAATGGCCAAGGTCTGAGATTTGCATTGGATGGTGTCGGGACTCGCGGTATTTCTGTATCATTATAGATTCTATATTTTAGTATCAGAGAGGTTAAGGGAACAACTTTAGATTCGCGGAAGGTCTCTTCAAAGTGGGCATTTCGCTTGTGATACTATTGAGGGCTTAAGAAGGTTTACAATGGCTTATAGGCTTGAAGATGACGTGCTTTCATGCTAGGATCTCTTGTGGTGAGCTTTGGATAAGGATCATGGTGTATTATCAAGGAGAAGTGTTAACTTAAAGGCAATTTGGAAAGAACTCAGAGAAATAGGAAGCTTGGTAGTAGGCTGGATCAGCATGGTAATAAAAATGATCGCCTCTTCTAGTTCTTTTGGTGTGGCAACGCTTTGTAGGTGTGTGTGGCAATGCTTTGGGTTTGGGGATTTATGTAACTTGGTTGAGTTAGAGGGATTCAATTATGATGGCTTGGTTATGTGCATTGTGGGTTTCATTAGGCCACTGGTAGGCCTAATGAAAATATGTATTCTACATCGGGTCGAATTTGTTTACTTAGCATAGCTATTGTAGGAGGATGTGTCATCGGTTAGAGTTGATCTTATTCGTGTCTATTATGTTTAATGTATGTCTCTTCAAAGCTACAATGGGTTGTGAGAATATTGACTATTTACACATATGATGCGGTTCTGTTTGGGCCTTGTGGCAGAATTCGAGCAAGATGATTCTTGGGATGGCTAATGATTGGTTGCGCTTTGGTTATAGTCTTTCTGTTTTTGGTATATTGTTGTATTATTTCCTTCATGGTTATGATCATGCACATTGCATATTTGTTGTTGATATGCTTACGGTTGTTGATTATGAGCATCATGACTTGAGGTATTCTATGTGGACCGGTGTTTGGATTGGTCATGAAATGCAGCGGAGTTATGCTGGGATATGATCCTTTGTGCTTAGTTCGTGTGTTTTGTTTCTCCTAGGTGTGATGGTTTCATAGAATTATACTTTGTGGTAGTATCTGTTGAGCTTGCGGGATGGTTCTCCTATTTTATTCTTCTTCTATCTTTGAGTACATTCGAGTTGTTACTTGTTTGATGCACGGATTGCTCGGGATGTGGCTCGAGGTGGTGCTGGAGTGGCGCGTTGGCCCAGCAGCTTGTACTGGATTGAATGAGGTTATTGGACCTGGAATGAGTGCTATCGAATTTGATTTAGGTAAGATTAGGAGATAACGTCACTAGTCAGCTTAGAACTTGGCTATGGTTCTTGACGGGCGAGAAAGCTCCACGAGTTATTGATCTGATGGGAGGTTATGAGTTTTGGGTGTTTCTTTCACCATTTGCTGTGTATGAAGGTTTTCAACAAGGTTTTATTTGATACGAGATTTGTTGCCGGTACCAGATTTATTATTGGGCAGCTATTTTGGTCGAAAGTTATTATTATGCATATCTGAGTTATGTGGAATATCATGTGATTATATTTGGAATATGGCTACGGCTTAATAAGGTTTGTTCAGACCTATACAGTGTATAGATGCGAGAAACGGGTCTTATAACGAATTTCGGATGTTGGGATTGGGTTCTAAAGTTTATGGACTAAAGCTAAAGTAAGGATCTGTAGTTAGGTTGTGTTTTCATACTTATATGGATTGGGGTGAAGTGGGATCACCCATGAGTATGTGCATGGTGAGTTTATCTAGTGATTGATGACTTTAGAACGTCTCTTGGTACGTCCGAGGATGAACGTATGTTTAAGTGGGTGAGAATGTAACGACCCGATCGATTGTTTTGAGTATTTGCATCCCAATTGGTAGTTTGAGCTCTTGAGTAGCTTCAAACGTTATATTATGACTTGTGTGTACCGTCAGTTTTGATTTCCAAGTGGTTCAAGATTGGTTTGGAAGAATAGTTCTCATTTTAGAAGATTTAAGTTGAAATTTACCAAGTTTGACTTTTGTATATTTGACCTCAGATTGGAGTTTTAATGGTTTTGTTAGGTCCGAATAGTGATTTTCGACTCGGCCGTACCCCGAATTTAAGTATAAATGTTTCTAGAGGGTTTTGGCTCTAATTGGCAAAAGTTGGCAATTTGAAGGTTTGAAAGTTCATAGGTTTGACCGACAGTTGAATTCGATGTTATTGGGTTCTGATTGTTGTTACGGGGTTGGAATAAGTTTTTTATGTTATTTGGAACTTGTATGAAAAATTTGAGTTTATTACGGATTGTTTGGCTTGAATCTGACGCTTGGTTCAAAGTTTGAAGTTTATGAACTTAAGAGATTGATCTTAATTGACGATTCATTATTTTGATGTTATTATATGTGATTTGATGCCTAGAGTAGGTTCGTATGGTATTTTGGTACATGTTGGCATGTTCAGGCGGGTTCCGAGGGGCTCGGGTGTGTTTCGAATGCGTTCCGAAGGATTTTGATCATGTTGGGCAGTTGTGGTGCTGGTTCTTCGCACCTATGCATATTGTGCCGCATATGCGCACTCGCTTATGTGATGGAGTGCTCACTTCTGCAAAGAGGAGGTGTCCAAGGGATTTCCGCTTTTGCCGAGGCTTTAGCGCAGATGCGTGCGCGCTTCTGCGAGATGTGGAACGCACCTGCGGAGTCGCAAATGCGGCATATATCCGCATATGCGAGAAATAGTCAGAGTCATCTTCTTCGCAGATGCGAGAATGGGATCGCAAGTGCGAGAATGGGATCACAGGTGCGATATCACAGCTGCGACATTCTGTTCGCAGATGTGGATTCCCTGGCAGCTTATATTATATATCGATGTTTTGGTTCATTTTATCACAACTTGAGATTTGGAGCTCAGTTGTGGGCAATTTTAGAGATGATTTTCACCACATGGATTGGGGTAAGTATTTTTTAATCGGTTTGATTATATTACATGATTCTAACTTCGATTTTTGCATTTGATTGATGATTCTAAAAGAGAAACCAGAGGTTTTTACTTAAACTTTCCGAAAGTGAATTATTGAGTTTTGAACATCTAATTTGAGTGAAATTTAGTATGTTTGGACTCATACTCGAATGGGTTGTAGGAATTTGTGAGTTTGGTTAGGTTACGATTTGCGAGCCCAGGTTGACTTTTTGGTTAACTTTCGATATTTGATTAACGATTGAACCTTTATCGTATGGGTTTGTTTTCTTTGATATTATTTGATGATTTTGAGTTGCTTATGGCTAGTTTCGAGCCGTTCGGAGGTCAATTCACGCGGAATGGCGTTTCTAGAGTATTGTTTGGCTTAATCGGTATTTGATTTTGCTTGTTTAACGTAAATGTAACGACCCAACCGGTCATTTTGAGCTCTAGCACGTCGTTCGGCATTCTAAGGCCTTGGGTAGCTTCACTTCAGGTATTATGACTTGTACGTGTGGTCGGAATTGAATTTCGGGAAGTTCGGAGTTGATTTGGAAAGAAAATTCTCATTTCGAAAGCTTTAAGTTGGAAGAGTTGACTAAAGTTTAATATTTGAGTAAACGACCTCGGAATCGGGATATGAAAGTTCTAATAGGTTCGTATGACGATTTTGGACTAGGGCATATGTCGAGATCAGGTTTTAGCTGACCCGTGAGCATTTTGGTGCTTATTATGGAAAGTTAGCATTTTGGTAGAATTTCATAAATTTGGGTTGAGATGTATTTTTGATGTTATCGATGTCCGTTTGGGATTGCAAGCCGGGGAACAGCTCCGTATGGTGATTCTGGTCTTAGGGGCGCGTCCGAATGTGGATTTGGGGGTATGTAGGTCATCCCGAGGTCATTTGGCGAAAGTTGGAAAATTGAAGGTTTTTGGGAAGTTTGACTGGAAGTGGACTTTTTGATATCGGGATCGGATCCCGATTCCGGAAGATGGAGAAGGTCCGTAATGTCAAATGTGACTCATGTGCAAAATTTGAGGACAATCGAGCACAATTTGATAGATTTCGGTGTTGAATGTAGAGGTTTGAAGTTATAGAGTTCACTAAACTTGAATTGGGACGCGATTCTCGGTTTTAGTGTTGTTTGATGTGACTTGGGGCCACGAGCAGGTTCGTGTCATGTATTGGGACTGGTTGGTATGATTGAACGGGGTCTCGGGGGCCTCGGGTGTGTTTCGGGGTGTCTTCGCACCAAGATTGGCTAAGATGTTGTTGCTGGTTTGCTGGTGTTGTTCTTCGCGAACGCGAAGGGGCTCACACGTTCGTGAAGAATGAATATTGGACTGGGCCATTTGTTCTACGCGTGCACGATCAGGGAGTTGCACTCGTGAAGGTCTGGGCAGTTGAGCTCTGCGTTTGCAATCGCCCTCTAGTGTTCTTGTAAGGTAAGTTGGGCCTGGGAAGCTTTTGGCCTACGCGTTCGCGTGGATGGTTCCGCGTTCACGATAGTCAGGCCTATAAAGGCATCACATTCGCGAGTCTATCTTCGCGATCGCGAAGGAGGAAATTAGGGCTGAAGCAGGTTGTGCTTCGCGAACGCGCGGGAAGTGTCGCGTTCGCGAAGAAGGTTGGACTGGGCAGTGTACTTTTTAAAATACATTTTGAAGAAGCAATATATTATCAAGTTCTAAGATGGAAAAGCTACCAGAAACTATTTCAACTACTTCATCAGAAGATCTACCTAAAAAGGTATGTTTATTCAGCATTATGAGTAGCTAAACTCTTATATTCCTGATAATCTCTTGGATGTTATAATAGTTATTTATCATGTTATAGTATTGTTTTGCTAAACATTTTTAGTAAGTTTGCCATATGAGTGAGTAAGCTGCGAGTAGTTAAGCCCAGGCTATGCCATCCTAAGGTGGAAACCGAGAAAGGCATGAAGGCCGTGTTGAGGGGAGTACACAGAGTCGAGGCGCTGCTAGGGAAAATGATCAAAGCTGAAAAAGTATGGTAGTGACTAAATAAAATGTTAGGATAACTTTACTATAAGATGATAAAACTAGTATAACATATATAGAGGTTAAAGGGAATAAGTTTTTAGAAAATTAATGAAATGAATTTTTATTTGTTAGACAGTGATCAAGAATATAAAATTATAGTATTATATGCACTAAGAAAACTAAATAATGATGTAAAAGAAAAAATATTTGATCTATTAATCATGGAATAAATAATAGAATATACAGAAACAATACAGTTGAAAAATCAACAATGGTATGAATTAAATATAGAACATAATATAGATTTATATGACTTATATTCAGATTAATGAACATAAACTACGAATACTTAGAACACTGGATAAAAGCTATGAAAACACAAGACTTATTAGAAAACTTACTTAGAGATAATATCTCAGAATACTTTAGAACACATGATCTAGATTATTTAGAATATATAAGTGAAACTATTAAAGAATTAAAAAGATTAATACCAATAAAAGAAGACTTATATAATAAAGCTTTCCCTGGAAACTAGAAAAACTATAAAATTAACAAGATGAATTCCGCACCCCCTAGAATGGTATCAGAGCTAATTAATTTAATAAAGATGATTGATTTAATAAAGATAATCAATATAATAAGATTAACTAATTTTTTATAATATAATGAAAAAACACTTTTCTTTCAACTTATTAAGATATTATAATAACAATAAATGGGATCTTTTAGAATATAGAAGAAAAATTAAAAGATTTATAGCATCTACTAAAAAGAATTACGCATTAAGTAAAGAATATAGGAAAAACTCTGTTAAACAGTTTAAACAACATAAAAAGAATTTTAATTACTATCTTTCAGAAAATAAAAAAGAAATAGATAAATATACTTGCCAATTTTAAATAATGAATAAAGAAGAATATGCAGTAAGCGAAAACATATATAGAAGTCAAGAAGGGTTAGAAATAATAATAATACACTCTAACTTAGGAAGAAGATTTAAGAAAATAGGAGATCAACTCTACCTAATGCCAGAAAAAGAATCAGCTAAGATAGAAGATACCTTAACAGCAATGGTAAGATTATCAAAAGAA
>MCJB01045448.1:33572-53436 GCA_002018475.1 Nicotiana obtusifolia | reverse complement strand
TATATAAACTATAAACTATATATATATATATACAACACTTACATATATATACATTATATACAACACTTATATAAAGCAATATCTATATATCTATAAACTATATATATTTATATAAACTATATATATAAACTATATATATATATATACAACAGTTATATATATACAACACTTATATATCTATAAACTATATATATAAACTATAAACTATATATATATATATACAACACTTATATATATATATATATATATATATATACAATATATACAACATATATATTATATAAAAAGGCTTATTAACAGAAATTTCCGTTGTTTTTTTTTTTTTTAAAAAAAAAAAAAACCGTTAGGCCCGTTGGGCCCGCGGGCCGGTCCCTATCCACGAGCCCGCCAGGCCCGGGGCCGTCTCAGGCCCAGGCCCGCCAGGCCCGTTTGGCCCAGGCCCGTGGTGGGCCACACCCTTACCCTGGAGATGAAGCACGAGTTCCCTTCAATTTTTTTATCCCACAACTCTTTAAGGGGTCGTTTGGTACGAACACAATAATGCAGGGATTATAGTGTTGGGATTATTTTTTATCAAGTATTTGGTTCATTGTATTAAAAATTAGCTATGCAATGTATAATCTAAGCTTGTGTTTGGTTTAAAACTGTACAAAATTTTTTTTACAATTATACCATTGAATATACAGAAATTTCTTTAGATTCTATTGTAAGCAAATCTCAACTCCCTAATGTGAAATAACCTCACAAAACTAAGCAATCATCAAGCTAATTGCAAAATAGCAGAACTCATAACTTAAATTCACTGAGGGATTAACCTAAACACATTGCAGAGCATGTAAAGATTGAATTATTCAAGAACGTGTTCCTCTAAACTGTACACCATCCTTCAAATAATAAAATTGAACTGGATGTTAAAAATAAAAATTGAAGCTTTATCAAGGTAATTTGACATGGGAAGCTTGCAAAAAGCAGAACCTAGAAATTAAAATTCACTGAGGCATTAACCTAAAAACATGCAGAGCTAAGAAATTTAGGAAAAGGGTTTGAAGGATGATTTAGTAATTTTAAGGTCTTATCCAGGTATAGTTAATGCAGGGATTAGTATCCCTTGGTTTCCTTAGTATTAGCTAAGCCCTCCCATGAGGTATAAGTAATCCATATATTAGGTATGCATAAATTGAATTGAGCAATCAAACATTGTATTGGACAGATTAAATTTTTATACAGAAATTATTTTACTTGGTACAGCCTACCAAATGACCCCTAAATCTAATGGATAAAGTTTGTTAAACATTTGAAGGATACCAAATGTGTTACTTTTTGGTAAACTTAAAGGACCAAAACTTCTCAGAATATATTTAAGGGACTAATTTGAACCAACCCTCAAACTTAAGGGACCATGTTTGGCATTTCTACTTCAGCATACCTCGCATTAATGTAATCCGAGGTGCTTATTTTCCCTACTCTTCTAAAGACAAAAATACCCTCTTCAGTCCCGCTCGCATCGACATAAAAGGCGTGGGCAATTAAGTCATTTCAAGTATATCAGAAATGCCCCTCAAATTTCAACCAATGCACGGCAAAAGACTCCATTTTCTTTTCAAATTCACTGCTCTTTCATATCAGCTCCTCAATTGAATTCAAAAACTTTCAGATCCAACAAAACACAAATCAAATTCAAAACCTAATTTCTTCACTGATCGATCGATTAATTAGAAAATTACAGCTATAAATTATACGCGCATTTACGCAATAATAAGTTCGAGATGAATGGAGTGGCGGAATGCAGCGTTTGCCACTCGAAAATAGGAGTTTCGCCTAACACGAGAACGGTTTCTAAAGCTTACGATCATCATCGCACTGATGTGTCGTTGAAAACACGCGCTTTCAACGTATTTTTGGTTGTCGGTGATTGTGTGTTGGTCGGTTTACAGGTATTAGCACTCCTTACTCCTCAACTATTAAGTTAGAAACTAGAAATAATCAGCTCGAGATTCTTTTTTTTTTTTTTTTTTAAATTTTTCAATTTGTTGAGTAAAATATGCATATTGAAAGTTAACTGGTTCGAAGCAAATCGTATGAGCTGGAAAAAGTGTATTCTTAATACCTTTGTTGTTTTATCAAAGCCCTAATGTTCTTAGTTTAGAATTATATAGTAGTCTCAACAACAACATTCAGTTATAAGGCACTTGTGTTGAGAGCAATTAAGTAATACGTTGAGAGCGATACCACGTGATTTCTTCCCATCCATCTAAGCCTTGGTGGGCTGGAGGGAGGTACCAAATACTCGGTGGAATAGTTGAGGTGTGGGCAAGCTGGTCCGGGCACCATCGTCATTGGGAGCGATACGGGGTGATTTCTTGGTGGGCAGAATTATGTGGTACCTACGTTTGTGGAGGTAGCAGCAAGGGCGGATCTACATAGGGGATTAGGGGTGGCACGACACTCGGATGCTCGGGTAAAATTTTATTTATGTACTAGTATTTTACTCGAAAACATGTATATAGGAAAAGAGTGGCATCCGGAAGTCACGAAATGACTGTGGGTGCCACAGTTGAACCACCAAATTCCCACACTCAGGTCGAATCTCGTTGTGTTCTCAAGCTGGTGTATTTGTCCCTTGTGGTCCTAGTTTGCTCCTCTTCTTAATTCCTTCTATTTTTTTCAGTTTTGTATTTCCTCTCTCTTTGTACAACCTCATTATTATTATTATTATTATTATTATTATTATTTATTTACAATTATATATTTGCTTCCTTTTTCTCATTCTAGATCTTCAAATTTTATTTGAATGTGATTTTAATCATTTTCTTTTTTTATCCATCTAATGTTATATTTTTCTTGATTCTCAATTTGTTTTAAGTGATGGCATCAATAAATGTAATATTAATCTAGCTATATGTGGATTGAATAGGTATATCTGCGAACTTAAATTTTATTTTTATTTTATGTTTTTTAATGACAGTCAATAGAATTTGAACTGAGAGAATTAATCGAATTGGACAAAACTTATTCGGTTTTGGAAATCACGTATATACTTATTCGGTTATGCTTAAAAAATTTGATAAACTGAATTAGATTATTTCAAAATGGATCGGACTGAACCAAATCGAACAAATTTAAAATGGATTGAATCAGATAGAATATACACCCTAATTCAATCTCCTTACATTAAAAATAGTGGCACCCATAGTCATCAAATTCTGGATCCGTCTCTGGGTAGCAGGTACTTGGTATGATAATCGAGGTGTGGGCAAGCAGGTTCGGGCACTTGCATAAAAAAAATACATTGAGAGCGATTCGTAGGCATGTTGGGATTGATTGGGAAGCCTAAATTTTTCTGTATGATTCTGTGGTTCCAAGAGCTCTCTGTTTTAGCATTTTGGAGGTCCCATGTTCGGAAGAAACCATTGAGAATAGTGGAGCTAATAAAGGGTTGGATAAAGGATCTGGATTATGTTGAATTGGATATTTTGGCCTATCCCTTTTTTTTTCTTTGACTAAGGGTTGTTTATTATGATGTTTACTTCTGCTGGTTTTTCGCTTGATTGAGGCAATTGTGATTATTCTAGACTTCTAGTATAATTTGCTAAATTGTGCAAAATTATTGATATTAATAAGACGGAGTCAGCTTGGATTGTAGAAAGTAAACTGGCTCCAAAGAAATTGATGGGTAAGCCTGTTGCATGATTCTAAATGCTTTCCACGGGAAATACTGGTTAACGGAGGTTTTGGCCAATAAAAGTGCTTCGCAGTCTAAACATCCTCTTTTAGTGAGGGGTGGTATTCGGTATGGCCTTGAGCTTTTGATATCCTTACTTTTTCCATGTTAAATATTGAATATTGCAAAGTTATATTTCTTTAAAGAGAAATATGTCATAGAGTAGTCATTTTTCAGAACTGTGTA
The DNA here is from genome assembly GCA_002018475.1 of Nicotiana obtusifolia. Classification (NCBI taxonomy): domain Eukaryota; kingdom Viridiplantae; phylum Streptophyta; class Magnoliopsida; order Solanales; family Solanaceae; genus Nicotiana; species Nicotiana obtusifolia. The sequence continues at coordinate 49,529 of MCJB01045448.1, read as the reverse complement.
GTACTGGAATATTTTTGGGTTTCTTCATGTAAGTTTTCTAAATTATGTTATGTAGGTACATTGAATAAAAGATATTTTCTTTTCTTACTTTTGTTGCAGCCTATACTTGTATATATGTCTAAAGTTGACGGCAAATTCGAATTCAGTCCCATTAGTGTTAATTTCTTGACTGAGTTAGCAAAAGTTGCATTTGCAGTAGTAATGCTATGCTTACAGGTATGCTTTGTCTCTCGTCATTTCTTAACTTATTCTGTAACTTTCTACACATTCAATTTTTCTATGGGCTTCTTCTCTTCTTTTTCAATATAACAAAATTCTCTACTGGGTATTGCTCATAAGCATCATAATTTGTGCTTAACTTCTTGATATCTTTGTAGTTGGTGTAACTATTCACTTGTTCTAAATTGTCTCAATCTTTTGTATCATTTGAAGGCTCGAAGCCAGAAGGCCGGCGAGAAGTCTCTTCTCTCTGTCTCCACATTGTTCCAGGTAAATTTCACTAGGCTTATATAGATATACAAGTCCCTGTAAAGTTGTGCCAAAAAATAAAATAATGTTTCCACTGAGAAGTATCTTTTCATTTGGGCAAAAGTATATACCTAATCTACTTGATATTTGGATGATAGTGTAGTTTATATAGAAATTTTCTTCCCAGCATGCAGTCGATTCTTTCTTTTCCCAATTACTCCTCTCCTTTCATGTCATATGGAGGTTCTTCCATATGAAGGGGATCTTTTTTCTGTTGAATATGAAGGGGAGAAGCTACATTTGTAAGGCTCTATGAATGGGATTAAAAATTTTATGAGCAATTCACTAAAGGTGCCAAAATGGTAAGCCGGTGTTAACTGGAGCCATTTATCTCCATTATCCATTCCACAATTTTGTATTATTCAGCACAGAGTGGGGATAAGAGTACGAAGAAAATATTACTATTGTCAACTAGCAGGATCTGCTCTCTGGAATCCGAAAGCTCTTCACGTTTTTCTTGGCTTTTAAAAACTTTTTTACATTATTGTTTTTTCATGTGAAATACATTTTATGCTCATATATTATAGCAATTAATCTTAAATATTCACTTCACATTAATACAAATTATGATGCAAACAGACAGCAATGAAATACCCTGAATTTCCGCTAATCTTACATAATCACTTAATTAAACAATATACCAGTCATAAATAAACAAAAGAGTCTATTATTTTTACATCTACATTTCTATAAACATGTGAGAAGAGGGTTATGAAGCCACCTCGTAACATGTGAGAACCTATCTGGTCACAGAGAAAAGTAATATGTTTCCATTTCACTTAGTTAATTCTTTCTAATTAATCAGTGCTTATGTGTGCGGTTCTTTAAATCTTAGGCCAATCTGAATATTGAAATTAATGCAGCTAACTTTTCAGAAGTTCTCTCTCTGACTTCCTCAACCTCGTAGGACGCAAGTGGGATGTTATGAATTATAGGGAAGTATGTTCATGGCTATTTTTGATACGAACCATTTCCTTTATTAATTGCAGGCTGCTCGGAACAATGTGCTTCTGGCTGTTCCAGCTTTGCTTTATGCTATTAATAACTACCTGAAGTTTATCATGCAGGTACGATTTTTTGTGGTTCCTCATTTGGATCTGTAGTATTAAAAGGTTTTCTATGAGAGGCTTATCAGTCTTTATCTTAGATGGGAGTGAATAGAACGGAATGGGTTATAGAGGTATTCATGTACCCAACTTCAACTAGCTTTGTATTGAGGCATAATTGATCGATACGGGCACTATCTTAGATATTTGTTTCCAGTAGTGTGCTATTCTAGTACTATTATGGAATATCATGTGCTTTCCAAGTTATAGATCTTTTTACATATAACTCAAAATGTACATTACAAGAAGATTTTTTATAACCATTTTCTTGTTCTAGATCAGAAAGTAAATTGAGTATCTTCCTTGAAAGCTGAGAACTTTGGCATGAAAAGATTTTGTTGTCATTTCAAGTGGAAATGTATACCTTCTGGATTTCTGATATTCTCTATCTGTTATGACTATTTTCTTCAAAATCTTATGAGGAATTCATGTCCTCTTGCCTTTGTACTTTTGTCGTATGCGCTTGTTACCTAATGAACTCACTTTCTTGTCTAGTCCAAAAGTTCTGCAGTTTTGGTGCATGTTATTGGAGTAAAACTATCCTCTCGCACTTCCTAATGACACTGTTGTTCTATGTGCAGTTATACTTTAACCCTGCCACTGTAAAGATGCTGAGTAACTTGAAGGTACCATTTGCTTATAGTTATTGCTAACATTGTCAGAGCTTGCAATTTCACGTGAGAATTCTAAAGTATTTTGGTCCTAAAGTTATATCTCCCTGATGAATCTGCAAGTAGGCGTAGCGGATTACCAAGTGAATTTTACACTAGATTAATTGCAAACTCTTTTTTTTTTTTTTTTTTTTTGAGAAGGATTAATTGCAAACTCTTTTTGCTAATTTTTTGTTGAAAACTACTCTGCTTCAATGATAGCTTTCATTGTGTAACCACAGTCAAAATGTCCGAAGATTGAATCTTCGAAGGATTTACTGTAGTTAGATTTTCCACATATGTGCACTCAGGATTCAGTGGAAGAAAAACATTTGTGCTTGTTTCTCTTTGGATGGTAGTGAGCTGGTTAGTCCTTAATTTTCTTTGGGATATCTGTGGTGCCCGGGCCAACTGCACCTTGGCTGATCCATCAGGCAGCCTGTCTAATGCACAAGCATGGGTTGCCATAGTAATCCAGCCCCTAAAGCTGGAGTCGATGGGCTCACATCAAGTGTTGTAGTTGGAATTAGGTGGTGAGCTTGCTAGTCGTTTAATTGCGGCTTGTATTCAAGGATGCTGTGATTACTGCTTGAGTGCTTGTGATGCCTAATCTGAGGATTTACTTATTTCTTAGCATACTTGTGCCACATCTTTCCTGTTCTTCTGCTGGTAGATTTATTTTCTCGAAGTTTCTGTTGGTGATAATTTTTCTTTTTTATTTCATCAAACATACAGGTTTTGGTAATTGCAATCTTGTTAAAGATGATTATGAAACGTCGTTTTTCCATAATTCAGGTCGGTTAAGGAAACAGAGGTTTGTTTATTAACTATTGTCACCTGTATTTAGTTGATCTTTAGATTTTGGCCATGCTGTCTTTATGCATCTCTTAGCCTGAAAAAATATTAGCTATCTATGACTGTCTAAACTAATTGGTCGCAGTGGGAGGCTCTTGCACTATTGCTTATTGGCATCAGTGTGAATCAGCTGCGCACTTTACCGGAAGGTACAACAGCTTTGGGTCTTCCAGTGACAACAGGGGCATATTTGTATACCATGATTTTCGTAAGTATGAATATGAAAATGATTCTTAATGACTACTCATCAGTTCGCAATGTTCCATGTTCATGCATATTCCCTTTTTTTTGGGTCCTAAGAGAATACACATGGTTCACAAATACTGCCACTTGTACTGGAAAAAACCTTAATGCCATATTTTCTTGGCTTTTCACCTGTTTGCCTAATTTAATGTATAGAAACTGATGCAATATAATAATTCAGGTCACTGTTCCTTCACTGGCTTCTGTCTACAATGAATATGCTTTGAAGAGCCAATTCGAGACTAGCATTTATCTTCAGGTGAACTTTTACTGGTGTCACTCCTAAAATGCTTTAAATTGCTGCAGTGAGTTTGACTTCATTCAACTGGTTCCCAGGCAAAACCATAGATATCTTCTCCTCATTAGCTTCTTCTTCTTTCGTTTCCCATGGTTACTTCAGTGTCAGTTTGAACCATCACATCGAATTGTTATGGATTTGCTAATAATCAGGTTTTCCTGAGCAGTATCTTTGCTTGATGTAATCTTACAAGCTAATAGTATGATAATCAAGATGTTCCACGTAGTGAGGTCCTTCTAACCTCTAGGTGTGGCTTTGCTTAATCGGTGTCTATGACTTTATAAATGATGCAAACAACTGAACTGCTCTTTGCAGAATCTGTTTTTGTACGGATATGGTGCAATCTTCAACTTCCTAGGCATGCTTGGAACTGCCATTTTCAAAGGTATGAACGGGAAATCTTGTCTCTGGGACTATTAGATGAAATACCATCCATTGCAGGATCCAAACTTGCTTGTACTTCCCCAAGTCTTTTTGACTTTGGCTAAAATGTTTATGGTGTATCAATTCACCTCTACCATTGTTGAGGACGTATCAAAACTTAATTTCTTCCTTTACTCGTGGCTAAAATTCTGTCCCAAATGCTCTTTAGGACCTGATAGTTTGGATATCTTACGGGGACACTCACGAGCAACAATGTTTTTAATATGCAACAATGCAGCTCAGGGAATCCTGTCTTCGTTTTTCTTCAAGTATGCAGGTGAGGCCTCTCTCACTTATTTGGCTTGGACGAAATGCATCATGTTTACAACCCATATAACCATCCATTTCTATACCATAAAATTTTGGTGTTTTTTAATTCTGTTGTATGCGGGAGTCGGCTTTTTTCTCCTTAAATTTGGCCAATTTCTGCACTTCAAAAATGGATCGTCTCAATTTTTAAGTATTCTGCATGTGCTATTGATTTTAGATTCCTAGCTCTTACAAGGTAGGTTCAATCTGGTAGTGACTGACGTGCAGATTTCATTTTTCCATGGTGTTTGTATGTCTTTTAAATTTTGCTAATTAAATGTATTAACTAATCATAGCTTCAATATTTCCTTTGCAGATACAATTCTGAAGAAGTATTCATCAACTGTTGCCACTATTTTTACTGGAATAGCATCTGCTGTTCTGTTTGGACATACCCTTACTATGAACTTCATCTTAGGAATCTCTATTGTGTTTATCTCAATGCATCAGGTTATATTTGGATGCTGTTATCAATTTTGAGTGGCATGATCAATTTTTTGCTTGGGCTCACGTCAAGCTTCAACTTTTCAGTTCTTTTCACCTCTTGCAAAGGTCAGGGATGAGCCACAAAACGACAGTTTGGAAATGGACTCTCAGAACAACTACAGGTGCACTCTTCTTTTATGTTTCAACTTTGTGAAAGCAAAACTGATATTACACGAGATCAGGGTGACCCTACAATGTCTTATATCAACGGGCTTGTGAGATGCTTATGTCTAGATTTGCCCTTTAGATTGTTTTGGACCAAGTACTTATCATTCTTATGAGTCGGTAGTGTCAAAAGTTTGTCTAAACCCCAAGAGTATGGAGATACAGGACCCAGGTTACAGTATATATATATATATATATATATATATATATATATATATATATATGGGCAGCCAGTGCACTAAGCTCCCGCTATGCGCGGGGTCCGGGAAAGGGCCGGACCACAAGAATCTATCGTACGCAGCCGTACCCTCCACGCTGTTTCCACGGCTTGAACCCGTGACCTCCTGGTCACATGGCACCAACTTTACCAGTTACGCGAAGGCTTTCCTATATATATATATATATCCTTTTGTATGCTAGTTGCAACTGGGTGAATCTTGGATGGCCAGTGGCAGACCTCTACCTTTCACTATCACAAAAGGTCAAGATATCTTTCATGCAGCCAAGTAAGTTAATTTGGTAATATTGCTTTGGATATGGAGCCCTTGAAATTTCATGAGCTCTTTATTCCCCCAGAAAGAGAAAAAGCTTTGCAACCTTAGATTTATATCCAAATTATTACTGCTTTTTTACTTTTTTTTATTAAATGGTCCGTTTGCTGAATTGTAAGCCTTTATGAGAAGTTCAACTGATGAAACTTAATTGTATCTAGAAAGTAAAACAAGTGACAAAGAAGTGCATGACTTAATGACATCTCCACTTTGTGGCTGTCTTCACAAGATATCAGAAGGGATAAAAATGAGAGGAAGGATCCAACTTTTTTCAAACGGAAACCTTTTAGTGACTGCTTGCTAAGCCTATGAAATGATAAGTAATTGGCAAATGAAGAACGGAGAAAAAAAAAGGTTTACATGTCAAAAACTTCAAAATAGGGAATACCCTCCAGTTCAGAATTGGAAAATTTGAAAAGGAAGAAAGAGGACAGCATTTGACTGAGAATCCTTATTCATCAGATCAAGAGCTCTTACTGTTTGTTATCAGTTTTTGGGCCAACCAGAGTATTAGCCACTATGTTGATGCATGACTTGATGTACTAGAAGCATTGAGCCTCACCTATTTTTGTTGCACTGCCCTGGTGCTTTTCTAATAATATTCTCTGAATTATGAAAGTAAAATAGTGAATTTCCTGAGGGTCCTCGTTTCCGAGAGCAGAGAGGGGTTAATGATTAATTTTGAGTGGCCATGGAATCAAACGGAGTCAAGATGAAACAATTGCTTCTTCTGGTTCAATGGAGCCATTAAACAATTGCTTTTTTTTTTTTTAGTTTCCATTAAACTATTATTTTTCTATATATGGTCTTATTAACTATGCAGGTGTCTTAGAAAAACATATTTATCACTTTGATGCATGTTGTGCAAAGTCTTTAGTCTTTGTGTTGCCTTATCTCACTACACATTTGATATCATCATTCTAGTGCTTCTTCTTTGGAAGAAAATTTGAGCGCTTGATCTCTACAGGTCAAAGGATGGATCCTTCATAAATATGGCCGCTGGAGCAAATGAAGATGTAAGATTCTGATCAACTTGCAAAGACCTTTTTTCTTGTTTTTTCAGAAAATTATGCATGTATGTATTCCTCTCATCTTTTATGATATTTTACAGGCTAGCCATCGCGTTGGACCTGATGAGAAAGAACCCCTTCTTCCACGTTAGGTATTACAGGTATGAACTCTCCTGGCACTCTTTTGCCCTGTTGAATGATATCTGCAATATAATGATTACATTTGCAGTCTCAGTTGTCAGACAGGTTGATACATAGTGGACTTTCAATATTTAGTTGATTATGTTTCAGCGTCTTTGATGGGTGGTTTTGGAGAAGGTGTTAAGACCTGTGTCATCTACTAATATGCCCTGGCCAAACTTTAGGTCTGCTATTTGATCCCATTTAAAGATGATGCCTTTAGACAAATCAGGTTTATATCTCAAGTATTTGGAACAACCTACTCTATATTCCTAATTAAATATTCAATAATATTATCTTAGCATCGCGTTCATGTATTTGGCTGAAGCCCACATGGAAGACTCTTGTCTTTTGTCAATGGATGTAGGCATTTGCCAGTGATATCATTATATTTGTGTAGGATTTCCATAGCCTTAAAAACCTCCTAGTTGCCAACCTTGTACATTTGTTTACAACGGTGATTATGTGTGTAGTTTCAAGGCAGGACCATAGCAAGTTTACCTGGGATGTGAAATTGATCCTAACCCTTCCTGTGTATATGAGCTAAAGTTGACTCTAGGAAATTCAAACTACGTGATAGATGATGAATCGTGATGTGCTCAAGAGTATCTCTATTGATCCCTGAAGTTAATGTGACAGGATTATTACTGGAGAAACATCTTTGGCTGGTCGGTATATATAGGATTTTGGGTCATTCCCTTGATATTTAACATCAGTATGCTAAGATTCTTTTCATCCTCCAGATAGGCACTATGTGAGAATTTACTATAGCTCTTTTTTGTCGCATGAAATGAGGGTTTCAGGAACCATACTCGAGAATATTGGAGTTCCAGGTGATCTGTATCATCCGTTTTTGTATAGAATTTAGTTCATAACCCTGGCATTATTATGACGTATGTCACGAATTGCTAGCAAAGTATTGTCTTGCACTCTTGCTAGTTGTGTATGACTTCTAATTTTATGCATGCGCATTCTCTGTAAATTTTTCCCGTGAAGTCAAGTTAATAAATAATAGCAATAGAGCATAGCTACTGATCTCTCTCTCCCTCTCCCTCTCTCTCTCACACACAGCACTTTTCAATCAATTTTTATGAAGGATTAACGTCACAGTTTTTCAAAATTCTTGCAAATATTTTCAGAAAATTGACTTATATCTTCAGTGCCTTTTGATGATGTGATGGCGGAATATGTCGAAATGTGAAATCAACTCGTCTTTTGTCAATATATGCATTATGATTATAAGTTAAAAATTGGCATCTTAACGTTAAGAAATTGGACTATTCTCCAATGATTAGAATTTACAGACTGGCATGCCAAGGTTTAGAAATTGGAGAACTTGTTTTTGAAAGCTTCATTTCTTTGCTATTATTAACTTTCCTCTTGCTTTCTCGTAGATAATAAATACCTTTGCTTTCCACGAAAGGAGAAATATGCTTGAACTTCTTTCAATTAAATAAATTTAAAACTTAAATAAAGAACTAGCAAGTGCATCGCAAGCTGCTAATTGCCTACTTATTCCTTTAATATAATGGAAAAACTTTATTCCTTTTTTTTTTTTATACAAACGTTTTACTTACTTCCATTTTAACAATCATATCCGATCACTCAAAGAAAAATCTCCAGAACAAGAAATCGATTTAGTTTATACTTATTTCTTCTTTTCCTTTTTTGGTTATTGCTTTTCATAGAGTCCGAAACTAAAGTGGGGTTTTTTTGGATTGAAGGAACGCAAATGGGTTTTATCAAAACTATGCTCCATTTTATATATAGTGCGGTTATTTGTCGAGCTATACCTCAACAGCAGTTTTGTCCGTTAAGGTAGAGCGCAGTGAATAACCGCGCTGTATATAAAATGTGGCTCCACCAATAATTCATCTGCACTTAACTGACTCACCAATAATTCATCTGGGTATAGCGTTTATTATGCATGAGCTGTACATCAAATAATTGTACCACGGACTAGTTTTTTTCTCATTTAAGGAGTTTCAGAATTTGGTAAAAATCCATTCAGGATCCTTCAAGTCTTTCGAAATATTTATTCGTTAAGTTATTTTGCATTTTGTCATAATGTCCGAACAGCGAAAAATTAGGGTTCATTATATTGGGGGATGAGGTTGTGGTGGAGAATAACTCAGTACGGTATAGTTGTTCTCCGCAGTGTCATGTTAAGGTTCCACTTACAATGGAGTACGATAGATTAGTACCGTTATGTTAAAAAAATGAGTGTGAACAAACCTTCGGTGAATATTAAAGTAACCGGGAGATATCCGTAAGGGGTTGCTTGTTATGCTGAGTTTAACATCGAAGACGATAAAACTTTGACAGATTTTATAAGGACTCCGGATGAACACCGGGAATTTCTTGTGATAAAAATGTTGGAAATATACGTCAAGGCTAAAGATGTTCGCAATAATGAGGCTCCGCAAAGCAGAGATATCCCTCAATCATCGGGTGGTTATTTTGGAGCAGTTTTAGCTGAACAGGTTTCGGGTGAAAGAGTTTGGCTTGATCTAAACTTATCTCTACGGGCGAACGAGGAGCGAGTATATAATTTCTCCCCAAGTTTACATAATCCATAAGCGGAGTGGTAAACTTTAATTTTTCTTTATGTTACGATGTATATTTTTATGTATTGAATTTGTATTAACACTCATATATTCCACAAGGGGTACCGACCAGATATGAATTTTACAAGTTATGAACCAATGGATATTTGGTATATGCCTAGTTTTGGTGTGTTGGATCATGGTGATCCATCCGAGAGTCATCACCAACAGGATAATGTGCATCTTGGGATATAACATTATGATTTGTATGTGAAGTAATAAAGTTTATATGTAAATTTTGGATGAATTTGAGAAACTCATTATTATATTGGTTGTGCAGTGAAAACGAGCAACTTGAAGGTCCTGTCCTTACTCAATTGCCCGAAGACGACATATTTAATCGGGATTTGGCAAATGAGCAGAATCAGAAAGATGATAGTGATTATGACAACAATGCTGACGAGTATGGAGATGACACACCCTTCCCTGATAAGGGTGGCGGTGATGAGGATGAGAATGAGAATGATGAACCTGATTTGACGAGGGGGCATGCTCCACCTCCCGTTAGATCAAGACTGTACGAGCCCCATGTGTCGTTTCATTCGAGGGATGTTCCCCACCTTGATCAGCTGTCAAGTATGCCGGATGTCCATGCCTTCACAACGGATCTTGACGAAATTCAGACAGCAATGTGCGATGAATCTAGAGCAACGGTGCTGTCAAAGGACATGTTTTTTTGCTGATAAAGCGCGCCTAAGCAGGGGGTGCGAATGTACAACATAAAAGAGTGTAGTGAGATTGTGGTTCATGAGTCATCTCCGGAAGTATACAAGGTTATTTATCGTAGATGGTTTCAAGGTTGTAATTGGATGCTGCGTGCGAGAAAGTTGAAAACAAATATGTGAATTGTGGGGAAATACATAGGCACCCATAATTGTGAAATTGACACATTCAGTGGGAATCATTTTAACTTGAATGTTGACTTGATTTCTCTTGTCTTGATTCCACATATTGAAGCATCCATAAGGTATAAGATCAAAGAGTGTATAACATCTGTCCACCAGGTATATGGATGTACCATTACCAAAAGAAAGGCATTTCTCGGGCGCAAACGTGTGTTTGAAATTGTTTACGGTAACTAGGATAAGTTATTTGCCGCTCTACCCAGGTACATGGTTGCATTGCAACATTTTAACCCCGGGACTGTTGTTGAATGGAAGCTTGAGCGGAATACGAGAATACCATAATACATATTTAGATATGTGTTCTGGGCATTTAAACCAGTCATTGATGGTTTTGTGCATTGTCGGCCGGTAATATCCATATACGACACTTATGTCTATGAAAAGTATGATATTAAGTTGTTGATCGCCATTGTTGTAGATGCTAATGGAAGTATATTTCCCCTAGCATTTGCTATTTGTGCCACATTAACGGGTACTAAACAATAATAAAGTCACATATTAATATATGTACAATAAAATCTAAATAACATTAATTTTATTCAAAAAATAATTTATCAATTTTACTAATCTTTTAGAACATAAATAATCTAATCCGGATAAAAAGTACCAAATTAATTTAATCACAAAAGCAACTAATAAATATTTTTTACCACAGTAAAAAATACATATACTACAGTAAAAAAGCAACTAATAAATATTTTTTATAACAACTAATATCACTAATTATTCGTAAAATAACAATTTATCTTTTTACTAATTTTTTACCACAACAATAATCTAATCCGGATAACAAAATAACAAATTAATTAAATCACAAAACAATCACAAAAAACATAGATCACAGTAAAACACAACTAATACGTTTTATACATGAGTTTTAACAAAAAGTAAGTCGGAATACCTCGATTTATAATTTTTTGAAAGGTGAGGATTTGAAGATCTGCGGACCGAAACGAGCAATCCACTACACGATAACGCCTTAGATCCGGTGTAAGCTTCCTATAATACCGAGAAGATATACTTTTTGTGGGACGAGTGGGCTCCACTGAGTTTTTTTCCTTTAAAAATGGAGGGAGGAGAGCGATTTCTTGGGTTGGGGGAGTGCTGGTTCGCGTCTGGTTGGGGAAGGAGAAGGCATGATTTTTTATATAGGTATAACGCGCATATATAAGGCGCTATAGTATAGCGCCTTATATATGCGTGCTATACCTCCCGCCCATTTTAAGTTCAAATATAACGCGGTTATTCATCGCGCTATATATAAAATGGTGCCAATTTTTTTTAAAATTATTTATACCTCTTGAATCCAAATGAACCATACTTTAATCCCGGACTCGAATATATTTACTATAACTTTCACTTCAGACCAAAGAATACTTGACGCAGACAGGAAAAGGAAAGAGCAAAATAGAAATCAAGTATATTACCAATATACCTCAAATTTGAGTTGGAGAGAAAACTAGTATGCACACACATCGTTATTACTGAACTATAATAAATTAGTATATATTCTTGTCTTAATATTACATAATTATTATAAATTAATACAATTTGATATAAATATAAGTTTTTACCGTTGAATTTGACTGGCTTATAAATCCTATAATTTATTCTTAGAGCTTGAACAACAAAGAAGGGCTCAAATCATTTGGTGAAACCGTCAAATGAGCCAAGAATACTTGAAGATGAAGCTTTAAATTTAAAGTGTAAATTTGTCTCACGTGCTTGATTAATAATGAACGTAAAGTGGCAAAATGGAGACTTGGCATCCAAGTTTTAGAATATTGACTCATTATTCTACATGCATTTCCCAATCCATTGTGCAGCTTTTTGCATAGCTTTGAATTCTCAGTATTTTGAAGCATAATCCAAAATAGGGAAGGAGAGTCTTTCAATAACGTGAAGTTGTCTCTGCGTGACCTATAAGTTGCGGGCAGTGGCGAAGTCAAAATTTTTAATAAGAGCAGTCAAATTATATATAAGTAAGCATACGAAGAAATCAAGGGGAGTCAACATAAGATATATATAATATATACACATAAAAATTATAAATTTAACCTATCTACACACTGTAATTTTTCGACGAAGGGGTGTCAATTGACTCCCCTTGCTAATGAGTGGCTCCGCCACTGGCTACGGATTCGAGCTGTGAAAGCAGCCACTAATGCTTGCATCAGGGTAGACTGTCTACATCACATCTTTTGGGGTGCGACAATTCCCTAACCTTGTGTGAACACGAAATACCTTGTGTACCAAGCTGCTCAATCCAAAATAGTATTAAATTCAGAGGAAATTAGCTTATCATTGCCCACCATTTTAAAGTTATAACGCATATACTTTATTAGTTCTTATTCCACTGGTCAAAGTTGAATTCTTGGACCCCCATTATAATCTCGACATTTATTAATTATCATGTAATGTTGCACTAGTGCGAAAGACATGTACTTGGATATGTTATTTCAACATTTTATATGATTTGACCGGAAAATTTTTAAGATGTTTATTATTCTTTTGGTGATAATCAAGAAAAAAAAAATACTAAAACATGGTTGAAAGTTAGTTTGATAGAGAAAATATCAAATTAAAATTTAGAATTTGAATGGTTTAATAAATTTTGAAAATTGTACAAGTTTTATTGAAATAGAACGATGCCAAGTAAGGTAAAATATATCAATATGAAAAGAGTGTCATATAATTTCAAATAGGAGAATATAGTTTTTTTTTCTAATAATATTACACGATGATAGTACAGGAATATCAGGATACTCTTATTTGAGGGGATCAATGTTTTAAAGAAACATACTAAAAGCCTTAAATATTTTAGCAACTAGTTGCATATAAAAGTTATACAAAATATAAAGTAGTATTAATATAAAGTCCTATCCTTTTCTTCTTTCTCTTTTCCTTTATTTTGGTATAATCATACCCACTATACTCTAATTAGCCGGCAGTTAAATATAAGTTTGTTCCCAATTGGGTAGCATTAGCAATATAACTTTTTAATGGCCTAATCTTGCATCATTAGTTCATTATATTGATGTCAAGAATGAAAAGTGTAAATTTTATTAACATTAATTAGTCATTAAGCGGCAATAATTTTGGTTTAACTACTTGATAGGGAAACGAAGCATACAATTATAACTAAGACATAGTATATTTTTGTCAGTTCAATTAATCTATTGATCAATTTACTAAATAGTTATCCCAAACATATTTCGTTCTATTTTTCTAAGGAAAAAAAATAATAAGACTTGTTTTGCTACATAAAACTCTTTCAAATTTTTAACTAAATTCATAACTTCATTACATTTTTGTTCTGTATTAATATCATTATATAATATGTAAGTCCATCGTAGAAAAAGAAAAAAAGATAAGACTAGTTTTGCTACATAAAATTCTTTCAAAATTTTGACAAAATTCATTACCTTATTAGATTTTTGCTCTGTATTAATATCATAATATGTAATTCCATCATAGAAACAAATGTAGAAAATGAGATGCACTTTTTTGGTAAATTTTAGCAAATGTTTAATCCATCCAGCTAATTAATTAATAATAGCACATTGACTTATTCTGAACAATATAAGCCCTAAAGCTAAGCAGTGGCAGAATTAGAGTATTGTTATTGTGTTCCCTGAACCAGTTACTTTTGCGTAAATATTGTATTTTTATTAAGAAATTCACTAAATACTTATAGATATCTAATTGCGAGCTCATAATTATTGTATATTAATCTGAAACTACGGTAGAAACTCATAAACTTTAAATTTTGAATTCGCCTCTCAAACTAAGAAGTAACTTAAAACAAACTTCTTTTTTTCAGAAATAATAAAAACTTGGTCTTAACTAACCAGACAAGAAATGATTAGTTGGATAAATGATTAAGCATTTGCCTATGACTCTATCCTTATCATAAACTAATCAAACTTTCATTATTTTATCCCTAGAAGAATATTCATCGATGTAACCAATTAAACCTTAATAACATTACACAAAACAAAAATTAACATAAATTTCTAACAAAGAATTGTTCAAAAACAAAAGCCTTGACCAGAAAGTCTTAATCGAAAAGCTTTTGGCCTCTAGCTTTTTAACGTGTGTAGTTGTCATATAATAACGCGGTTGTCTTTTTCCCTACGCATTTTTTCCTTAACCCTACCAACTTCCTCCCTACCACCCCATGCATTTCATATTTGCATATACCTAACCACATACGTAAATTCAGGATTTAAATTAATGGTTCTTTTAATCTGTAAAATTTTTAGCACATAACACATTATATTTTTTAAAATAATGAATTTAAAATTTAATATCTATAGAAACTTAGTGATCTTTTCACATATATTATATATACATTTTATGTTGATTTATTGGCTTTAATGAGCGCGGGTCTTTCGGAAATAATCTCTTTAACTTTATAAGGTAGGGATAAGGTCTGAACCTGGTAAAACATAGAGAAATTGCACTATGGCTTTTTTTAGGCTACTCTAGTAATTTTATTTTTACGTTAGCTCAGTGGGATAAATTTCGCCTTTAAATGTTGTTAGATGAATTTTTCTTTTTTTTTTTGGGGGGGGAGGGGGGTGGGGAATTTAGCTCACTAGATTATTGATGACAAAATTAAAATAGTGGCATAAAAAATGGTCATTTTTGCAAATGCCCCATAATATGACTGAGTCAGTGTCTACCTCTGCCTAACTATATATATACATCCCCCTATACTCCTACCAACCCCAACAATATAAACCCCACAAGCAAACAATCAAGACAATATCAAAAAGCAACTACCCTTTATCCATTTCTCTACATTCTTCTTCAACAAGTAGAAAAAGAAAAACACAAACAAACAGGAAACAAAAAGCAATCACAACAACAACAAGAAAAATAGAATAGTTGTTTTTTGTTTGGTTCACAAAATGGGGACAGAGAGCTGGTCTTTAATAGGAAGGTTAAAGAGGGCAGTAAAAAAGATTACTTTTTTGCTGAATCTTGGTATGAACAAATGGAAGTTAGTTTCATCTTTTATTGGAGCATCTTCGAGAAGACATCAATTGAGTTTCAAAGAGAAGAAATTGCAAAAACAACCAACTGGATTAAATGTAATATGTTTTGAAAATGATGATTTGAGTCCAAATAATTCAGGTACAGGTTCTAATTCATTTAAAGGACTTCAAAGAACTATGAGTTATCCATCATCAGAAGATGATATTGATAAAAGAGCTGAAATGTTTATAGCTAATTTCTATAAGCAACTTAAACTTGAAAGGCAAGTTTCTTTGGAGTTACGTTATTGTAGAGGGCATAGTTTTGGATCTTCGCCATCTCCATGAGAAGTTCAGCTATTAATATCAGCGATCTTCGCCATCTCCATGAGAAGTTCAGCTATTAATATCAGCAGAGGCGGATCCAGCATTCAAACTTCTACGTTCTTTGAATATATGAGTTCAAAACTTAAATATTTTATTCAATATGTTTCACATATATAAATGGATAGTGTGAAGAAAGGATGGAGAAGGCAGGGAATGGAGTCTTGTTAAGATGATCTCCATTGCAAAAACTTGTAAGACAGAGCATACAGTTTTTTCATTTGTATGCTTTCTTTTTCTTTTTTCCTTTTTTTAGCCAAGAGGACCCCTACTGAT
>MCJB01045448.1:19996-32554 GCA_002018475.1 Nicotiana obtusifolia | reverse complement strand
CCCCCCTCGGTTGTTCTTGTACAACAAGATTCCTGGGTTGCAGGATGGCTTAGCACAGCAGCACAAGGATTCTGAATTTCTGATTACTCAACCTTTCTGTGTGGAGAACGTCTAGTACTTATTATCTTTATTTTTATTTTGTATTAGATTGCCTTCGTATAAGCTTAAATGAAGCAAAAATGGCATGGTTCATATAACCGTCCCCAACTTGTTTAGAATTATTGTTGTCGACTTTTTTGCACTTCCACCTGGTCAAACTGATACGTAATTATAGATAGTCTTCCTTTCATATGTCCTCTCTCCAATTTTTATATTTGAAATTCTGTGTCTTCGATCACCCAATGGTTTGTAATTTTCTTTAATGAAAATTCTCTGACATTGATTCAAAGAGGGTGTTATTAAATATTATTTATAGTACCTTTTGGAAGTTCATACTGAAATCTAATCGCATTTGGAGCTGATTTGAGGTGATTGAGATCGAAGTTTTTAGCTGAAAATCGAAGAAGAATACAGTTACCCAACAGTATACTACTACAGTATACAATATGATGTAGGAGTATATAGCTATACTGTAACATTATATTGTTATAGTATATAATATATTGCAAAAGTATGCTGTGATAATCGAAGAAGAACACATTTACCTAATAGTATATTGCTACAGTATACAATATACTATAGGAGTATATAGCTATGCTGCAACAATATAATGTTATAGTATACAATATATTGTAATGGTATACTATAATAATATACATTATACTACAACAGTATGCTGTAATAGTGTACTTCAACTGTTATTTGTTGAATCATCTAAGTGTTATTGTACAAAGCTCAGTCATGGTTATAGTAATATTATATTGTTATAGTATACGATACAATATAACAATATATCGTAATAAATAAGTCATTTTTTAATTTTTCCAACTATGTCCTTTCTAGTGTTTTCTTAAATGAATTTTTTCCAACTATGTCCTTTCTAGTGTTTTCTTAAATGAACAAAAGGAAAGAAAAAAGAGAATAAATAAAATAAAATAAAGGGGCCAAAATTGAGTATGGAATCATATTATTTGAAAATAATAAAATAAAGAATAATATAATTTAAAAAAGAACAGAAAAGAAGAAAAAAGGAAAAAATAAACAAAAAGGAGAAAAAAGAAAAGGACAAAAATTAGCCAATTACCCACAAAAGGTACAATGGATAGGAAAGGTTATTAGTTTAATGGGTAAAAGAATAAATGGGTAGATAAGTGTAATTAGTTTGATTTTATGGGTAAAACTATAAAACTTCCTTGTACATAGATGTAGTTTAGTAGCAAGGGCAGACCAATAAAACTGGCAACCTAATGCCAAATTTAATAAGAGGCCTTAAAATTATTAATTGAATACGAATATTTAATGTTGCCTTTTTTCCTTATATGATAGTAGTCTTAAAAGTTATTAAGCCTTTAACTTCACATAGTAATAATAAATTTATAGTAATAATAATAATGAAAGTTAATATGTTAATAAGATATTAGCCATTTATTTGTAATATATATATATATATATATATATATATTACCTTGGATATTGTTAGAAAAAAACTTATTTACTAATATGAAGATTTGAGTAATTTAATTAAAAAATTTAATATATTTCACTGTTAAAAAAGAAAATAATTTTCTCTTGTAATAAAGGTTTTTTTTTAATCTATAAGCTTCATTATTATCTAAGGGAAAAAATGATAAAATATATTATTAAAAAATTTTGGGGCCTCAAAATTTTGGAGCATAAAACAATGGCTTTACTAGCCTACCTCTTGAGCCACTTTATGCACGATTGCATATTACAATAAATTTCACAAGTGATTTGGATGGTCTAATATTGGATGTACGATGAATCGTGACACAACTGTGTAAATTAACACCAAAACAAGTATTAACATCACGGACATTGTACAAACACAATATTGCCCAAATTGCTATTACAATACCAACTAGTCCATAATTACATTTGAAAGAGCAAAAAAATGTTCATGAAATTATGCATCGCGTCAAATGTATCGTGTTACAAAGTGGACTGTCCAGGACTTGTTGCACTAGTAACATCTTCAACACATACCCAATCCCTTTCCTGGGGCAATAAGCACTGCTATTTGAATTCAAGATTGAAACAACACCTTGCAAGTGCCCATATGCTGGATTTTAGGACTTGATCAAAAGTATCCTTCCCTTCCAAATTCAAATGCCAACTCCATTCCAAGGATAAATTCAGGGCCAACTCTTAAGCTGTTGTAGGATAAATAGTTATGCGCTTACAATTTTGGCAAGAAAGAAAATTGAAGGGAACTTGGAGTAGGATGCCTTTGGGTATCACCAAAGATAACACCCAGAAGATGAACTCAGTTGTTATCTTCGGGCTTTGCTAGTCGAGTGTAAATATATTGCTACTGAAACAACGCTGCAAAGAAGCATAAAATTCCTTTCAGTTATGTGCCTCGTCAAATTTGTGGAATTTTCCCCAAGGGTTAAAACGAAGCAGTAAAACAAACCTTCACACTTTCTTTTGATAAGGTAAAGTAAAACAAATGTTCATACTTACGTGGAACCAAGGAAAAAGGCAAGGGAAAGGTGAAATCCAAATAGAAATACAGAAACAACTGCAGTCAGTAGCATTGCAACTGAAGTTGAATAGACCTGCAAACAATTACAAGCTATATTAAAATGGTATCTTCCAAGCTCTCAGTTCATAAGCAGATTGTGTGCGAGAGACTAAAATTTCCGTCCTTTCTTTGCGGCGCCACTGATTGTAAGATTGTCTGATGCCTGCATACGATAAATGTCCACCACTCTTGGTCGGCAAATCAACAGGCCTTGAGAGAAAAAACTAGCCGAAAGGATAACTATACCTCCTCAAAAGCACGCCAACTTAAAGCTAAAGAAGAGGAAGAGCAAGTCTCATTGTCAACTGCACCATAGTCATTTCTATACCCTGAAGACGTGTGGGTATGAGTACATCCTTGATGCTAGAACTTCATAAGAGGAATCTAAGAGGCTCTTTAAATGGTACCTAAACTTCATGCCTGATTAAAACAATGTCTTAGCACTCCAAAAATTAGTTGACTAACCGCTGCCCTAAATTTCTAGCGTTATCTTAAATATTTTGGCATGTCTGTTTTCTCTGTAATTACATATCAAGCAATAAGTTAGCAGCTTAGTGTGCATCATTTCTGGAGTGGGACCTCTAGTCCAGTTTACCTTAATTGCTCTCCTCTTCAATTAGAAAAGCAACATAGCCTAGGAAAAGATAAAGCATGTCAGACATTGTGCTCGCAACATAGATATTCAAGGATGATCTCCAGGCGTACGATACTTAGCACTAGATTGATGAACCCATCTAACGCAAACTAATGCAGATGCACGACCAGATAAAATGTAGAATGTCATCCCTACCTTCACAATATTGTCAGCATATTTCATCACCATTGATACTGCAATACCACTGCAGAGACAAGTCTTGGTCAGTAAACAATAGAAAGACTGCTTATCCATGATGCAATCAATCCAATTTAAAACAGTTGAATAACAGAATGTTAGATCAAAAACCACACGCAAAAGAAAAAACGGAATAATGCAGCCTATGAGAGGCTTACACCCAAAGTTACTCTATCCGCATAACCCAGTAACAGCTTAAATTGGAGGGGCAGTTAAATGGTTTTCAGTATATAGGCAAATCATACTGAATGGTTA
Source organism: Nicotiana obtusifolia (assembly GCA_002018475.1). Lineage (NCBI taxonomy): Eukaryota > Viridiplantae > Streptophyta > Magnoliopsida > Solanales > Solanaceae > Nicotiana > Nicotiana obtusifolia. The sequence goes on along the minus strand of MCJB01045448.1, from coordinate 28,823 downwards.
ACTAGGATTGCAAATGAACACAATAAGGATGAGTGTGCACAATATAAATAAAAGGACAGTACAACAACAACAATAACAACAACACCAACATACCCAATATATTCCCACATGTGGGGACAAAAGAAATTAAATTAAAAGGACAATACATTGAGCAAATACGGTAAACAAACACTCTAGGAAAAAAGCAGCATGGCAGCTTTTACCTAGTGGGTAGCATCTTTTATGTCAATTAACTCAACCAAGACACAATAGTTCCTTTAACTTAATGCTCATCAAGAGAACAACTTAAACGACTCAACTAAGCAACTGCGAAACACTGAGATTTTCCAAATAAATTTATGCCTCCATAACATGAAATAGTTAGCACAAGAACAGAGTACTTCCCAATGATCTTGTATTATTAGACAACATATCCATAATATTGAAATGTATAAACTACAACTAAGAAGATTTAGAGGAAATCAAACCTTAGAGCGTGGTTGAGAATCATGAGAACCGTAATCAGTGTATACCCATGGAAAAATCCACTGCAGAAGATAAGGTCAAATTGTAAAACTTTACATAGATCACAAAATATAAACCCCAATCTGATGAAATACTTGTCCTTTCAAGAAGAGCTATTGTCTGTTACAAACAGCGCATAATGCAAATATGTACTTTGTAAGTGAAAGAAAGGAGTGCCATCAACTTACTCATTCATGACTGCGTCAAAATCTTGAGTCATTATTGCAAAAGCATTGAAGATCATCCCAAAGACATACAACCAGAAGTTCTGAACATTTATATTTCTTGAAGGTCGCTTCTTAATTATAGCCTGCAAAGTTAAAACAAAACTATGAACATTGTATCTGAGTCTAGTTTACAAAACTATGCACATAGTATCTGAGTCTAGTTTACTTTAACATTACGATGAGCATTTTTCCATTATGCTGACGAAGCCTGAGGTGGTAATTCAAAATTTACATAAACAGGTATAACTATAGTAAAGCAAAATCAGTCAGAAGCAATTCTGAGGTCATTAAGTGCATATCTTTAAACTACTAATCTAATAGAACATATCTGAAAAGATGTACCTCTGTGTATACTCCTGCAAAACCACTCAAAAGGGCCATTACCTGAAATCAAACAACGAGGCATTTCAGCCATCAGAAGAATTTGTTTTAACCTTAATATTATATAGTCCCATGGAATATCTGCAACTTACAATAGCCATAACCCAACCTTGCAAAGGAGTCTGAAGAACATGATCAGAACTGTACAGAAAGCATCATTCATTAGAGAAACCCGTCAAAATATTTCATTTCTCCATTCATATAGAATCAACAGAACAAAGCAGTAACCATGATTCTCATCTTTTATCCTCCAGGCTGAAACACAAAAATCTATACAGCTAACCATCCATATAAGCAGTTCCAGAGATAAGATGCGGAAACTACTATGTTAAGCTCACCTAGGATTAAGTTGTGCAGTGGTGCACCCAGCACACAGTAGAATGAAAGCAGCCCACTGAATCTCAGTTAACCTGAAAGCCAATCTTGCTTTGAGCGTGACAAAAAATAGAAGATCAAAATAGGTAAACAATTAGGAGCAGATTCTTAAAATACTATCCAGAAATATGATAGAGTGTAGCATACCCGCAGTCACCTTGAAAAACCACATACGTTACCAGCTTCCTAGTCATATCGGTCTTTTAAATCTTCTTTTTTATAAGAAAAGCTTTTCCTTGAAGAGTGCCTTTAGTGGAACCTTTTTCTGTTTTTACAGTTTTGGGATACATACAATATTCTTGATGACAAATGCATTTCATAGAGAACTTAAGATTCTCACTTTTTCCGTTACATGAATAAAATTCGAACTTCATAAAAGGACAAGCTTTTTCAGTTAATCCATCGTACAGAAAACAGTGCAGGACAATCTTGCAGTACAAGGTTTCAGGATAGTTAGATATACCCCTGCTCCTTATATTATAAGCAATAAAGTCTACCAATAATCAACTCAACTCCCAGACATGGCGCAACAAACTGTATAGGCTTTAGTGAGTGTTAACTGCTCCTTCATTGACAAATCAAAGTGAAACTAAGGGGATACATAGCCACCCTGTTCCCATCCCTAAACAAAACAGATGCACACCATATATATGGTAACACAGAAAACTTTTTGCTCTCCTATGCGGTGTGTTTCCCATATGACACCCTTAATTAGTGAAAGGACTTACTTCCTTTTAAGAATAATTTGATACAATACGCCGGTGCTGATAATGTTCAAGTTCTTCAGTATCTGATATCCAGGAGCATCTACGTATGCAAAAATGTAATACTGCAAAGACCCGTGCAATTTCAATCAACTATATGCGAATAAACATGTGAGATAGAAGAACTAATCAAGTTTGGGAGTTAAAAAAAGAAGAAATAACCAAAGAGAAAGCTAAACCTGCCTGAAGTAGATTCTTGACAAGGTAAAGTGCAGCGGGAATGGGATACACTTTAACTTCATCCCACGTAGTGCTCAACCTAAAAACAGCAAGAGATTAATAGAATATGAGAGAAAAGAACTAGCCTTTTTATAACAGAAAACAACCTTTTCTTTAACAGAAAACAAACCTTAGTATCTAAATTCTTATTCAACAGACAAGTTAAATAAAAATGTTTGACGGTCTGCAGTGTTAATCCACCAAGGCAATCTTCCAAAGGAGGTAACTTATTTTGTTATTCATTAGTCATAAGTTGATATACAGAATACAGTGAAAATTTTAAAAGCTAATAGTAAATGGTTCAATGAAACCAAAGCTAATTCATATACATAGGAAAAGTCTAACACTAAGATGGAATAAACACCAAAAGTTTGGATCTAAAAATCTGCTTAAGTTAACCATGAGCCTTGTGTTCAAATCCCCCTAAGATCTTACAAGGTAGGGTATCCAACTGAGTTTATTAATATGTGAAAATGCATTTTCCACAACAACCAAGGGTTTAGCCTAGTGGTCAACGAAATGAGTACAAACCTTAGAATCCAGGGTTCAGATCCCAGCAAAGGCAAAAAATACCAGGTGATTTCTTTTCATCTGCCTAAGCCATGGTAAGTAGAGTTACTCGAATACTATGTTAGTGGAAAGTAGCAGGTATTCGGCGGAATAGCCGAGGTGTGCGCAAATTGGTCTAAACACCACCATTATCACAACAATAACAACTACTCAGTCTCAAACAAGTTAGGATCGACTATATGATTTCTCCATTTAAATTCGTCTCAAGCAAACACTATACAAAATAAAAACAAAAAGTATGATAAGTTCTCAATATATTCTCCTATCCCCTAATCTATGCTCGTAATGCTCAAGTAGAAATTTATAACACAAATAGAAAAAAAGGGCAAAAATTAGCATTTTCAGCTTTGTATCCCCTGGAAACTGAAATTTAACAATAAAAACAGTGTTACAAACCTGTTATCATCAGTAATGCCGTCCTTCCTCCAGATTCTTACCAATGCCGCAAGAGACAATGCACATTTCAATGCCTCTACCTAATTACATAGAAGCTTTAAGTCAAATTACACAACAAAGTAACAATTGAGCAATAGTTTACGACTATAAACTCAAAACAACACGAAGAATCAGCAAAATAACTGTTCTTCCATTCCACTAACCAGAAAATTAGCAGTTGTTACACTGTACTCATACTTTCCAGCTCTCTTCGACCACACAATGAGTATCGATTGTGAACTCGTGAGAACCGTCAGAATTAGTGTTACAGCTGACCTACAAACAAACAAAACATGAGAAATTATTCTCATTATTTAACACGGATCATTTCGCAATTTTTTAAAGCTGAAATGAGGATGAAAGAGAATGAAAAACCTTCGGCTTTTTTGTTTTAGGCCATTAATCTCCGGCATTACTCCGATCGCGGCCATGATTTATACTTCCGATGATTTTCCGATCTCAAATTTCTAGGTTTTCATCAGGAGATTCGTCGAGCGCGTTAGTGAAGTGTGATCAGAAGTTTCCGAATCACAGTTGGCTCGGAGATTGCAGATTCAGTCACTGATGATGTGTGAAGAAATGGAAGGGGTATTGGGCTTGGACGGTTCTATTGGATTGGGCTTTGAAAATGGGTGATTTGCACAAATAGGAAACTTAGTACCACTATTAATTTTTTGACCCCACTTGCACATATGCATAACTTCAAATTTTATAAGTGTTGTCCCTCGACTGTCTCATGAATAACGATTTTGATTTTTTACTTAAAGGTTTGCTCATGAAACAAGCGAAAGTCAAAAATCAAGATTATATATTTTTAAGGTTATTGGGCATAATTTTCTATTATTTCAGAGGCATGCTAGAGTTATTTTTGGCCCATCTACAAGTCTTTTCTTTTCTTATTTGTCCATTATTTCTTTTTAATCGTTCTTCTAAAACTTATATCGAGATTCTTAGTGAAGGAGGAAACTCAAGAACAGCAAAAAAAGGCAAGTTAGATGATTCGACGACTACACATAAATCCAGTGGCGGCTCGATAGAATACGAGCCTAAAGCTGAATCGTTATTAAAGGTCTTTGGAGTTTGGAGGCAAATATATAAAGAATTAAATATATCAACTTCTTCTAATATTTTCTTCATAATTAATAATATAGCCAATTTATTTAATCATTCTTGAGGTATTATTGATCTTAGATAAAGTTTTATTAATTTTACTTTCGAAAAATATCTTACCGTTGGGAAAAATATCTTTAGTTTTCTTTGAGAAATATTATATACCCCAATATTATCGATCTACTTGGATAGTTTTTTGTAGTACTTTTGTTACAAAATAAGTCCAAAAAACCAATACGGAACTAATTAGCTCAAATATGTACAGAAGCTATTGTAAAGTAAAAATTAATCCAAGCCGAAGAAAATAAGAAGAATGAAGGAGGATCATTTAAGCGTATGTCATTCATTTGTTATGGCTCAACTAAATTCGCCTTGAAAAATAGCATAATGTTTGAACTATGCGATAATGATTATTGACATAGCAAATGTTTGAAAGGATTTACTTACTATTATAAAGAACTAGTCTTTGGGCATGCGTGTTGCGCGTCAACCCCATATAATTAGTAAAAAATTATATCGTTTTGTACATGGATGGTAAAACCCTTTGAATCATGATTGTATTTATAAGAAAAAAATTGCACTTAGAAATAATAACAATCTGAATATTTAAGCTAAGAAAAATAAATGTAGAAAATAAAATATAAGAACTGTAAATTTTAGCTCACAAAAATTATTATACTCACGATTACTTGAGACCAATGTAAATATATTGTCAATTCTTAGAAATTAGATTTTTATTGTCTTTGCCCATACGAGGGGCAATGTTGAATTCAAAGTATTTTCATTTGGTTCATATGACGAATCTTAATTTTAATTTTAATAGGAAAAAGGAAAGAGTGAAATATAAATAAGGACATATTTTGTATATACTTTATTATATTTGACAAATTTTTTTCTTCAAAAACCAAGCTTATGCGCGTGGGATAAATTTAGGAAATTTTATTTCGTATAGTAAAGGTACACACCCTATTTATTATAAACTAATATTATTTTAAAATATTATTTTCTATATCTATCTTTTATATTTTATTTTGTTTTCTATAGCAAAATAGGTATTTATGGTATATACTACCATTTAGGCGTGAAATACGCTATTTATGTTTTTCCCTCTCTTTCTTTCAATTAACACACAATTCTCTCTCGGAATTTTCTTCTTTCTCTCTCTCTCTTCGAACAAAATACTTGCTTCTAATCGTGCATTCTCTGGGCGAAGCCTCAAGGGTAACTGCAATTGAAAATAGTTTTAAACTGTTAGGAGAAAGAGGGGAAAGACAAGCTTTTTCTTCAAAATCAGATTCCTCCATATCAATGAGGGGATCGTCGCTCTGAGGCTAGGGCCACTACGCGTATAGCAAAAACGATATCGGAATAATCCGAGTAGAGCATGGGTACTGTAACGCGAACGATGGATACTGCAATATTTTCTACGCCGGAGAAGATTTGAGGCCCAGGGTTTTTGTTTGTCTCCATTTTTTGTTTTAATACAATATATACAGTATTTTGCTTGCCGGAAAACGCCATCTCTAACGAACTTTCTTCTCTTTTTTTTGCTATTTAGTCACATACAGTGATACCAATACATTATATTTTGTAAAAATTCACTAAAACATATTGTATATTTGTATAAATACATTTATTTATTTTGCCTATATATATGCATTTCGAAGATCTGTATCTTTATAATACAACTGAATACATATGTATTCATGCATGAATGCAAGATATAAACATTAAAATAGAACATGTTATAAATAGTGAATACATTTAATTTTAAAATACAGTAAAATACATTGAATACAAATAGAAATACAGTGAATACAACGAATGAAATATACTGAATAGAGCTGTAGTAACATATATTGGGAATAATTAAAATACCATTAACACAAATCATTTGAATACACTAAATACAAAATATTGAATACAATACATATTAGGAGAGTGTCACGCTGATTAATTGGGTTGAACACAGGGTGTGTTAGAATTGATTTTATTGAGTTATATTAGGAGAGTATCACGCTAATTGATCCTATTCCGCTATTAGATAGCTGAACAATCCTATTTTTAAGGTGATTGCCACTATTATATTCATGAATACATGGCGCGAATACATGTGAATACAGTCGCGTACAGCTGGAGCTCCTTGTATTTTAGGAAACTTTTGCTACTGTATTCATAAATACGGTAGTGCGAATATACTACTGTAACAATTGAATAGTAGCTATAAAAAGTAATAATGTATATGATAGCTATAGAAAATTAATAACTACAAAACAATAGTGATTTCTGAAAATTCCTCGGTGAATTTAGCACAATATGATATGTCACAGCATGGACGTTTTCTTTTGCCTGATTAGCATACACATTTTTGTTTTGCCAACACAATCATTAATTAGTTACTACTGTAATTATTTGTAGTTTTATATCAAAAAACTTAAGATTTAATTTTATATGTTAGAAATCCAAATATAATATACAACAATTTTTGACAAAATTATTTTCTTATATATAAATTAGTAAATAATTATGTTGAACCACCTTCTCTACAATTATCGGTAGATTAAAAAGAAGAAATCTTTACACGAACAGCTAGTTATATATATTATTTATTTGTTCTAGTCGATGTACATAAATTATACATTAATTTTTTAAGTGTTAAACTTTTAGTTTCTCACGTTTGATCTAAAATTTTGTACGTATTAGTTGAATGTGCATAGCTTATGCTTTAAGTGTATTTCTATAGTTACTATGCGCGCCTTAGTGGAATCGTGACTAACTTTTGCAGGTTAATAAGCTATTCTGCATTCTTTACTCTGTTGTGAAAGCTTGTGTTTTCCAAATAAGCTTCTATTATGCAGTGTGAAAATGCATTTCTATCAATTACTCCCTCCGTTCACTTTTAGTTGTCCATTTTGGACTTTTCAAGTCCCTTAAGAAACACTAAATGAAATATGTATATCATTTCCAAAAGTCTAAGGAAATGATTCGGGGAATGAGTAGTTAATGGTAAGGGTAAAACAGGAAAAAAAGATTGTCTTTTTCTTGATTTAGTATAATGGACAAATAAAAGAAAATATATTTTTAATATAGTGGACAAATAAAAGTGAACGTATGGAGTGCCTTTTACTCCACTTTGATATGCTCACAGGTGATAATTCTTGCCACTAGGAGTATATGCCTTGATCCAAATGTTATATTTGGTCTTTCAAATCATATGTCATGTTTCATTTCTGGGAGAAATGATGCCCCAATATCAACATTTTCTGGGTTAGAAAGTTCCGATTCAGCATTTGATAGCAAATTTTGCTATTGGAATAATCACGCGATTCCTTTTACATTGCTTCATCACTTCATAATACAGCTTCAGCGAGTTGTTTAAAAGAAGAAAATGAAAACGCAGAGTCGAACTAACTCGATTATCAAACTTAGATATTTAAAGTGTAAATTTGACAGCGTCGTTCCATATATTTCAGATAGAAATCATGCTCTATATTTTTTTTCTCAACTCGAATATTATCCAAATCCCTACTATGTATGGACACCAAAGCAACCATGCATTATTTTTGCCTGAGAACATTGTGACCGTTGGTTTGTCACCTTAGACCTTTTTACTCTTTGATCCAACAATTCACGATGGTAATTTTAAATTTTGATCCTCGTAGTATTTTATTGAACGTATGTAACCTTAAATTAATTAAAATGTATGTTTGGTACTTTTACATAAAAAAATATGCGATATTTAGATTATCTTTAGAACTATACTACTCTTAAAAATGGACTGAACGTACAAAATTTTACATCAAACATGGGAAACTAAAAATTTAACACTTAAAAATTCATTAACTTTGTGAAAATTCACAAGAGGAAGCTGTTTGTGTGTATATATATAAACCTAATTATTTATATATTAAATATTTATTAGTTATTTTAAATTTAAACGGTTAAATAAACGAATTTTTAAGTTAATTCTTCTAAAAAGAAATACGCGTAGCATATTTGTTGATGTAACGTCAATCCAAGGGAAAAGAATTTGGTTCCTAATTTTCTTTTTTCTTGTATTACATCTAACATTGTTGTTATTCCTGTCTTTTTCCCCCAATACAACAAAAGGCGAATAGAAAAGAAAGTCTCCGTTTTCACTTTCCCCAATTTCTATTCTATTCTCTATGTTGAACTCATAACCTATACATACACACAATTCAATCCACATCCGTGTATATATACAGATCGAGAAGGGTGGGT
>MCJB01045437.1:54973-110086 GCA_002018475.1 Nicotiana obtusifolia | reverse complement strand
CCACAAGAAGCATAAACTCTAAGTCTTCCCAAAAACCTGAACATAAATCGATAAGGCCAAATATAGCACACATTTCTCAAATCCTTTGCTCGAATTACCACTGATGTTTTCTTTCCTCAGTCATAATAACCCACCAATATACCGATAACCAGAAACTGCACAAGCAGACAACCACGTGATCCAATCATAGACGGTGGGGCTCCCCCACTTAGCTTGAAGCTACAATCACATAGACCTGGAACCCACCAAGATTCCCCCTTCCCAATTACCATGATCTCGCACAATTATCCCGCCAAATTTCTTGTAGTTTCTTATTAAAATTTTCATGAACATTCTGAATTATCAGCCATGATCGCCTGTTCGACCTCCCGCTGGATAGTAAGTAGAACTCTTCCTAGAAACTTCATCAAAATCGTGCAACCGCTACTCTGCTCGCAGGAGATAACCCACCTGTGGAATTCCATGCCGACAACTTCCAACGGTGCTACACTGGGTACACCTACTACGAAGTCAATAGGCCTTCCTGAGCCCGTGCTCATCCACCAGCTGTACAAGTCCGTTCATTTTCCACTAACATCAACTGAAAGTCCGACAGTACATTATAAACTCGATGTCATATTACATTCCCCTTAATTTCAAGCAAACTCCTTTGTGTTGTATTCAATGTTCCTCAGTATAGTAGCCACCATCCCAAATATAATTCGTAGACCTAGTCAGTTTTCCACCATGATTCCCAAATCGCTCTAAACTTTCTTCAAACAAGTGACTCTGTACCACAGAATCCATATGCTACTCTGCTACTACTACTTCAGTTAAACCTTCTTCCTTAAGTAACAGCTCGACCTCTGTTTTTCATACTTGACCTTCTAGTAATTCCACTACCGCGAGCCATTTCCCGCCACGTCCTTCCTCATTTTTCCCTGCCTAATAACTGCCTAAAATTAGAATACATACCTGTAGCACCTGAACTAATGAATTGTTACCAACTCTAAACCTTCTAGAAGATCATCTTTCTCAAGCCATCAACACTAGAGACACCGATTCGATCCCTAAATCGCTACACACCTCTATCTTTGACAACTGCTTCTCAGGCACTATTTCATAGCACCCTGCCCCGTAAGCAAATCAAAAGAAGACCATAACACCTGCGAACCTTAATAAATTCAAAGAAGAACAACAACACCACATCACAGATGAAAATTCCACCATGCTCGAAGGTACCAAGTCTCGTTACTCCAGCAATCCAAACCTGAACATTCATAGTCCGATTGCCTTTCCTTTGCTGGAATCAAATGCTGGACCCCTAAATCATGCGCTGAGAAATCCTCCTTTCAAGTCATTCACTGCGTCGACACATAAACGAGCACCCAACCTTTACATTAGTGTTGTGCGATAACAACTCATGAACATCATAGCAACTTGTGCATAGTCTGAAAACCATCGAAAACACAGCTACTGAGCTGAAATGACACAACATCCTTCCGCAAGAAGACAATAATAACTTGCTCGAATGCGTAGGGAGAAACATCTCGCCCCATGTCTGTAGTACCACTGCAACTCCTCGATGCCCAATTAACACGAGCGCTCAACATCATATAAGAATGAGTAGGGAGGAAATAAAGGCATAAGCCTCAAAGGAATCAAATCGCACGATGAGGAATCAAGAAGGGGAGTGTTCCTAACAGCCCAGTAGCCTCTCGAAGATAAGTACAGACGTCTCCGTACCGATCCCTAAGACTCTACTAGACTTGCTCATGACTCGTGAGACCTAAGTGAACCTAACGCTCTGATACTAAGCTATCACGACCCAAAATCCACTAGTGGTTGTGATGGCGCCTAACACTGCTGTTTGGCAAGCCAACAGTGATTAGTCAGTTTAATTACTCATTCTAGCACCTTAAAATCATAATTATAAGAACCCCCAAAAACCGGTGTCCCAAGTGCATGAGCATCAACTAAGAAACATAATAAAATACAACATCTGTCTGGAATACAAGTTAGACAGGAAAATATAAATAACTCTGATGGAGACTCTACAAGCTGCGGATCGGAGCGTAAAATGCAGCTCACAGTAAAGTCCCCGCGATGGCCACGCCTCTGCGCCCAAAAGACCACCAGACATATAAGTACTTGCACAAAAAGTGCAACAAATGTAGTATGAGTACGTAAATCAATGCGTACCCAGTAAGTATCTAGCCCAACCCAAGAGAAGCAGTGACGATGGGTCCACATCAACACTTACTAGAGGTCCAATAAGATAGATACAGTAGAAGTAAACAGATGTGAACCAGAGAAAATAAATGAAGTAAAAAGAATAATACGTGGTATAATCCTCTTCTCAGTAATAACTCAAACTCTCAGCTAGCAGCTACCTCCTCAATCGGAGTATATATATATATAATGGACCTTACCAGATAGGTCGTCACAGTTCAATCAGGAAAAGCTCATAGATATGCTGGCTTCTTGCCAATTATTACGCACAACTTCATGAGAGTATTTTATAGAAATGTCGAGGCATACGACCCGGTCCATCAAAACATTTCCAAACCATAGATACATCTATTTTATTGCCGAGGCGAATGGCCCGATCCATCATAGTGTGCGTACTGCCAAGGGTCGAACGGCACAAACCATAGATGTATCTATCTTGCCGAGGCGAACGGCCTGATCCCATTAGAATAAGAAGCTTTGAAGGGTCCTCGACCCCATCACGAATAGTCGTATGACTTATAGTTTTTTAAGGGAACATTTTGATGAGAACGCATAACACGGAGAATTTCGTAAGGAGAGTACAATAAATTCGTAGCTTATCATGAAGATCGTCAAATCTGTACAATAGCAAGTCTATCACTCTATACAAGTCTCGTCTCACGTCGCAACGTAATATGAAGGAATTTAATAGGTAAGAGACAACTCAAATAGTACAGTTATAGCATTGCGGGAACCAAAGTCTACCCAGACATAACATGAATCTAGCTACGCACAGACTCTTGTCACCTGGTGCGTATGTAGCCCCCACAACAAGTAACAGATAACAAATACATCACCTAAGGGTAGTTTCCCCCTCACAGAGTTAGAAGACTTACCTTGCTCCGAAGTTCCATACTGGCTCCAGAGCCTCTCTAACACCTCAACCGATGCCCGTCGAACCAAAACTATTCAAACAAACATGCAAATCAATCAAAATATATTCTAATACCCATAATTGATCAATTTATATTAATTTTCAACTCTGCTCGAAAAGTCTATACAATCAACCCTCGGGCCCACGTGGCCGAATTTCGAAAATTTTCAAAGATAAACTTTGCCCATAATACCATGAACTCAAATATATGATTTATTCCAAATTTCATGTCTAATTTCGTGGTAAAAATCCTAAAATACCAATTTCTATGTTGCATTAAAAATCTTACAATTTCTATCAATTTTCATGCTTGAATCCATATAAAAACCATGTATTTTCATGTGAAGAAATCACTTACCCCATTATAGTTGATGAAGATGGCACTCCAAAAGTGCTCCAAAATCGGCTCCCATGTATGAAATGAGATGAAAATAGGCCAAAACCCCGTTTTTATAAAACTTCATTGCCCAGACGACTTTTTGCATCTGCGATTAATTGACTGCTTCTGCGGTTCCACTTCTGCAGAAGCTTCCTCACTTCTGTGGAAGACCACTTCCACCAGACAATCGCACCTGCGGATATTCTTCCACTCACGCGCAACCGCAGGTGCGACGCACCTAGCGCATCTGCACAAAATCCTGCACCTGCAGCCTTGACCTCACTTCTGTGCACACGCAAGTGCACTTTCCGCTTTCGCGTCTGCAACTTGACGCCCAGGTTGCCCAAGCCGCTTCTGCGTCCAACTTCCGCAAAAACAATTACACCAGCTACTGCCCAGCTTCAGCATGTCCTAAGTCCAAAATGAATCCGTTAACCATCCGGAATTCACCCGAGGTCTCCGGGACCTTAACCAAATATACCAATACGTCCCAAAATGCACTACAAACTTCGTTGAAGCCTTAAATTATGTCAAACAACATTAAAATCATGAATCACGTCTCGAATCAAACTTATGAATTTTCAAATTTCCAAATTCTATATCTTGTGCCGAAACGTATCAAATAGTGTCTGATTGACCTCAAATTTTGCACACGAGTCATAAATGACATGGCAAAGTTATTCCAAGGCTCGGAATCCCAAACAGACATCGATAACATCAAAATCCACTTCAAGTCAAAACTTAAGAATTTCTCAAACTTTCAAACCAACCTTCCATAATAAGCCGAAATGCTCCCGGGTGATCCGATACTCAATTCGATCATATGCCCAAGTTCAAAATCATCATACAAACCTATTGGAACCTTCAAATCCAATTCCGAGGTCGTTTACTCAAAAAGTCATTCCTTAGTTAATTCTTCCAACTCAAAGCTTCCGAAATTAAAATTTTCTTTCCAAATCAACTCCGAACTTTCTGAAATTCAATTTCGACCACACGTACAAGTCATAATACCTGAAGCGAAGCTACTCGAGGCCGGAAACCGCCGAACGACGTGCCAGAGCTCAAAACGACCGGTCAGGTCGTTATATTATCATTTATGCAACCTTTTCGATCAGGAGATATCCGATATAAATACTTAAGCTTATCTCCTTCACGTGCATCCTTTATGCGCGAATCTGTCCGTGTCTGTGTACACTGTGTATGGACCTGGTTCATGTACAAGGTCCTTTGTCAATCATCAAAACAAATCTTCACTTGGGCAAACAAGATCATTATCTTGAAAAATCTGGAAGAAATTACTAGCCTACAACTAATAAAGAGAGGCAAGAAAGAAGGTGAGATAAATAGTTTTGTAACTTCATTCCGTACTACCTCAAACCAACTTTAGAGCAATGCTTGATTACTCAAAACTTAAATAACCACAAATTACGTTAAAATATGTTAGACTCGTTATGTCATCTGCAGTTCAATTAATATAAATATCGAAAAATAGCCAAAAATACCCCTAACGCACTGAAAATGGCTCATAAATGCCCTTCGTTAACCTTTTGGTCTAAAAATAACCTTCACGTTTTAGTTTTGGCTCACATATCCCCTTGAAACTAACAGAACATGGAAGGTATATTTTGGCACTCTAAAATATCCATGTGGCATTTTTAAAGCTTGCACGTGTATTTCTTATAAACAAAATTAAAATCCACCCATTTTCTTATAACCCAACCCACCCAAGTCCCTATCATCCACTTGTTTTATTAGATTTGAATTCTTTTTTATCATCTAAAATACTCTTATAATATTCTTGCCAGCTCAAATACAATTAAGAATTTATTGATCCTTTTAGTAAATTATTAATTATTTTTTCTTCGGACTTAAACTTCATTTCTTCAAACACTATAACTCTCCCCATTATTTTCGATGTCTTCCACCATAAACCAATCTAATATAAATTGGTTTTATAGATTTGATCTTGAAACATGAAGATGAAGTCGAAATTGTTATAAAAATTAAGTTGTAAATCGGATGTCATCTGTAACTAAAAAATTGAATTCAACTAGAATCTTTTCAACAGCTTTTCAAACCTCTCAAAACATCTCAGTTTAAAGAGTTCTATTGGATATTTCTTTTTCTGCTTCTTCAGCTTTCGTTTCCAGTTCTTCTTCACCTCTCCCATGGCTTCATATTATCCTTCTTCTACTACTGCTTCCTCTCTTTCTTCTTCTTCTTATTAGAATCTTTTATTTTTTTTACTGATTATCTATGGATAAAATGAAAAAAAGAAAAGAAAATTTATAGTTATCTGACAGGAAGAAGGAGAAGAATGAGATGGCTCTATTTTGCCTACCTCCATTATTGAAGTGGTCAATTCTGGAAGAAGAAGGAAGCTACCGGCAGGTTATAGGGACTTAGGTGGGTTGGGTTACAAGAAAATAGGTGGGTTACAAAAAAATGCCACATGAATATTTTAAAGTACCAAAATTTACCATCCAGTTAGTTTCAAGGTTATATGTGAGCCAAAAATAAAATATTAAGGGCATTTTTAGACCAAAGTTTGTGGCTCAATCTGCCTTATCCCAAAAGGAACACACATTTTTTAAAACCATTTTTCTTATATCTTGAATGACTTTTGTTTTAAAGAAATTTGTCTATCAGAGTGAATCACAACTGGATATGTGCCTTTTGCATGATGTGCATACACCATAGTCTTTTTTCGATACTACAGGAAATCCATGATTAATCTTGCGGTCTTTTCTTTGCTTGCTTTTGACAAGTAGGCCAACAAGAGTATTTTTTAGAGGAACCCTTGTATTGTACGAATCCTCAAGATATGTCGATTGTAACAACTGAGTGCGTCTTGCTCCCTGGATAGTATTATCTTGAATATTATAGCCAGAATTTGCTTTGTGCAACTGAAAAGCTGGTAGCAGATTTTGAAATCCTTCCATGCTTGTTTTGATGAGGACTGACTCAAAAGCAAAAAGACAAAGCTATGCACAAATAGATGGAAGCAATTTTTAAAAAGAGACGCAACTTTTATGGGAAAGGAAGTATAGAAAGTGCTCATGTGAGTGTCGTAGCCAGCCTTAGCTTAGTGATCATGACATGCATTTTGGACTTAATGACCTGATCTTTCAAATCAATCTAACCTTTCCTCTTGTCATTCCTTAGAGCTTTGAAAACCGAGCATCTTTGTGCCACTTATTTTGCATCAAACTCACGACTCACCTTCGACTAGTGGTACCCCGAGGGATTTTTACCAACAAGTCTCTCTCATTTATTTATCTCTACTTACCATCGTCTTAAAGTGCCCGTGAAGGTTTTCACTAGTAAGGCTCTTTTTTTTTTTTCTTGTGTGAGCAACTTGATAGTGTTCTATGTCGTGTGACAATTGTTGCTCATTGCATGCTTCTCTTGGCATTCTTGAAGGTTTATCAAGAGGGCTTTATTTGGAAGGCTTTTGGATATGGTTAGAAAGAAAGGACGATATGAAGGCTTAAAATAGACTCAATATGATGGGGTTTTACACTTACAACTCTTGGAATCGGCTCTTTAAAAAAATTAAAACAAACTCATGCCCTAATTTTAGATATTGGAATTTTTTTTTGGGTTGGACTGAACTCTAGTATAGGGCTGCCTACGTATCCTTTAAAGGAATCAAGTCAAACGTAGTTCAGAACATCTGACTAACTAAATTTTTTTTTCTTTAGTTCTTTTTTTTTTTTTTTTTTTTTTTTTTTTTTTTTTTTTTTTTTTGCACATTGCCCCAGCTCTTATGTTCTAGGGGCATGGACCTTAGACTATTTTTTTTTTTTACTTTTGACTCTAGATTTGATTCCAAGAGAGAGGGGACAAAGAATATAACATAGGCTCAAAAGGGGTAACAAGTGGTATAAAGTATTTGGGTAGCAGAAAAAAGGGCCTCCTAGCCTCGAGAACACTAAACATATTATCTTTTCACAATCATGACATTGATAAACATGTTGTCTTCTGGGTCTTGTCTAGTGTAAAGCTGTATAAGCAATAATTTCCTCGCAGGAAATGATCCTTGTCAATTTGGGTGACCTTTCTTTCTTGATATGGAAGTCTGCATTTCGATACTGATTGATTCGTTTCAAATTATATGTATTGCACCTTCTTTTGAAATTTTTTTTCCATCTTTTAGTGCTAAACAGACTTCAACCCATCTGATCATCCTTAAGCCCGATCTTCACAACAATTCATAAGTAGAGAACCTTAACCTCCATGGGTATGACTGCTTTGGTTCCATGTGCACTTGACTTATGCTTATTCTCAAAGTGTTTCAACTCTTTATTCATCTTCAAAAGTGTCTCTTTCTTTTAGTTATCAAATTTAATACTAGATCAATTTTCTAAAATCTGGCCGAAAATTTCGCATGGATGTCATGTCACTAGAACTAGCAAGAAAAGAACTATGCACAAAATGGACACAACATGACTGATTGTATTTTATCTAATAAAGAATAGAGGGGTACGATAACATAAAAGAAGAAGAAAATATGACAAAATAAGCTACTATGACTCCTCCCCGACTGAAAGAGGAGTGACTTTTCAGTTAATAAGCGACATCTTAGTGAGGGACTTGCACATCAACATTACTATGGCATTCACTAATTTTGATTGCTTTGGAATCAGTATTCAAATTTTGACTTTTTGATCAAACCGTTCCCATTGTTGGTTATCGGATTTCAGGCTGACGGTACAGAAAATTTCATAGCAACAGATTTTCCAAAAGACTTGGAAGAATTCTCATATCTCTCTATTATCATAGATCGTCTCACACAAAGCATGTCATGTTGCTCAAACCTGATAAAAGTTAACCAATGTTTGCCTCTATTTTTCACCACCAAACTGTCTACTTGTCTCTTCGCGACCTTAGTTGGATCAACAATACCGGTGCTTATTCCCTTGGTTGAGAAGATGATAGAGTGATCCTGGATTGTTTTCGCGATTCACCATTGCAAACCAACAAAACAACCACTTTTAACTAGTTTTTATTTTAAAATAACAAGCATGTTAGAATGAACACACTCTTCCTCTCTTTCTTCTCTTTTTTTTTCTTTTCTTTTCTTTTTCTTTTTTTTTTGCACTTTTTTTTTTCAAAAATCATTTGGTCAAATCTGATGTGGGTTGCCTACATATCATGTAGGAACATGAATCAGATCTTGCGTAGTTCGGGAGGATCGGAAATAAAATAAATAAACTAACTTTTACTCTTATACAATTCAGACCATGATCTCCTAACAACGAAAATATTTTTTAGATTTTGTTTTTTGAAATTGTTGAAAGAGAGACTTCTTAAAGATGAAAGAAAATATAATTTTTTTTGTTTTGGATTTCAATTTGTTTTTTGGAGTTGTTGATAGAAAAACTTCTAAAGAAGAAAGAAAATATTTTTGGATTTTAAATTTTTGTTTTTGAATTTCCAAAAATAGTTTTGGATTTTGAGTTTTCTTTTTAATTTTCAAAAGAAAACTTCTGAAGAAGAAACAAAATATTTCGGAATTCAATTTTTTTTTTTCAAATTTCTGGATTTTATGTCTCAAAGATAGGTTTAAAGGAAAATATTTTTGGATTTTTAAACATTGGGGGTCGGACCCGATAAAGGTTGTCTACGTATCTCACATCTAGTGAGAATTAGACCCGCGTAGTTCGGTCAAACCAACTATTTTTCTCTTTTTTTTTTTTACTTTTATGAAAATTAATCTTTAAAAACCATACGTGCTAGACTACATCATTTTTTTCCTTTTTTTCTATGTTTATTCAACTGATTTATGCTAAAGTAGGTCAACGCGCATGCTTCACAAATAATGCAACAGATAGCACATAACATGAACATATTGGTCTCAATAAGGTACCTGTCCTAAAACAGAACCCGACCCCTGTGCCGAGTGCTGCTAAGTCAAATACATATGATGCAAATAAATTGAACCTACTAGGGGCATCCGGCATAAAGTTTATTCTTCTAGGTTTAAATTCTGGTGGAGAAGGTGTCTAGACTGGCTTACTCGAGCGGACAACTCGAACCGAGGAGGGTCAGCGTACCGGTAGCATTGCTTTTCGGCTTAGCTGGTGGGGCTCCCCACCTAAAATATGTGTGACTAAAATCCTTCACCGGGTGACAAGCACCTCAGCTATCTCAAAGAAAGAGGACTATGTCAAGCAAATGCCTAATTTAATTTCAAGACTCAGAGGGGGTGCGTGAGAAGACAGTTTATATGTACAGTTCAACAATATCAAAGCGGTAAAAAGTGGGAAAGTAGCACATTAGGCACCAATAAATCACAATATATACAAAATTAATAAAGCCAAATAAAAGCCAATATGTACAGGCTCGAATTCTTGTTGAGTCCCCCAGGGGAGTCGCCAGAGCTGTCACACCCTTTTTTACCCCCAAAAGAAAGATATATAGGTATTGGTGATGGGTTAAAGAGTTTTTCCAATTAAAATGATAAATTTGAGTAGGGATTATTTTATTTACAGATTCGCCACTTGGAATAAATTTTTGGCTGTTCCAAGTCACCTTAATTTGAATCCCTATTCAAAGGAAGATTTGACTCTTTTATTATTTGGTCTGCAAAGACAAATTCCGGTTAAGGAACTCTGTTGACCGGGGAGAAGGTGTAAGGCATTTTCCGAGTCCGGTGGTTCTAGCACGGTCACTTTATGACTACAACTTAGCTTGAATTAATTTTGGACAAACTATGATTTATTGGTTTCTATGTTTTATCTATCCGCTTTTATTGCTTGGTTATTTGTAATTAAAGAATTATCTTGAAACGAGTCACCCGTACGTGTACCCATTTTGTTTGGCGCATTATAAATCATGTCACGCGTGCGTGTACATAATTGATAACACTTTTATTATTTTTAAGATTGCTTCGTCAAAGTTGCGCGAACGCGTACCCTGCTTTTAATTTTGGAAATTTTAATTATGTCACGCGAACGTATACATAATCACGATAATTGATTTATTACTGTGCGCCTAAAGCATAATAGCGATTTATGATTTTTTTTTTTTTTGCTACGTTTGAAATAATTGTGAAGGCCATGGATTATGGACAAAGGAAGAAATGTATGATATAAAAAAATATTCACAACATCAACCTTTACACTATTTACAAATTAATAAAGTACAAACAATCTATATTTCGAACTATTTTGATGTCTATTAATTTATAAGAAATGGGCTAGCTAAATGTATTTATCAAGTTCGGGCAAACTATAGCTCCTATTGAATTGAACGTGATAAATAGATACCTATAGCCCATTGGGTATCAAATACCCATGACCATTAATCTTTGCACCTTAACCCGCATGAACGCGTTAAACAACTTGGGCCCGAATCATCTTTTAAGACTAAATGAACATACCATCTCAGCAATTTCTTTGACTAATCAAATGGAACAGTTACACAATGTGAATTAATATGCTAACACGGAAAAGCAAATTATTTCACTAGAAAATTAAGAATCACAGAAAAGAGCTTAACAAATGAGCACGGAGAGGAATTTTAGCACATTCCTAATCATCAAAACCTTCACAACAAATATACAAGGAGAAACTTTAAAAAGTAGCAGAAATGAACCTTTCGAGATGCTTTACATGGCAAAATCTCGACTGAACAGGAACCTCGACCGGAGCCAATGCGACCTCGAAACAACCTCTCGAACTCGGAGTCTTTAAATGATGTGATGAATTGCTGAATTTTTCGAAAGATAGAGGAAGAAAGAACAAGACGAGTAGAAATTCCTTTAGCGCAGAAGAATAAATTTTTTTTATCAATTTCCTCCTCTCTTTCCTCTCGTTCTTCTCCCATTTTTCTCTTCTATTTATAGAAAAAATTTCGAAAAATTTCAGATTTGTTTTTTAATTTTTTAATTTCTTTGATAAAAAGTTCCCACTTCCCATTTTTCTTCTTTTTTTAAAAATAAAAGCCCCTCCTTCCTTTACTCTTATTTTTTTTATTTTCCACTTTCTTTAATTTTTTTTTTCTTAAGTTTCCACTTTCTTTTACTTTTTTGTTAATTTTCACTTTCTATTACTTTTTTTTTTTTTTTTAAATTCTACTTTCTTTAACTTTTTTTTATTCCCACCTACCTTTACTTTTCTTTTTTATTTCCCACTTTGTTTTATTTTTCATTTTTTTATTTCCCACATTCCTTTAATTTTTTTTTAATTTCCCACTTTTTATTACTTTTTGTTAAATTCCCACCTTCCTTTACTTTTATTTTTTAATTTTCTACTTCCCCAGTTCCCCTTTTCCTTTTTTTTAATTCCACCAAAAATTTTTAAAAAATTATTTAATTTTTTGTTTTTTTTTTAATTTTAAAATAAAGATAAAAATAAAAATAATATTATAAATAATAATTGACCTTTTAAATTATTTTTAATTTTTACCCTATAAAAAAAAGTATAACAAAGCTAAAAACTGTAGATTAAACCCCTAAAATATTTACATAGTAAAAGGTGACAAAAATTTAAATATGGTTAAAAACTATGTGCTCACAGTATCAACAAGTTCGAAATCATACAAAGGACTCGTTCGAACCCTCGGAACACGTGAAATAACATCAAAACTAAGGATTACACTCGAATCAAATCAACTTATGAACTTCAAGTTCTTCCAACTTACTCCGAACGCGCCGAATCATACTTAAACTACTCGGAATGACACCAAATTTTTCATGCAAGTCTTAAATCACCATATAGATATATTCCCAAGCTCGAAATCCCAAATGGACCTCGATAACACCAAAAACAACTTCAAACCATATTTAAAGAACTTTAAAACCTCCAATGCGCCAACTTTCAACTTTATGCGCCGAAACGCTTCCGGGTCATCCAAAATCCAATCCGAACATACGCCCAAGTCCAAAATCATCATACGAACTATTGGGACCATCAAATTCCGGTTCCGAGATCGGTTACTACAAATGTTGACCTAAATCAAACTTAACCCTTTTAAGCCAATAATAAGGAACTAAGTGTTCTTCTGATTTCAACCCGAACCCTTTCAAACCCGAACTAATTATCCCTGCAAGTCATAAAATAGTAAAAGCACATACGAAGAGTCTTATATAGGAGAACAGAAATCTAGAAAGCAAAACGACCGGTCGGATTGTTACATAATATCATATGCCATATAGTTATATAGAAGTGTCTTGCTAACCGTTTTTGTTACCTTATATTTTTAAATTCTAATTTTTGCTTTTATTGTTTGGTTTTATATCAGGTTGATATGTAAAAATTGGAGTCAAAGAGAGAATATTCTTGTGCATCGAGTGAACTGTTGTGAATTAATATTTTTGTAGTCAGCATTGGAGTTTATTTATAGTTAGCATATCTTGTTCTGAAGATGTATAGGGGAAAACTTTATATTGTTTGAGAACCACTACTGAATGGTATTGGGGAACGTGTCAGGCTAATAGAAATGAAAAAATATTTGACAGAGAAAAGTAATAAATTGCACAAGACAAGACAAGAGAAGATTTATGTGGTTCGGCAATTTTTGCCTACTCCACGGCCACACAAAGAATAGCTTTTTATTAGTTGAAGAGAGAAAGAAGAAATTGAGGGATAATTTGCAAATAAAAATGCATACCCCTTTTATAAGCATTTGAATGCCTTTCCGATGTAAGCGCTTACATAAAAAAATGTCGATGTAAATGCATACATCATAAGAATGCCGATGTAAGCGCTTACATCATAAGTTCATCCCATTTTGACTTTTCTTTCTTTCACATACAACAACAGGTTTGCTACTATCAATCTCCCCCTCAAACCTATGTTACATCAAGAAAGAAGGAAATAAAGATTTGCTATTCTCTGGTGGCGCCTTCACACTATCAGTCTTGAAGGCTAACTGAGGCAGTGGACTCAATTTTTTAACACCGACAACTTTGGTCAACATGTGACAGGTTCTTTGATCCTGGTATCTTCTACAGGGAAAGAGTTTCTTCACTTATCAACTCTCGGATATGATGATGCCTCAACTGGATATGCTTCGATCTTGCATGAAACACTGGATTCTTGGCAAGATGAATTGCACTCTGGCTATCGCTGAAAAGCTCACAATTGTCCTGCTCTTTACCTAGCTCTTTAAGAAAATTCTTGAGCCAAATCATCTCTTTTCCAGCTTCTGATATTTCCATGCACTCTACTTCAGTGGTAGATAGAGCAACACTTTTCTGAAGTCTTGATATCAACCTAACAGCAGTACCACCTAAGGCGAACATGTAGCCTGTGGTACTTTTTTGACTATCCAGATCGCCGCCTAAATTTGTGTCAATAAAACCTTGTAAGATAATATTGCTCCTTTTAAAAAAAGTGTCATACCTGAGGTGCCTTTGAGATATCGCAATATCCATTTTACACCTTCCCAATGCTCCTTTCCTGGATTTGACATGCATCTACTAACAACTCCAACTGCATGGGCTATTGCATGTCTAGTGCAAACCATAACATACATCAAACTTCCTACTGCTGAAGCATATGGCACTTTGGACATGTACTTCATCTCTTCATCTGTCTTAGGTGATTGGTCCTTCGACAGATTAAGATGGCTTCCGAGTGGAGTGCTTCTAGTCTTTGCATCATGAAGACTGAACCTGCTTAGTACCTTCTGTATGTACTTTTCTTGAGACAATTTTATGGTTCCTTCAGACCTGTTTCTGCTAATCCTCATCCCAAGCATTTGCTTAGCTGGTCCTAAGTCTTTTATTTCAAACTCCTCCGTTAGTTGTTGCTTAACCTTGTTGATCTCATTTATGCTAGATCCTGCAATTAGCATATCATCAACGTACTACAGTAAAATGATATAGGATTTATCAAGATTTTTTATATAACAGCAATGGTCCACCTCACAACGTGTGAAACTATTATTATGCATGAATCCATCAAATTTCTTGTACCATTGTCGGGGTGTTTGTTTCAAACCATACAAACTCTTCTTCAACTTACACACAAGGTTTTCTTTGCCAGAAACTTGAAAACCTTCAGTTTGCTTCATGTAGATGTCTTCTTCAAAGGTCACCATGCAAGAAAGTAGTTTTAACATCTAGTTGCTCCAAATGCAAATTTTTTGCAGCTACAATACTTAGCACCAACCTAATAGTACTTAATTTGACTATAGAAGAGAAGATCTCGGTGTAGTCAATCCCTTCCTTCTGCTGAAAGCCTTTTACTACTAATAGTGCTTTGTATCTCTTCTTACTATCATGCTCTTCCTTGACCCTATACAGCCACTTGTTTTGCAATGCCTTCTTTCCTTTTAGTAACTCTGTAAGTAGCCATGTTTTATTCTTTTGAAGAGAATTCATCTCTTCTTTCATGGCCAGCTTCCGCTTATCAGAGCTTACACCTGCATCGTTTCAACAAAATGCTCTGGTTCTCCAGCATCAGTTAGCAGTAAATAGTGGAGAGGGAGAGTTAACCTATCTGGAGCATTCGTGACTCTTTTAGATCTCCTTAATGTAGGTTCATGATTAAATGATCCCGAATTTGATTCAGGTCCTGACTCCAGATTTGGTTCTCCATTTGATTCTATCTCTGGTTCTGGTTCTAATTCTGATCCAGATTCGGCTTCTAGTTCGGTATCTTCAATTTCAGATTCAGTTGTAGTCTCTCTAGCCACTTCATTTTCTGATATTTCTTCTAATTCAACTGTTTCAAATGTCTGTCTACTGGTGCTGGTTGGTTCTACTTCAAGCTTGTCTTTGTACATCACATTTTCATTGAATGTGACATTCCTGTGTCTTAAGATCTTCCTGTTCTGATCATCCCAAAATCGATAACAAAAATTATCATCACCATAGACAATAAAGAAACATTTCTTGGCCTTAAGATCAAGCTTATCTCTATCATTAGAGTTTACATACACATAAGTAACACAACCAAAAAATTTCAGATATGAGAGAGTTACCTCCTTTCCTGTCCATACCTCCTCAGGAATTTCAAAATTCAGCGGTACAGAGGGTCCCCTGTTTATCAGGTAAGCTGCCGTGTTAACAACCTCGGCCCAAAAATACTTCGGCAATCTAGAATGTATTCTCATACTTCTGGCTCGTTCATTCATGGTTCTGTTCATCCTCTCAGCAACGCCATTTGTTCCGGTGTTCCAGGTATTGTCTTGATCATTCTGATCACATTCTCAGAGCAGAATGCTTTAAACTCTTGACTATCATACTCTCCTCCATTGTCAGACTTCAAACATTTTAACTTTAGACTTGTCTGATTTTCAACTTCAGCTTTCCATCTTTTAAAGGTAACAAACACATCAGATTTATTTTTCAGAAACTAAACCAATACCTTTCTTGTGGAATCATCAGTGAAGATGACATAATAGCGTGAGCCTCCCAGAGAAGTTACAGGAGATGGTCCCACACATCTATATGCACTAGTCCCAGTTTTTCTTTCTTTGGCGCCCTTCCCGCCTTTGAGAAACTAACTCTCTTTTGTTTTCCGTAAATGCAATCTTCGCACAAACCTAATTCAACATGCTTCAGGTTTGACAACTTTTCTTTGGATGCCAACAATTTCATTCCCTTCTCACTCATATGCCCGAGCCTCCGGTGCCACAATGTTGTATCACAACCATGATCAACTGTTGCTATAGTATCTCTCTGTATAGCAGTTGCATACAGTGTTCCCTTCTTGAAGCCTCGTGCCACAACCGAATTTCCTTTGGTTATCTTTCACAATCCGTTATCGAATGTTGTTGTATATCCTTCACTGTCAATCTGACCCATAGATATCATATCTGTTTTTAGGCCAGGAACATGTCGGATATTTTTCAATTTCCATAGCGTGCCTTGTGAAGTTTTCATATGAACTTCACCTTTCCCAACAATGCCCAGAGGTTCGCCGTCTTCTAGATAAACCTTTCCAAATTTTTCAGCAAACAATTATGCAATAATTCTTTGCATGATGTAGAGTGAAAGGATGCACCTGAGTCCAGAATCCAAGATTCGACTGGACTGTCTGCACAACAAATTAGTGCATCACCGACTTGTTCAGCAATTGCATTTGTTGAATTATCATCCTTGTATTGATCGTTTTCTTCTTCTTTGTCTCTCTACACTGACTACTGTAGTGACCATTTTTATCGCAATTCCAACACGTAACGTCTTTGTGATTTTTGGATTGCCCTCTTCTCCTTGACTTTGCTCTGCCACAACCATGTCTTTGTCCTTTTTGGCTGCTTCTCCCCCTGCTTTCAGCATTAAAGCAGATCCTGGGGAATCACTTGATTCTCTTCGGCGAGTATCTTCCCTTAGAATCAAGTCTTTAATATCATTCAATTTGAGTTTGATATTTCCCGATGAACTGTTAACTGCAGTTACTGTTGCAGACCAACTCTCCGGTAGAGATGATAGTAGAATCAATGCCCTGACTTCGTCATCAAATGTTATGTTAACAGATTTAATATTATATTAAACTCATTGATATGTTCCGGGACATATCCACCTTTTGTCATCTTTAAGTTGAACAATCGACACATCAAATAGATTTTATTTGAAGCAGATGGCTTCTCGTATATATTTGATAACGCCTTCATCAGGCCTGTAATGGCCTTCTTGTTAATGATGTTAAACGCCACATTTCGTGTTAGCGTCAAACGAATCACACCAAGAGCTTGGCGATCTAATAGATCCCAATCCGCTTTGCCACAGTCTTTGGTTTTACCTCGGTCAGAGGTAAGTGTAATTTTTTCTGGTACAAATAATCCTCTATTTGCATTTTTCAGAATCCAAAATCTTTGCCATTGAACTTGTCAATCTTAACCTTCCTTCTCCGATGCCATTTTTTACAAAAAAATTTATGTGAATAGTGCTTGTGAATAGTAACGATGATCAATAGTATCGCACTACTCTTGTGAATAGTATCTACACCAATACCATGCTTTTCTACCAGAATTACACTGTCAGGCTCAAGTGTCATACTATTCTTGTGCTCTAATACCAGTTATTGGAAGATGTGTCAAGCTAATAGAAGGAAAAAAATATTTGAAAGAGAAAAGCAATAAATTGTACAAGACAAGACAAGACAAGAGAAGATTTACGTGGTTCGGTAATTTTTACCTACTCCAAGGCCACACAAAGAATAGCTCATTAATTGAAGAGAGAAATAAGAAGTTGAAGGATAATTTGCAAATGAAAATGCATACCCCTTTTATAAGCATTTGAATGCCCTGCCGATGTAAGCGCTTTCATTAAAAGAATGCCGATGTAAGCGCATACATCATAAGAATGCCGATGTAAGCACTTACATCATAAGTTCATCCCTTTTTGACTTTTCTTTCTTTCACATACAAAAATTGGTTATCAAATGGTGTTGTAAGATTTTCAAAAATAATGTGTATGTGCCTCTTTTTTTTAATTCAATATTCTTTTATTGCGTATGACATTGCAATATCAAAATTATATGAATGATTGTGTTATTATTAGATAAGAATTATTAACTTCCTTCAAGTATATAAAGAAAAATATCTATTGACAAAAGAAGATTTACCGACATTTTGCATGTATATGTAGAAAGGTTAAGTAAGATTGCTGACGTTTTTTTATATGTTGCAACTATATTGATTTTGTACTCAAGCCTCGCCCCATGACCCCTTGGATGCACCCCGTAGCGTCCTGGCAAGCCTCCCTACGCCTAGCGCCATAGTCGGCACCGTGATCTCGGCAGCTCCAAGTGACAAGCGTGCATGTGCCTCTGTCGCCCCACCGAAACTCCTTGCCGGCGCCCAGCGGCTTGCGAGTGCCAACAGCGCCGCGCGCACAAACAATGTCGCACGCACCCATCATGATCCAAGCGCCAGCGCCCAGCCGCAGGCAGACACAACTAGTGCCGCGCGCGCCAACAGCAACGCGCGCGCAGACCCTGATGCTCAAGGTAAAGCTGATGCCATTGGACTTGTTTCTACCTTGTAGAAGTCTAAGTCCTTTCATTGTAAATATAGAGTAGGTTTACTTCATTTTACATTAAGTGTGCTCCTACAGCTTTTATAGGTCAACTCATGTAACTTTGATTTATCTTTTTTAAGCATTATTAGGGGGGGATCAAGCATTCAAACATTCAGGCAAGTAAGGAATTTCTATGTACCGGTGTCTCTCCCCCTCGACACCGCATAGCTTTTGTAATAGATTTCACTTCATTAATGCAATCAGCTTTCATTCATCAATTTCTCATTTCATTTCTCTCATACGCTCACGACATTAGTTTTCCCGTACGGCACTGACAATCTAGTCTAGTGTACGGAGGGGACCTCATTTGGCGGACAACAATCACACTGACATCGATTGCTTAGTCTTACATCACCCTTCCAAAGAACCTCAGGAAGGCGCAGCGTAATAGTTGGTATTAGAGCCTAGGCTCGACATCGGACGAGGGAACGCATTGCCATTACCACTATTTCTGACCATGGTGAATTACGGGGATCTCATCACGGTCCTCAAAGAAACGGTTGACGTACTACGACTCATCGTGGATACGGTGCCTGAATTAAGAACTAGCCTAGTACAAAGGTTGGACGACCTGGACCGCAAAATGCGGCAGGCCGAAGTTGACATTGCAAACATCAGTCGGGACTCTGAGGATGACCGACAAACAGCAGCCGTCGAGGCAGCTGAAATTCATGGCAAATTTGAGGACCTCCAACATGAGCGTGCCGAAGATTTAGCCCATCAGGAAGCAGAGGCAGACAGAATAACTGACATGCAGCAAATCATAGACAACTTGACAAGCCAGCTCAATGCTGTCAATGCTGCCCTTCAAGGCCTGCTCAGAGGAGGCGAAAATCATATCAGGGGTGCCATGAACTTTTCCCCCGTGCCAAAAAAGCTAAAAATTCCTGAGCCAAATCCGTACAACTGCTCGGGATGCTAAAGAAGTGGAGAACTTCATCTTCGACATCGAGCAGTACTTCGATGCCGTAGGACAATTGGAAGAATCCAAAAAGGTAGCAACTGCTGCCATGTATCTTTAAGGCATGCTAAACTCTGGTGGTGAGTGAAATACGAAGCCATTAGGGCCGGTGAAGATACTCTCCAGACATGGGCGGAACTGAAGGCAACCATACGCCTGCAGTTCTTCCCCGAAAATGTGGAATACAATGCCCGGAGAAAGCTGTGGGAACTCCGCCAAACCAGGTCAGTACGGGATTACGTGCGGGAATTCTCCGCGCTCATGCTAAACATTCGATACATGGGGGACAAAGACAAACTCTTCACATTCATAGAAGGTTTGAAACCTCATGCCCGTGCAGAGCTGCAACGACAAAGGGTAGACACCCTGCCCAAGGCGATCCAAGCTGCAGAATGCCTTGGGGATTATCATTTGGAAACCCTGAACGATAGGTCCTAGCCGCCTATCCGAGGGGGATACAACGGGAGCTAACCAAGCAATGGTGGTCCTAGCAGAAATGGGGGAGATCGAAGTGGATCCGAACCTAAGACTCCTTCATCAAGCAGCAACAGCGCTGCATCAGTCAACAACAATCAGGGGAGAAAGCCCTCTTCAGAATGCCGTCATTGCGGCGGGGAACATTGGAACAATGAACGCCCACATGCACAGATCAACGCTCATCAGACTGTTGAAGATGGGTCAGACAATGACTTAGACGATGCAGAGGAAGTTGGTGCCTTCAATGCATTTGTTGGCTCTATCCCTGATAGCTTGGCGGGAACCAATGCTGGTGACCCTAAGAAGAACGCATGCCCAATCGCCCAGAAAGGGAAAGATAAGGCAGATGAGAGGCCTCCTACCACAAAAGAGAGGACCCTCATGTTCGTCGAAATGAAAGTAAACGGCAGACACACTCGAGCAATGATAGACACGGGTGCTACCCACAACTACTTAGCCTCGACTTAGGCAGAGCACCTCGGTCTAGTCGTGAAGAAGAGCAGGGGCCGTGTCAAGGCTATCAACTCACCACCCCAGCCAGTTAGTGGAATAGCCAAAGAAGTGCCAATAAAGCTTGGTCCATACAAGGGAAGATTCGACCTACGCATAGCTATCATCGATGACTTCGAGCTGATAGTGGGATTGGAATTCCTGAGGCAAACCAACATCATACCGGTACCATATGCCGACATGCTCCTGATGATGGGAGACAATGGGGCCAAACCCCGCATCATTCCATGCAAACCCATAAAGATGGTTGCTGAAAACATCTCGTCCATGCAATCGATGAAGGGAGTTAAAAGACATGAACCCAAGGTTCCGTCTATCGTCAACATCAAAAATCAAAAATCACATTATCGACGTCAAACAACTGATGGGGCCCCTCAGTGAGCGAGCATGCCAGAAGGGCAATTAGGATTGCCCGGCACATGCGGGACTCTTGGAGCCACTACCTATCCCACAGAGACCATGGGAAAGCATTTCCCTCGACTTCATCACAGCATTACCCAAGGTCGGAGATCTTGAAACCATCCTTGTGGTGGTAGACCGGTTTTCCAGGTATGCCACATTCATAGCAGCCCTAAAAAACATATCGGCAGAAGATACATCTAGACTCTTCTTCTCTCATATTGTTAAATATTGGGGCATGCCCAAAGACATCATTAGTGACTGCTACTCACGTTTCACTAGAAAATTTTGAACCCATCTCTTTGGGTGCCTCGGATCCACATTGAGCCACAACTCAACTTTCATCATTAGGCTGATGGCCCGACAAAACGGTTTAATGACATGCTGGAGGAATATATCCGCCACTTTGCAACCGGATCACAGAAGAATTGAGTGAAGCTTCTGGATGCTGCTCAACTGTGTTTCAATTTACAAAAGTGCGCCATTGCAAACAAAAGCACTTTTGAAATTGTTACCGGACAGCAACCACTGCTCCCACAGACTGTAAATGCACCAAACATGCCAAAATCGCCTCAAGCGACCAGTTTCTCTAAAGAACGGGAGCAAACCATGGAGATAGTGCGGAGCTATCTTGTCAAAGCCCAAGAGAGGGCAACGAAGTATGCAGAACAAAACTTTCGCTTTGTCCAACATCAAAAAGGAGACAAGTGATGGTAAGAATTCCAAAGCGGTACTTGTTTGCAGAGAGGAACCATGAACCTTGCCTATTGCAACAATACATTGGACCTATGTCCATTAAAAGACGCATAGGGACAGCCATATACCAGGTCAATACTCCAGCCTGGTGGAAAATCCATCCAATATTCCATGTCAGCCGCCTCAAATCATTTCAGAAAGACATGGAGCATCATTCAGATAATCACCCCACAAGACGGAGGGGAACAGACCTCCCAGCCAACAAGAGCTTGATCAATCATCATCATCATGCAGGTAAGGCTCCGAGGACGTCTCCAACTCAGGTGGGGGAGAATGTCATGGGCTGCTTTCCAGCCTCGCCTCATGACCTCTTGGACGAGCCCCGTGGCGTCCTGGCAAGCCTCCCAACGCCTAGCGCCACGGTCTGCCCCGTGGTCTCGGCAGCTCCAAGTGACAAGCGCGCATGTGCCTCTGTCGCCCCACCGAAACTCCTTGCCAGCGGCCAGCGGTTTGCAAGTGCGAACAACGCCGCGCGCACAAACAATGCCGCGCGCACAGACAATGCCGCGCGTACCCATCATGATCCAAGCGCCAGCGCCAGCCGCAAGCAGACACAAATAGTGTCGTGCGCGCCGACAGCAACGCGCGCGCAGACCCTGATGCTCAAGACAAAGTTGCTGCCATTGGACTTGTTTCTACCTTGTAGAAGTCTAAGTCCTTTCATTGTAAATATAGAGTAGGTTTACTTCATTTTACATTCAGTGTGCTCCTACAGCTTTCATAGGTCAACTCATATAACTTTGGTTTATTTTTTTTAAGCATTATTAGGGAGGATCAAGCATTCAAACATTCAAGCAAGTAAACATTTCTCAGTACCGGTGTCTCTCCCCCTCGACACCGCATAGCTTTTGTAATAGATTTCATTTCATCAATGCAATCAGCTTTCATTCATCAATTGCTCATTTCAGTTCTCTCATACGCTCACGACATTAGTTTTCCCGTACGACACTGACAATCTAGTCTAGTGTACGGAGGGGACCTCATTTGGCGGATAGCAATCGCACTGACATCGATTGCTTAGCCTTATGTCACCCTTCCAAAGAACCTCAGGAAGGCGCCGCGTAATAATATATAGAAAGGTTGAGTAATATTGCTGACATTTTTTTATATGTTGCAACTATATTGATTTTGAACTCAAGTTAGTGACATTTGATAAAAAGTCAGTATATAAATGTCACTATTTATTTGCAGACATTAAGGTAGGGTAAGGTCTGCGTACACACTACCTTCCTAAGACCCCACTATGTGAAATTATACTGAGTATATTATTGTTATTTTGGAAAATTTCCAACATTAAAATTTACGACTTTTGCTATAAATTTCAAATAAACACCGGCAAATAATTTTGTGACATTTATATGACTCAAAATGACATTTAAAAAATGTAGCCATAGGTCTATTTTCTTGTAGTGATATCACTCCCAAATGAAACAAACATCGTTGAACTTTTTTCTTTCTTGTCAAGCCATTGTATGATCTCCTCATGATCGTGTTGGTCAATGGGTTCTTGAACTAATGAACCAACGGGGACTATTTTCTTGGAAACAAACTTTGAAAGGTAATCCATATATTTCCCTTCAAAATCTCTGCAAGTTTTCACCAGAATTATGTTTCGGGATCGCTTAAGTGCCTTGTCGAATGAGATCTTGTCATCACCTTGTCCTTCCTCCATAGTTTTATTCATTTGAAATATTTCGTATTAACGCAGGTAAATTTCTAAAAACGAAAATTTCTCTTATATTTTTTAGACATGTGGATCCAGATATATGTGTGTGTATGTATATGTATATGATGCGCACATCATCGGTCACGTAGTATTGATAACAAAGATAAAGGTTGTACTTGCACCAGCATTTCTATCATGGAATGGCGTTAAATTGTTTTTTCTAATTTTGAAAAACAAAATTGAGTTTGTAAGCTATTTTGGTTGTAGTGTCCTTGTTCCAATATCAGTTTGACATTTTCCGATTTTTTGTTTCTCCCAAAATATTGATACTTTTTAATAGTCATGTTTTGCTTTACTTTGCTCTTAAAACAAAATGAAATGACTTGCTCTATATGCCATACATGATATCAACACAAGTACTCATTAATAGTTTGGTGCTAAAGTACTTTTAATACTTTATACATGTTTAGCTAAGTGTCAACAGTTCTTCTTTTCCCCGAAAAACATTAATTTGTTTTCTTATAATTAATTTCCTAGTAAATTAATAAGAGACCTCTATCTTTTCTTAGTAATGTGTTCGCCACCAAACAAATTAAAGAGGAAATGATATCCTATGACTTACAATTTGAAAAAAGAAAATGATCTTATAAAGAATTTATATATTTTATTTACCGATCTCCATTATACCCAAGTTAAATGCAAAGTATAAATTAAAAGTATTTTGTATAGAGAAAAAGTATCTCGTATGTAGTACTCCCTCCATTCCTCATTATGTGGCAAGATTCGAGTACGAAGGTCATAATTTTTAATTTTGATAGAGAATTTAGGAATAATTCTTCAAGTTTTTCAAAATATACTTTATAATTTTAAAAACTACAAAAAAAAGTATTATAATTCGTAGTAACAATTTTTAATTCAAATATTTAAGAAAAATATGGTCAAATGAAAACCTCTTTCACACCCCAAATTTACAAATAAATTGAAACATTGGTAGTAGTTACTTATTTGGTTTGTCAATTTTGATATAATAAATAGTAAAAGTCGAATATTAATTAAGAGATTGAGAGAGAGAGAGTATAGAAAATTAAGAAAAGAGTACCCAATTTTGACCATTTACTAGAGAAGTCCAACACGATGGTTCCCTTACACAAGAACAAATTTTCTTCTCCATCTATTTTTGGTCAAAATAAAAAATTGATTGATCCGTAGAAATTCATTATTTTTGTTCGTCAAAAAAATTATTATATGCATATAATACATATATATACAAAAAAAAAATATGATTATTATTTTTTGTACCGGCTAAAAATATACTTTTTTTTCTATTTTTCCCTCCACCTTTTAGGTTTTAAAACTTTGTCTTGTCTATACTTCATGTTTTATGCATGTATATTTCATTGCGTTGGACTTTGATTCTACAAGGATTAATGCAATTAGTTCCTACAGTCGATCTGATGCTTCATTTGTTGAAGCTGAAGTGCTTTATTCTCCAATTTGCTAGGTGGTTCTTTCTCAACTACTAATGCAATGTTTATGCCAACAATGTGTTTGTTGTAATGCTTCACCGATTGTTTCTGCTACGTACGCCTCTGCAAAATGCTTGAAAATGAGTTTTCTTGTTGGCTTGATGCTGAATTGTTATCTTAACTAGTTCCACTGGTACTTCCCCTTTGTTTGACATCATATCTTAATGCACGAAACTATGCTTATTTCTCCGTGACGTTAACACTCTGTTCTGATCAATGATAATTCTGGCTTGGAATTATGTCTTAAAACACATCGATGATAATTGAGACAAGGAAATGGCAGTTGTACTTGCTGAAAATTGGATATAGAGTGAATGTCATGCCTGTGAAGTTAGTTGTTTTTTCTTGATTGCCTGTGTGTCAAGCACTCCTCTTGGAAGCTTCATTACATGTTTTTCTAGAATACAATTTACATTGTGGTGAAGTTTTTGTTTCATTTTTAAGGTAATTATCATTAAGAGTGACATGATAGTTTAAACATTTATTTTAATTGATATAGCTTGAAAGTTGAAATCTTAGTGCTAATCATTTGTTACCACAGAGTGATACCAGCTCTTCCACCACACCATCTATTTCTTCGTCCCCTTTCTCGTTCATCTTCTCCCTCAATTCTCTTGCTTTCTTCCTCACAGCCTCCCCACTTTCCTCCATTACCACTTTCCTTATCGCCTTTGCAATCTCTTCACTTTGTAGCTTCCCGTTCTCGTCCCTCACTGCTTCAACTCCCATCCCGATATATTCCACAAGCCTAGCATTCATTGGTTGGTCAATGTGCATTGGCATTGCAATTATGGGCACACCAAACTTCATACTTTCCATGAAAGAACTCCATCCACAATGACTCACGAACCCACCGATGCTTGGATGTTGAAGAATTGTAGCTTGAGGAGCCCATCCCTCCAAAATAATTCCTCTTTCTCCTACCCTTTCAAGAAACCCTTCTGGTACTGCATCTCCAATACTAATTCTTTCACCTTGTGGAAACCTAATGACCCAAATGAAGTTCACTTTGCTAAGCTCTAGCCCTTGAGCTACTGCATGTATTTCCTCCTTGGATAAAAAGTACTCACTCCCAAATGAAACAAACACAGTTGAACTTTTTTCTTTCTTGTCAAGCCATTGTATGGTCTCCTCATGTTCATCTTGGTCAGTGGATTCTTGAACTAGTGTGCCAACCGGGACAATTTTCTTGGAAACCAAATTCGAAAGATAATCCATGTATTTCCCTTCAAAATCTCTGCAAGTTTTCACCAGAACAATGTCGCGTGATCGCCTAAGTGCCTCGCAGAATGGGAACTCCTTACCTGGTGATTCATTAATAACTTTCTTTAATAAAAGCATTTCGTATTCACGCAGGTAAATTTCAGGGAAGGGGAACTTCTCTTCTTTGTCTTCCGACATGTGGAAGCCCAAAGCAATAACAGCTGCACTAAAAGTGAGCAACTGCACAGCAGGAATATTCATAGATAAAGCCAACTGTGCAGTCCATGGTTGATCGTAGTCGTATATAACCAAGTCAGGATTTAGAGTTTGTAATATTTTGGAAAAGTATGGACCGGACATTTCAAAAGCTGTTTTGAGGGTGTTCATAAGATGAGGTGGGAGGCCATTGGTAGTGTGGTAATGAGGAGGAAGATTTGGCAAAGATGGAAGGTGAATCTCAACTAATTCTATTGACTGAGAATATTTCTCTGTTACATTTTTCTTGATGGAGCTCAGATTTACAGGAGTGGAGCACATGTAAATGTGGAAGTTTCTATTTGTGAGTTTCTTGGCTAGCTCTAGAAATGGACTTATGTGACCATGAGCTAGCCATGGTACCATGAGTACCCTAATGGTGTTTTTCTTGGCCTCCATTACTGACTATCTTTCTCTCCCTTTCTCTTTTTCCTAATTTCTATATGATGGATTTAGTTATAAATATGATGATAATCTATTTATAATAATTGCTGATCTTGGTTGTGAGCTAGTTGGGCGGAGCTCGAACGAGTAACTTTAGTTTAAACTTTATATTTGTATTAAAAATCTTAGTAAACATGTATAAAAGTTAGCTTTAAAAGTTTATTACTAACACCTGCTGTTGCTATTTTAGAATTAGTACATATAACGTTCGATTTCTAGCTCCGCTTCTGATTGGCATGGTAATATTATTTCATTGAGGCTGCTGGCCTATACGATGAATCTCAGTTGTGCATTTATGCAAGTGCGTAATTGATTACGTGCGACATATAGAAGTGTCCTATAGTGCATGGTAATATTATTTCATTGAGGCTGCTGGCCTATACGATGAATCTCAGTTTGCATTTATGTAAGTGCGTAATTGATTACGTGCGACATATAGAAGTTTCCTATAGTGATTCATAAAAAAGAAAAAGTAAAGTGTTGTACCAGCTGCCTTGTGTTGGAATATAATTTATTCTTGTTGTAGGGCCATCGATGCTGTTTATAGTCACTTAACTCAACTTACAAATGACTTCCATTTTTTGAGAAGGTTTTCCTTAATTAACTTTTTCATATTCATATTTTGTCGTTACTAACGTGCTCTAACATAAAATGACACAGTTTGTTGCTTGCCATACTTGATATAAAATGGAATAATTTGGTGCTAAATTATTTTATATATTTATACAGATTTTACTTAAGTATAAAAGTAATTAATTATTTTCTTATTAAGCTTTGTGTAAAATCAAACATTACCTTACACGAGAACAAATATTCATCTATATTTTGAAATAAATCAGTCTCTTTAAAAAGAAATTTTACTTGTGAAAGAAAAAAATTATATATTTAATGTTTCGAACTGTTTTAAGGCGTAACATAGGACTAATGGGAGTGTCATTTTCAAGAAAAACGACAATTGGAGACAATCAGATAGCAGTCACATAATTGTCTGGCCTTAAACAGGTTATCTTTTAGTTATGTCATTTTTCTCCATTAAGCATATGTAGAACAGTAGAAGTTGTGAAATAGGAAATGTTATTTGACAGGTCCCCCTGCCCAATTCTTTTGCGGGGCAGATTTATTAGTTAGTTTTCCCAGCTTATATACGTAAATTATGCTTTGCTTCTACATATATATATATATATATATATATATATCAAATAATTATCTGCTATTTTAATTTAAACAGTTGGGACCATTTAGGTTAATTAGCCTGGTACTAGATGATGTACCCGTGCGATGCACGGACCCAATTGTTACTTTTTTCTTCTTCTTGTTTTCTTTTAATATTCTTGGCCTATTGTTAATTACACACTTTATACGCCTTTAGGAAAAAAAGAAAGAAAATAGATTTTTGTCTAATGACGTATAAAATCACGATTATCTGTCGAAGTCAGACACTTTATTATACAAGATTATACAAAACTTAAAAGTACAATTTAGAGTGTCTCTACGTAGGTTCTACACTTTTTATTTTAATAAAAAAAAATCTGCATCACCAAACTTAAAATTGATTATAAAATGATGATAAAAAAGTCAGTTGAAAAATAAGTCATGATGTATTTTCTCATTGTTTAAACTGAAAAATATATAGTTTTACCCTTTTAGTAATTTTTTTTGGTAACTAATTAATTATTATTAATCACCAGTGTAAAGATTACAAAACCACAGCGTTGCTATAACTCAGCAAGCTGTCTAAATCCAGAAACTAAGTAAACATTTCCCATAGTTCTAAAGATAGTAGGAACACCTCCTAGGGAGGGTTTCCATACTTGCCCAATAGCTAGGGGATTTTTTATAGACACCAATATTTTCCAGAATTGATTCTATAATAGAATGACAAAGTTGTAGTATTCTTCTGATATCAGTTGTTGCTCTAACGTTGCACATATAGGCAATATCTTTAGCTATGGCCTCCATTGTTCTGCTCCGCTTTTGAAAAATCCGCTGATTTCTTTCGAGCCAAATAGCGTGGACACATTCAGCGTAACACATTTTAAAGATATGAGCTGCCTAGATCTCCCCTTAGCATTCTTGATAGCCCACACTAAGTGTTGTTCCTAGTTTGTTGCTATATATGCTTGGTCTTTCAGCCATTGTAGCACTCTATTCCGTAGGTTTCTTGCAAGCAGACATTTCACAAAAAGATGATTTCTCGTTTCTAAATGGTCCTGGCATAAGACATTCAGCTTCAATGTGCATACCCCATCTGAGGAGCCTTCCTTGGTAAGTAGTCTACCCTGGAAATGTAGCCACATGGTAAAAATGGATATGAACCTGGCATCGTTCCCGTACATAAAGCTCTTCCAAGGAACTCTGCTTTGAGTGTCAATTAATTTCAAGTACAGTTGCCTTATCATACTTCTCCCTGCCTGCTAATTGCTTCAAGGATCTTCTTTAGCATCCAACTTGATTGTTTTGGTACGGTCATATGCTCTATTGGTTGTCCCTTTATATAAAACATGTTAATCCATTTAATACACATTGTATCTTGCTTGTGTGTAAGGTCCCAATAGGTTTTAGCCACTGCGGCTTTATTCGACAAGAGCAAGTTAGTGAGATTGAGCCCCCCACTGTATTTGGGTGTACACATCTTATCCCATGTTAGTAAGGCCCTCTTAATAATAGTGTTAGTACTCGACCAAATGTAGCTTCTATAAATATGCCTCGATTGCCTTCGTTACCTTAGCAGGAACGAGGAAGAATTGGGCCCGGTATGCTTGGAAGCCAAACATCACAGTCCTCACTAGCTTAATCTTCCTAGCATAGGATAGTTTTTTTGATGTCCAATTAGATATTCTAGCAACCATCTTATCTATGAGTGGTTGCCACTGCAGTAGGGAGAGTTTCTAAGTAGAGAGGGGTATTCCCAAGCACTTAAAGGGAAGTTCCCTTGGCCAAAGCCTAACTTGTGCAAAATCTGCTCTCTTTCTCTTTGGGCCATACCTCAAAAGTAAACTGAGCTTTTATCCATGTTTGCTTGAAGACAAGAGGTAGGAGAAAACTCAAAAAAGCATTGTTAGATAAGAGTAACAGATGGAAGATCATCTCTGGCAAAGAGAAGTAGATCATCAGCTAAATTTAGATGAGTGATTCCTAGTTTAGCACATCTAGGATCGTACTTGAACTTCTTGTTCTCCTTTAAAGCATTTAGGTTTCTATTAGCTACTCCATAGCTATGGCTTGCAAAAAAGGAGACATCAGCGCCTTGTCGAAGCCCCTTAGCAGCATCAAATGTGGCAGATGGTTTGCCATTGATGATTATAGAATAATTCACAGTTTGAACACACTCTAGAACCCATTTGGTGAACTTCTCAGGAAAGTCTAGACCCTCCATAACTTTCTTAAGATAAATCCACTCCACTAAGTCATAGGCTTTCTTCAATAGATCTTACGCATGCATCTCAGTGAGATATGTTTTTTAGTATATGCTTTCATAAGATCATGTACTAGAACAACATTATTAGCCATTTTTCTACCTGGGATGAAACCAGCCTGTGCATCACAAATGACAGAATCAATGACTCTTTGGATTCTTGTAGCCAAGATCTTAGAGATTATCTTGTAGAGGACAGTGCAACATATAATTGATCTGAATCTACTCACTGTGCAATTAATGGCTCTACACAGTTTACCAGTAGAGAAAACCCCTATCACTAACGTGCATACATCATCCTTGATTATTAGCTAGGCTTTCTTAAAGAAGTAGCCATTAAAACCATCTACCCCCAGGGCTTTATCATCACCTATTAACCATAAACTCTCTACTATTTCCTTCTCAATAACATCTGCATAGAATGTCATCTGTTGGCTATGTGTTAGCCTGGACCTTTTTTGCAGAATAATTCTATTAACCGCTGGAAGTGTGTGTGCAGCAGTACCCATCAAGCCTTTATAGAAGTTAATATTTATTCCTTTATGTCCTTAGGGTCATTCAACGTGATATCTGTGATACAATTGAGTTCTATGATTTGTTTCCTGTTGCTCTTTTCTTTCACAACTGCCGAAAAGTATATTGTATTAGAATCTCCAAGTTTGATCCATTTAGCTCTTGATTTTTGCTTCATAACACTTTATTCAATAAGTAACCACCTTTCTAAAGCTATTAGAGTGTTGCTTTCTTGTCCCATTAGGTGATCGAAGTAATTCATAGCTATTTCTTCTCCTGAATTTCATATAACTAAAATTTGGCTCTATCAATTCTTTGAGTAATCCCTTTAAATTCTATAGCATTGAGAATCTTGAATGGTCTAAGGGCCTTCAATTTTAGCCAAATTCTCTGCATCCTATTACCAGGAAAGTGATTATGTCAAACACTCTTGACAACCTTCTCAAAATCTCCATGGTTAGCCCAAACATTAAAGAATCTAAAAGGTACTTTCGGGGTCCATTTAGATATCTTAATGTTCAGTAGCATAGGTGCATGATCACAGAAACTGGGGTTATCATATTCATTGCATATATGTCCCCAGTTCATCATCCAGTTATCGTTCCCAAATACCTTGTCCAGTCTATTACATATTCTGTCTCCTCCTTGTTGTTTATTTGACCAGGTGTATTGTTGGCCTTTCCATGGTAGTTTAATTAAATTCACATCTTTAATACACTCTGAGAAATCTTTAAGTTCAGCTAGGGAAATGGGATTGCTAAATTGTATGTCCTTGGGATACAACACGGCATTGAAGTCCTCACCTACTACCCAAGGCTTGGAACAAGTATGTGCCACAGTAGTGAATGAGTTCCAAAGAGATTTCCTCTTTTCCATAGTATTATACCCATAGACTGTAGTCAAATCGCATGCAAAATCATCCAATATCCCCTTAACCATACAATGGATGAATTGAGCCTCAGTTTGTAATACATCTACTGAAAAGATAGTATGGGATTCTTGGCTAGAGAAAGGTTCTGTGACATGGATGCCCAGCCCAACTCGGTCGGTCGGTTGGAATTGTCCCACAGTAGCCATATCCTACCATTCACTGCATCATGATAACTGTGGTGCATCTCCCATCCAGGTACAACACTCGAAGCAATTTTCCTAGACTCTTTAACTCTTGTTTCAAGCAAGCTAGCAAAATACGATTTTGTTGCATATAAGATTTTATCCCCCTTTGCTTGTATTTCTTATTGAGCCTCCTAACATTCCATACCAACCAAGTCATTGAGAAATAGAGTTCCCCCACTGCTAGTGGGTGTTGGATTAGTTATCACATGTTTCCCAATTCTTAGAGCCCTTAAACTCTTCCAAGTTGAAGCTGCAGCTAGCTCTAGAAATGCCTTATTGCACTCTAGAGTAAGGCTTTTCATTACTATAATAGTAACATTAGCAGCAGTCTGAGTAACATGTTGTTGTGAGCTCATTGCTTGTGTGACTCCTGTACTCAATTTGCTAGTACCACTCCTCTGCACAGGTGTGGGAGATTGACTTAACTGGTTTGTAAGTTGCCCTGCCACTTGATTATCTTTAGTATGCTTTTGGTGGGCTATGGGGATGAGTCCCTAGACTAGTGGTTAGTTGAACAATCTCCTTAGCTGGGGTTTTTCACCAGACATGGGTAATTCAGTAGTGTCATTTAGCTTAATATGCTAGTCAACCTCTTTTGCTCTCCAAATTTGCTTAAATCTGTTAGGTTCAGGCCCTTGCTGCTGATTAGGATGTTGAACTCTTCTAGCCCTTCTTCTTTTCCTAGGATATTCAAACTTCTGCTCTTTAGTTTCCTATTGTGGAAAAAAGATATGACTAATATTTTGGCATTTCTCACAAAATTCAAGCTTCCAATCATAGATAACAACTTGTTGGAACCGTTTTCCATATGGATAAGTTACAGCTATCTCATCAGGCAATGTTTTAGTAACATAACTTGGATCAAC
Organism: Nicotiana obtusifolia; assembly: GCA_002018475.1. Classification (NCBI taxonomy): domain Eukaryota; kingdom Viridiplantae; phylum Streptophyta; class Magnoliopsida; order Solanales; family Solanaceae; genus Nicotiana; species Nicotiana obtusifolia. Next base: position 77,496 of record MCJB01045437.1, on the reverse strand, counting down.
ATTCTTGCATAGGGTATCTGGGATCGTTTAGCTTACATTCATCTGCATGCAAGGGTGTACCAATTGCACTAGCAATCCTGCTCAAAGAATTGCAACTCCAACAACTCATAGGGAGTTTAGGGAAACTCACCCATAGCGAGATCTCATATAGGAACTCATTATTTAGCTCAAATTCAGGTGTCCATGATTTTAGGATCAGGGGTCTGTTGTTAATGGAATAGGGCCCAGCATAGAGGATTTCAGTCATATGCTCCTTCGAGTGGAATTTGACCACATAGTAACCCTCTTCATGTAGGAAAATCTCTTATTCAGTTACCTCGTTCCATGTTTGCTTAACATACTTATTTATGAAATTGTGGCCCAGGCAATTTCCAACTACATACACAATCAATGCACTACTGCATTTTTCAACTTCTTTCTTAACCTCTTCTTTTTCTAGTTGCATAACTACTTCACCATTAACTATAGTATGAGGGATATAAGAGAGGTTCATACCATTTTCAGCACTCCGGTTACTAGAAAATAGGTTAACCCATGTCTTCGGTGCCGGTGTCGGCCCAATTTCAGTAGTTACCTGATCTGGCTCAATTGGGTTCTCCTCAACTAGTTCCCGAATATAACTTACGATCCTGGTGGGTCTGTCATACTATCTGATTCTCATATTGGCCACCTGATGAAACTCTTTAATCAACCCTTGTCTGCTTGCCTCAATGTGTACTAAGCTTCCCATTGACTTACGATTGAGAGCGTCTTCCACAACGTTGGCTTAACCGGAATGGTACAATATCTCGACATTGTAGTCTTTCAGTACTCCAAGCCACCTTCCTGCCTCAAATCCAACTCCTTATGCTTGAAGATGTATTGATCTATGTAGATGTCAACATGAATGCCATATAAGTAGAGCAAACATATCTTCAAAGCATATATTACAGCAAACTAGACGACTCCTTTAATCTTAACCAGGTCGGTACTCGTTTATTTGACCCGCCCAGCTTCTCCTCTAATCCTGGCCGTTGATCTTAAATGATCAACGACCCACAACCCTTCCCCCTTTTTTAATTACACTCACCCAAACCCTAAGCCTTCATTTATCTCTCCACAGCGGCCCTCACCTGCTCTCTTCTCCTTCAGAGACCAAACCCTAACTAATCCAAAAGACCCTTTTTTCCCTTTCTCATACGCGTTAGACGGGCATCCTACTTACCTTTTCTGCTATTATCATTCACTTATGATAACTTTTGTTACCTTTATATTTATGGTAATCTCGATTCTCAGAGATTTGGCTCCGATTCTATGGTTCTGGATGCGATTATAATTCTATACACTCAGAAAAAGTAAATTTCTTCTTGTTTGGAGCATATCTCCATTGATTCTGTCGTGATTAGGGTCTGCGAACAATTTGCCCTAAGTTCGATTCCGGTTAGGGTTTAAACTCTGATTTCTCCTGCACCGGTTCTATTAGTGATTGCATGTGATATTTTCTTTCCTTATTTGTGCTTGATTGACTATTAATACCTGTTAAATCATTTATGTATAACTTAATGCTTTCCTAGAGTTGTCTCTAAATCCTGTTGATTAGACAAACATGCTTTCTCTCTACTTAACATGTGCTCTCTAATTTGTTCAATCTAGTGCTCTTTAACATTGCCTAAGACCTTTAAAAGGAGATGCAATATCTAGCCCCTTCTCCTATATGCGATAGAGACTTAGAGTCCTGTTAATCTGGAGTTGATATATTTTCACCTATCATGAGTTCTGATATTGTTTCTGAACTTTGGTATTGTAACTAATACTCAGCATGTTGCAGTTGTCTAATTCAACTTAGCACTTGCTTATGAACCTGTTATGCTACTCTCACTATGCTCTCATGTTAGACATTCTATTGTATCTCCCACTTGTGATTTTCTATGACTTCGTCAGGTTCTCATGTTAAGTCTCTTAGCTAAAGCCTTGACTAATTCTATATTATGCTTGATTTCTAGAACTGGACGTTATATATGGTTATACTAAGTAGACATGTCTATGAAGTTTTCTAGTGTTTGACTGTGTTTAGCATGCTACTCCCATTCTTTTGTTGAATAATTGCTCATGCATGAACCTATGTTGTCCCATGTGTAAAACTTCCCTTGTTGAAGATAAGTCCTGTTGAGTTCCTTAGTTTTTTTTTATATTTTTGACTCGATCAATTCTGTCGCTTTGTTTCTAAAACATCAATGTGGCTTACGCGAATCCAACTAGTTGTCATATAGTCCTACTTCTATGAAGCAATGCTTCAGGATTGTTTTCATATGTGTTGCATTAATTTGTTTGGTCGAGAAGATGATCTGTAACTGTTGGGTTTGGCATGAGCTCGTGTGTGACCTTTGGTCCGTATAAGTGGACACGCTCTCCTATTTGAGATATGTTTGGGTTTGGGCCTGCAATTCGTATTAAAGAAGTTTGTTGAAGGCCCAGTCGGTACTGGGTTATTTTGTTTGGGTCTATTTCCAGGCCTGCAATTATTCCTTTCTGTCATGTTTTTAATCGTATTCATTATCCGGTCTTGTAATAATTTGTAAACAAACGATGGGGGAGATTAATGAAATTGGGGAGCAACGGGTATATTATTTTGCATAAAATGGTAGAAAACATGCATATTGTTTGCTATTTTTGTTTGACATGCACTATTTCTACAAACTCATAGAAAGCAAGCTTATAGGAAATCGCACACACTTCACTCAATTGTCTAAAGCATGTTTGAGTATTTGCTATACTTGTTCCCTGGTCTACTATTGTGCACACTCAAACAGCATTCCTATAGGATACATTAACGCATGTTTTACTTTGTCAACCTAGAAAATATGCCCATAGGATTTCAAATAATCAATCGGTCTATTGCTTCTATTATTTTTAATGCACTGCCCATCTCGATATCATGACTATAGGACCCTAATATTTTAATCAACTACTTATGTTGTCTTCATTACATTTCCCTGCCTAGATGACATGCCTATAGGAGTAAAGTGTTATAAAATCAAGAATAGTTATCAACTATTAGAAATCCTGTCTATAGGATGCCGTCACCTTCTCGAGGCACATGTCTATAACATCAGCACTGATAATTCGGAATTCTGAGATCGTTTCGCTGTTCTATTACATCAACCATGTAGATGTCATGCCTATTGGTTTGTAATACCTTTAATATGAAAATCCGTTAGTTTAGAGCTCGAATCCTACCTATATAATGCTGGAAATTGGAATCCCATAGAAACCATGTCTATTGCGTCTGAAATTGTCTACTGCCTAACTGCCCGCGTGCAGTTGTTGTTTGTGTGTGGAGGTTAATTTGAGCCTTTAATTGTATTTATGTGTATTCCTACGTGTTCTTTGAATGTGCACTATTTTTATCATTTTGAGCATCCTAATCGAAGTCTAGAACCATCCAAATAGAGGACCATAGGTACGGGACGGGTAGTGTGCGCATAGGGTACGATTTAGAATTGAATTAGAGCGCCCTTAAGTAACAACCTCAACATAGTAATTAGATAGCAGGAGATGATAGTCTGTGCCCGCTAAATAATATGAGCAACCCCTACCTTAAGGGAGTTGCAAAGTATTATTTATGTTGCACGGGGTGATCCTTTAGGCTAAGAAACTTAGGACATCCCCCCCCCCCTCCCTTCTTTATGAACTCGCTATTTACACTTAGTCATTTAACATAGATCAATGTAGGTGTATCCTATAGTCATTAAGATTTTGTATCGATTCTCATGAGTTATAATAAGACTTTCCGACTTCTAAATTCCCTTCTATTTATTTGCTCACCTAGTCTAATTACATAATCCACATAGTTTAAAGTTTGGTCAGGACCCATAGTTTTGGACCTCGAAGAGTATCTAACACCTTCTCTTTGAGGTAATTTGAGTCCTTACCCGATCTTTGGTGACACGGACTAGTCAAACAGAGTTACTTGCAAATAGGTGCCCTAACGCACCTTAAAATCGTTATGTGGCGACTCTTCTCTTTTAACACCCTCATTTAAAAGAGTTGTCACATCGAAGCCCGTTTTCACGAGAAAAAAGGGTGCTACACCTTCTAGGAAAGTGAGCACTGGCACGGACATCAATTGATTCTTTAGCTTCTGAAAACTACATTTGCAAGTGTCAGATAACTGGAACTTGATAGCTTTCTGTGTTAACTTAGTCAATGGCGCTGATATAGAGGAAAACCCTTCTAAACTACATTGATCTTTTGACGGCATTATAGGTCTCGGCCAATTCTTTACTACATCGATCTTCTGAATGTCGACACTAATATCCTCGTCAGATATCACATGGCCAACTACATACACAATCAATGCATTGCTCCATTTTTCAATTTCATTCTTTAACCTCTTCTTTTTCTAATGGAACAACTACTTCACCATCAACTATAGTATGAGGGATATAAGAGAGGTTCATACCATTTTCAGCACTCTAGTATGACCATTTTTGGTCCTCAACATTTTTCCCAATTTCGCTTCTGCGAACGGCTATTACGCATCTACGATGTCGCTTCTGCAACGCCATTGTCGCTTCTGCGAAATCCACTGTCTAGTCGCACTCTTGCACCTGCAGAAATAATTCCGCTTCTGCGCCATCGTAAGTGAGAGGCCAGTGTCCGCTTCTGCGCAAGGAGTTGCTTATGCGCATGCCATTCTTTTGCTTATACGAAGCTCTCCCCAGCTAGCCTTCCTCGCTTCTTTGATACTATTCTCGCTTCTGCGAAGTCACTTCTATGAATTCGCTTCTATGATCAAGGCTTAACAGAAGCGAATGCACCAGCAAGCATATTTCAAGCAGCTTCAACAAGTCCAAAAATCGATCCATTAACCATCCGGAATCCACCCGAGGCCCTCAGGACCTTAACCAAATATACAATAAGTCGCGTAACATAACACGGACTTAGTCGATGCCTCAAACTACATCAAACAACATCGAAATTACGAATCGCACCTCGAATCGAATTATTAGTTTTCATATCTTCCAACTTCTATAATTTGCGCCGAAACGCATCAAATATCCGGAATGACTTTAAATTTTGCACACGAGTCGTAAATGACATAATAGACCTGTTCCAATTTCCAGAATCAAATTTCGACCCCGATATCAATAAAGTCAACTCCTGTTCAAACTTTCTAAAAATCTTTCACTTTCCAACTTTCGCCTAAATGCGCCGAATTATTCGACGGACTTCCAAATCCAAATGCAAATATATGCCTAAGTCTGAAATTACCATACGAAGCTATTGACATCATCAAAATCCAATTTCGGAGTTGTTTGCTCAAAAGTCAATCTCCGGCCAACTCTTTCCATTAAGTTTCAAAAATGAGAATTTCTCTTTTAATTTGATTCTGAGCCTTCCAAAAAGCAAACTCGACCGCACACACATAATACATATTACGAAGTTCCTCGAGACCTTAAGTCATTGATCCGGGCGTAAATTCTAAAAATGACAAGTCGGATCGTTACACTGAAAAGGGACAATCAAGACACCTACGGGACTAAACAACCTGAACAAGTGTGTGGATAAACTAACAGAGGAAAATATTGATATAAAGCTAAACAAGATAAGGAATACAAGACAGTACTTGCAAAGATACACTAGTAGCAACAATATTCAATAGGAAGCAGTCAGGTAATAATGTTGTAGAGTAACTAATCACAGTCTAAGTACGAGGAAACCAAATAAAGGGAAAACCAACAACAACTCAATAAGAACAACTGCTTTCACAATAGATCAGTACAAGCATTTCCACGAAACCTCATAATCACCTCACGGGTCCCAATTCATGAACCCTAATCATTTGGCATCTTGTGCCCACGTTACAACTCATAACCGTATGGACGACTCACGTGCCGATAGAAAAATCCTCACAGAGAAGGCAAGAAGACAAGAGTACATATAATGGTTAATGTCATCAAGATTCACCTTTTTTAAAAACCGATATGGATGATTCAACTATGTGTATGCTTGTGCAAGTGTTCTCCCATAATTCTAGTCAACAAATAAGGGTAGAGTCAATGAATGACACATAAGCAATGATCACCACGAAATGTACGGTGTAACAGAAACAGCAATGAAGTTTGAAGCAGCGACCAGCACAACAAGATTACCTGCACAAGGCTAAGCAAATAGTACAACACGGAGGAAAACATTTAATAGTATGCTAAGGAAAACAACAATCAAGGACAAGTGCATGGAAAAGAGAAAATGAAAACAAGAGCTCCCGAGGTACCGCCTCGTAGTCTCAAATCGTAAATGAATCACAACTTTCCTTGTATCACTGCGGGAGCCTTTATATTTAATTTTTTCTAAAATCATTTTTCCGAAATAGCATCCCGCGTTTTAGCCCACCTTATCACACCGCATGGCTTCTAGTAGTTCCCCTACTAGCCACGCGTTTCAAGCCTACCTTATCTCACTGCATGCGTTTCAACACCCAGACCTTATACCACCGCATGTGTATTAATAACAACAACATGATAGAAACCTCGTGCAACACAATAATAATTTTTTCAACAAAAAACATATGCCAGAAACATAATAATTCAAGTAATTGACTTTCACAACATTTCCCCAAAACAGGTTCAATATCACAACCACGTATAGCCCTCGGCTAAACAACACTGAATACAACAACAATGAGAATAATAACACGTGAATACGGCAAGTAAATCAATACAAGAACTATAGAACACAAAGAAACGGAAGAACGAACTCACAGAGAAAGACACAACAGGAAAATAATAGTCTCAACAAGAATAGTTCAAAAAGGAGAAGTAATGTGTAACAATGATTCCACGAAAGTGCAATTCGACAACAAGAGAGATATCATGAATCAATGACCCCAAATAAGAATACGTCAACAATGAAAAGGCTAACAAACTTCCATTAAGGCTATGCAAATACGGAAGAGATAATAATTATTTCAATTAAGATTTAAGCAATTACGAAAGGTAACAATAATTTCAACTAAAGTTAAGCAATTACGGAAAGATAACAATGATTTCAACTAAGGTTAAGCAATTACGGAAAGCTAGCATGACAATAAAAGAGCAACAACTTCAGTTAAGGCACGTAAGAGTCTAATCGACAATTAGGGTAGAACATGAAGCAGTTAATTCCTATTAAGACACGTAAGGGTTAATTAGTAAATGAGAAATTTAACATGACAAAACAATTTCATATTTAATGGACATAAGAACCTAAGAGCACTAGACGGTCAAATTTACACAAATAAGTCTAGGCACGTACTTGTCACCTTGCGTACTCCGCCTTCACATGACACAATTAGCACAAAAGACTCGAATCCTAAGGGGTAGTTTTTCCACACAAATTTAGGAAAGATACTTACCTCAAAGAAGCTATACCGTTACTCTAAAATGACCTTCTCGTGTAAAATAACCTCCGGATGGCTCAAATCTAACCAAAATAACTTCAATTGATAAATAAAACTGGTAAAAAACAATTCCGGATAATAAAGCTTCAATCTTTAGCAAGAACTAAAAGTCAACCCTGGAGCTCGCACCTCAGAGCCCGACCAAAATACTAAAATCCAAACACACATTCGATAACGAGTCCAACCATACAAGAATTACCAAATTCCGATATCAATTCGTCCATCAAATCATCATTTTACATTTTGAAAGATTTCTACAAATTTCCCCAAAATTTCCAACTTAATTCACTAATTATTGATGAAAATAGCAATGGATTCATGAAATATAACAAGATTCGGGTAGAGAACACTTACCCCAATGAGTTGCTAGAAAAACCCACGAAAAATCTCCCAAATCCAAGGTCTATTACTCTAAAAATGATAAAATCCTCAAACCCTTGGAAATATATTATTCTGCCCCAAGGATCTCGCTTTTGTGATCAGCAGGTCGCTTCTATCGAATTTATCCACTTCTGCAGAAATGCCTTGCCTCAGACAAAGCCGCTTCTGCGACAGCATATGCGATTCTGCGTGTGCGCTACTGCGCTCAACATCCCGCACCTGCGTTTGCGCAGGTGCACCCAAAACATACCCTTTTGCGATCCTCCCCTTCCAACCTTGTTCCGCATTTGCGCCCCTTCTCCTCCGCACCTACGATCAACGCACCTGCACCCAGGGGTCTGCAGGTGCGACCACACCAGAACTCAGCCCAAACCAACATTACCCCAAAATGCTCCAATTGATCTGAAGCTCGTCCGAAACTTACCCGTGCTTTTCAGACCCTGTCCGAGTATACCAACAAGTCCTATAACATAACATGGACCTGCTCAAGGTCTCAAATCACATCAACCAACGTCAAAACAACAAGTCGCACCACGAACCGAACTTATAAAATTTCCAAATCTTCTAACTACTAAAACTCGTGCCGAAACATATCAAATCAACCAGGAATGACGCCAAATTTTGCATGCTAGTTCCAAATGATATAACAGAGCTAATATAACTCTCCAAATCGCATTCTGACCCCGATATAACCAAGGTCAACTCTCGGTCAAATCTCTCAACCTTCCAAAACTTCAACTTTTCAAACTTTTTCCAAAATACATCAAATTACCCTACGAGACTCCAAATCCAAATTCAAACGCAAGCCTAAGTCCAAAATCACCATACGAAGCTATTGAAATCATCAAAATGCCATTTTGGAATCATCTACACAAAAGTCAAATTCCGGTCAACTCTTTTCATTTAAGCTTCAAAAATACGAATTGTTTTTTCAATCAATTCCTGAATCATCTGAAACCCAATCTCGACCACATACGCAAGTCATATTATACATTATGAAGCTTCTTGAGACCTTAAGCCGCCGAGCGGGGCGCTAATTCCCAAAACGACCAGTCGGGTCGTTACCTTCTTCCCTTCTTTAATAAATATTCGTCCTCGAACGTTCCTAGTACCCCTCCGAGGTCATCAAATCACTGAATGTACGCATCATACACATACTCGCAGGTGACTCGACGTCACCCCAATCCACATAGGTCCGGACAACGCCATCTCAACTGAATATTATTCCTTCTACCCACACTAGCTAACCTTAAACCCAAATTTCGCACCATCCAATCGTTTCCAAAAGACATGATTCCTACATCAACACACGGTACTAACTTCAACCAGCTGCAACAACATATGCCTACACCCACCAAGTGCAAACACACGTCCTAAGACATCACACATATGCTTTAAACTACAACTCTTGCCATAGTAGCTGCCCATAATCAAATCCAGTACCAGCAATTTGTGAGAGAATAGAATGAAAAGGTTCAAACTACAAGATCAATAAACTCACACAATAGGAATGAAAGAATTGAAATTGTCCTAATAGTTCCGTAGCCTCTCAAAAATAAGTACAGACGTCGACGTAGTGATCCACAAAACTCTACTGAACTCGCTTATGACTCGTAGCACTTATGAACCTAGAGCTCTAATACTAACTTGTCACGACCCCAATTTCCCTCTGTAGGATGTCGCGATGGCACCTAGTCCCTAGGATAAGGTAAGCCTAACACTTAGTAAATAATTACAAGAATTCAACCATCAAATGAAAAATACGAGACAAAAATCTTATACAAATTACAATTCCCATAACCGGTAGTACAAGTCATAAGCTCTATTGAGTTTGCTAGAAAACCCCTAAATATAATTGTTCGGATGGAATTAAACAGTACAATAAAAATATCAGAAGGTGACTCCGAGGCCTGCAAACGCGACGTCAGGTTTACCTTGAGTCTCCACAGCTCGACCAGTCACCTATAATCAACAACAACTAAGGCACCTGGATCTGTACAAAAATGTGCAGATGTGTAGTATTAGTACACCACAACGGTACTGATAAGTGGGAATTTTGACTACTTACGAGCACCTTTTAGCTTTAGTTTTAGTCTAAAAGCATTGAACTGTGTTCCCGAAACTAATAAAATTATGCAAAATAGTAGAAATGTTGGAAGTTGGTCTCCACAGTTGAAATCCAACTCAAAAAGGGATAGTCCAAAGCATAAGGCAATAAAGGGCGTAGAAGCACAAATTTACGGTATGCAGAAGGAATTATGCGGCCGCAGAAGAAATTGCGGACCGCAGAATTTCATCTGCGGCGGCAAACAAAGAGGAAAAATCTAGTAGACATTTGCGCAAAGTGCGAACCGCACATTAATTGTGCGACCGCAAAGCTAGGCTAAGAGTCGAAGATCAGAGAGTATGCAAAAAGACCAAGTCCAGGAACTTCTGTGAATTGCGGAACCGCATAAGATTTGTGCGGCCGCAGAAGAGTGCCTTGCGATCGCAGTCCTAATTGTGCGGACCGCAGAAGTGTTGCCTTGCGGCAGTAGAACAATGCCTTGTGGTCGTGGTTCAGAAATATGCGGCCGCAGAACTCCAGGTCCTGCCAGATGAAGAAATCTGCCGACCACATATGAAATTGTGCGGCCACAAAACCTCCCGGGGGTATTTTTATCCGAGATTTTTAGCCTTGTATAAATAGACGAGTTTCATAAAATTAGGTTAAGTTTGAACCTCTGAAGTTGTTGTAGCCATTTTTCTTTACTATTAGGAAGTTTTACTTTGCTTTAGTGTATTTACAATAGATTTAATCATTTTAAGCTTCTATTATGAGTTTAATTAATTTTTCTTCCTTATTTTTTCAAACCCAACTATGAGTAGCTAGACTTTTACTAGGATTGTGACCCAACCCTAGTGTGTAAACCTTATGGATATCTAATTTAGTGCTTGTTTATGATTGAGTGTTGACTATTTAGCTTAGTTCACGCTTTAGTTCTAGAATTAATAATTGCAAACATTAATTCATGCCTATTTGACTTAGTCTCTACTTGAGAAAGAGGACCCAGTCTAGGATAAGCAGGCTAACAATGAATTGGGTCAATTGAGAGATTGATTAACCCAATTAAAGGGTTCAACCTAGAGATAGTAATAACCCGACTTGAGCTCTTATTTGCACAAGAAATATTGGACTTCTCGTGTCTTTTTGAATTTTGCAGCCGTTGGTTTAATTGTGCGGTCCGCAGAAAGTGATCTTGGGTTTTATTGGGGAAGAAGGGGTCTACNGAGCTTACATTAGTGGCGATCTATATAAGGGGCAAGCCTATGGTACTTAAAGTCGTACTTGCGACATTCTCTTCAAAGAGATGAGTGAATCTTTCATAAATCTTTGGGTTGAGTGCTAAATTTCTTAAGTGAGCCAGGCAAATGGAAAGTGGAGGAGGAAGAGTTTGGAGTACACCATGGCCTACATTATAGAGCAAGAGTCCTTGATGAGTAAAGTCAATTCTTGAAGCTTAAATGTCATATTAGAACTATATGTGCATGAATGTTTAACCTGTCGCCTTGTTGATAATACATGAGTAGTGTGGATAATTGTTGGTCGCAACTGGTGTGTGGATGGCTCACCTTTGACTAGCTGAAATGATCCTTAACTTTTGGAGGTGGGAACTAATTTATTTGCTTGAGGATAAGAAAAGACTTAAGTTTGGGGAAGTTGATAAGTGGAGATTTTGACTGCTTACTAGCACCTTTTAGCTTTAGTTTTAGTCTAAAAGCATTGAACTGTGTTCCCGAAACTAATGAAATTATGCAAAATTGCAGAAATGCTGGAAGTTGGTCTCGGGAGTTGAAATCCAACTCAAAAAGGGATAGTCCTAAGCATAAGGCAATAAAGGGCGTAGAAGCACAAATGTACGGTATGCAGAAGGAATTATGCGGCCGCAGAAGAAATTGCGGACCGCAGAATTTCATCTGCGGCGGCAAACAAAGAGGAAAAATCTAGTAGACATTTGCGCAAAGTGCGAACCGCACATTAATTGTGCGACCGCAAAGCTAGGCTAAGAGTCGAAGATCAGAGAGTATGCAAAAAGACCAAGTCCAGGAACTTCTGTGAATTACGGACCGCATAAGATTTGTGCGGCCGCAGAAGAGTGCCTTGCGATCGCAGTCCTAATTGTGCGGACTGCAGAAGTGTTGCCTTGCGGTCGTAGTTCAGAAATATGCGGCCGCAGAACTCCAGGTCCTGCCAGATGAAGAAATCTGCCGACCACACATGAAATTGTGCGGCCACAGAACCTCCCGGGGGGTATTTTTGTCCGAGATTTTTAGCCTTGTATAAATAGACGAGTTTCATAAAATTAGGTTAAGTTTGAACCTCTGAAGTTGTTGTAGCCATTTTTCTTTACTATTAGGAAGCTTTACTTTGCTTTAGTGTATTTACAATAGATTTAATCATTTTAAGCTTCTATTATGAGTTTAATTAGTTTTTCTTCCTTATTTTCTCAAACCCAACTATGAGTAGCTAGACTTTTACTAGGATTGTGACTCAACCCTAGTGTGTAAACCTTATGGATATCTAATTTAGTGCTTGTTTATGATTGGGTGTTGATTATTTAGCTTAGTTCACGCTTTAGCTCTAGAATTAATAATTACAAACATTAATTCATGCCTATTTGACTTAGTCTCTACTTGAGAAAGAGGACCCAGTCTAGGATAAGCAGGCTAATAATGAATTGGGTCAATTGAGAGATTGATTAACCCAATTAAAGGGTTCAACCTAGAGATAGTAATAACCCGACTTGAGCTCTTATTTGCACAAGAAATATTGGACTTCTCGTGTCTTTTTGAATTTTGCAGCCGTTGGTTTAATTGTGCGGTCCGCAGAACGTGATCTTGGGTTTTATTGGGGAAGAAGGGGTCTACAGCCGCAAGAAAATTTTGCGGACTGCAAAATTCCCTTTGCGGCTGCGGAACAGCCCTTTCACTACCATTAGTGAGTCTACACTTTGTGACTCAAATGTGCGGTCGCGGGTCTAATTGTGCGGACCGCAGAAATCATGTTGCGGTCGCTCATCATCCAATTCTCTATCATCAAAGAGTTGGCATATTTTGGATTTCTGAGATGCGGCTGCAAGTGAAATTATGTGAACCGCACTTCACTTTTGCGGCCGCAAAGTTGAATTGTGCGGTCTGCAGGGCCTCATCTGTGGCCGCAGTAAAATTGTGCGGACCGCAGATCCTTACCATGCAAGCATATTGTTCCTATGGACCTCACTGTGTTTTCTGGTGTATTCTTGCATATCTCCTGTGTATATCTGAATATTGTATTGCAACTAACAACCACCTTTGCTTGGTACAGACAATGGTTCGATCTAGAGGCAGAGGCGACACTACAAAAGGGAGGGATGAACCTTCTTCGGGGACGAGGCAAGAGAGCTTTACCTCTTTCCCAAAAGAAGGAAATCAGAAAAAAGACAACAGCCGAGAGAGGGAGAGGTGCAGATCTCTTCAAGACAAGTTCATACTCCCTGTGTGGGGACGTAGCAGAGGGCAACTCAGCCTCTGTCAAGAACAACCGGCATTACAGTCCAGGACGCCAGAGAGATATCAACTTAATGACGAGTTGTCCTCATCTAACAGCACTTCTGAGGGATCGGAAAGTGATAGACAAGCTTCTGAGCCTTCAGTAGCACCAGTCCCTATGACACATGATACACCCATTCAGGACATACTCGATGATGGTAGAGGGGGAGTTGCCATAACTGTTGGGATTGAAAGAACAAAGAAGAAAGAGGTTTGGGAGGACCGAGTTGTCAACCTAGTAGCTTTCACTAGTTTCCGCACATAGTGGCCAGGAAGGTCGCTAACACTTGAGCGACAGTTCTTACTGACAGATTTAGAGAGGTACAACCCAGCCATGCTGAGGCAGTTTAGAGAATGCAAAGGGTGTATGTAGTTTACCCAGAGTATGGTGGATTCTAAGGAATACCTTGTGTGGGAATTCTACACCAATGTGGCGCATATCAAAAAGGGGACAAAGGGGACAAAAGTGCAAAACCTCAAACTGCAATTTGATTAGCATAAACTGAACACATATTTTGGCTTTGATGATGTCGAGCCAAAAGAATACCTGAAAAAGTGTGCACCTGGGGATGCAGTTCATCCTTGGTTAGTAGAGATTTTAGCTGCACCAGGACCGCCACAAGCATAGATCACGGTTGGGGTTCCTATCCAATAGAGCACATTGAGCTTCGAAGCAAAAGGTGGCAATCATTTGTCTTCAACATACTGGACCCGAGTCAAAATGAAACTCACTTGCCGATTCCTCGGGCAGTCTTAGTTGCCTCTATTATGGCTGGGTACCCTATCAATTTTAGTGCCGTGATGTCGACCAACATTTCAGTTATCGCCCAGCAAGATGACTCTTCCTACCCGTACCCCAACACCATTACAGAGTATCTTACGGATGCAGGGGTGAACCAAGGGATTTTGATACAAAGATGAGGCTGAAGAAGCCTTTCTCATGGTACTCACTTATGGCTGAGAACAACCCAAAGAGAAAAAGTCATCCGTCTACCACCACAGGCCAGTCTGATGAGCCAGCTGTGGTAGTTGCATAGGCAGTTGATGTTCCATCCACTACTGCCAATCCTTCCTCTAGTGTCGCAGCTATGACTCCACCATCATCTTCAGTCCCTACTGTAGTTCCTGCCCCAGCTTCCACCTCGTCTTTGAAGCCGGTGCCCATGCCTACTGCCTCACTTTCTGTGCTGCGAGTCTCCTAGACATTGGCGAGCCTCAACAACTGGATGCAGACAGCAACTGCAAAGCTGTCTGACTTATCTAGTATTATTGCAGAACAGTCTACTGTTCTGGCACCTCATTTTCCCCCGATAGTTGAGGAGACGTTGAAGAAGATCCTAGAGAACTAGAACACCATCATGGCTACCTTGGTACAACACGGGTCAGTGATCGAAGAGTTGGGAAAAGAAGTAAAGAAGATGAGAAAGTCCCAGGCCAGCAAAAAGTCACTGGACAAGCTCCGGAGACAGGTGACCAAGCTTGCTGCAGCCGGAGATATTCCCTTTGACGTGTTGATTGACCCACACCATTCAGGCCCAGATCCTGCAGCACCATCAACGCCGGTGGCACCAACTAGCCAATCTAAGGAGCCAGACGTTACTACCAACACTTCCGAGGCAGTACATCAGATGTTCACCAACCCAGTCACACCTAGAATTGAGGATGATGAGATTCAGTTCGATGAGACCGATGGCGGTGACATTGCTAAAAGGATACAGAGATGTCCAAGGAGCCATAGGGAGTTTTCTTCAATCTTTCCTCTCTTTTACTCTTATTTTGTTAAGCATTGGGGACAATGTTTATCTTTTTTCAGGGGGTGGAGTTTATTGATCATATTTGGTACATTCTGAGACATTTAGCCTGTATTAACTTGATATTATTTTCTTTTTCTTTCTTATTATATATATATATATATATATATATATATATATATATATTCTCTCTTTTTCTCTCATTAAGTGTATTCAGTAGTTTTTGTTTATTAGCTTGTTTATTTTTTTGTTCCTTCGTTAGTTCTTAGTTTGAGTTAGTAGCTTCTTTGTTTGATTTAGTAGCTTCTTTTTATTCTCTAGTAGATAATAAGCCTTTGGTTTTCTTAATGCCACGATTCTTTCCATAGGTAGTTGTTATGTGAACTGGGTGACTCGTCCCAACGATGGATGGCGTGAGAACCTTCTTAAGGGAATGAGTACATTTTTGGTGTTACGTAATAATAGTAGTAGTAATGAATAAAAAGACCTAATTAAGCCATGCTCGACGAGTCAAACATGCTTCAATTGGTACCAACACACTTAACTATGTGCTTATGGTTAGAAACAAGGTTTTTGAAAGAAATAGCTCTAGTTAGTAACTTTGTGACTCTTATGTTGACTTTAGCAACCATCGAGTGGTTTAATTGAACCATAGTGGTTTTCAATCTTGAATGTGTTTGTTGTAGGCCCTCGACTCTATTCTCTTTAACAATATAGTTGCATGAGGGGTGAGATGCTTTGTCGTTACTCAAAGTACCCGTGTGAAAGGTCTAGAACTTGCCCCGAATGTATGTTAAGGCGAAATCTTAAGTTTTGCTTGGCTTGAGAAGTGATTGTAGGATTTTCTTGGCCCGTTTGAGTTTTATATTGCCTACCAATATTATTATCCCTAATCAACCCCTTTGATCCTCGAGCCTTTCTCATTTTATAACCATGTTACAAGTCTTTACCCGTTTTGCCGTGACCCTCTCTTTGCACCCGAGCTTTCCTTAACACTCTTGTAAAACAAATGGATAAAAACGTAAGTTTGGGGGAGAAACGAGGAACTTGAAAAAGATATGACGGCACAAAAAAAGAGAAAATAAATGATGAAAAGGAAAGGGGAAAAAAAAAAGAACAAAAAGAAAAACACAAAAAAAGTGAATAAGTGGAAGAGTTGAAGGGATTCAAAGAGAGGTAATGATCCCGAACATGAAAAAATCAAAGAGGGAGAAAATGAAAGTAGTAATCAAGAAAGAGTGATGTTAAGTCTCTTTAGTCCCCCAAGGAAAAGAAAGTGACTCAAAAATTGGAAAAGTGTGAGCCGAGAAATGAAAAATGAAGTGTTTAAGGAAAGGTGTAACTACTCACCCATACTGTATCCAACCCTAATCCAAAAGCCTTCATTGCATCTCGAAAAAGTCCTACTTGATTTCAAGCCGAGTGAGCTTACATTAGTGGCGATCTATATAAGGGGCAAGCCTATGGTACTTAAAGTCGTACTTGCGACATTCTCTTCAAAGAGATGAGTGAATCTTTCATAAATCTTTGGGTTGAGTGCTAAATTTCTTAAGTGAGCCAGGCAAATGGAAAGTGGAGGAGGAAGAGTTTGGAGTACACCATGGCCTACATTATAGAGCAAGAGTCCTTGATGAGTAAAGTCAATTCTTGAAGCTTAAATGTCATATTAGAACTATATGTGCATGAATGTTTAACCTGTCGCCTTGTTGATAATACATGAGTAGTGTGGATAATTGTTGGTCGCAACTGGTGTGTGGATGGCTCACCTTTGACTAGCTGAAATGATCCTTAACTTTTGGAGGTGGGAACTAATTTATTTGCTTGAGGATAAGAAAACACTTAAGTTTGGGAAAGTTGATAAGTGGAGATTTTGACTGCTTACTAGCATCTTTTAGCTTTAGTTTTAGTCTAAAAGCATTGAACTGTGTTCCCGAAACTAATGAAATTATGCAAAATTGCAGAAATGCTGGAAGTTGGTCTCAGGAGTTGAAATCCAACTCAAAAAGGGATAGTCCTAAGCATAAGGCAATAAAGGGCGTAGAAGCACAAATGTACGGTATGCAGAAGAAATTATGCGGCCGCAGAAGAAATTGCGGACCGCAGAATTTCATCTGCGGCGGCAAACAAAGAGGAAAAATCTAGTAGACATTTGCGCAAAGTGCGAACCGCACATTAATTGTGCGACCGCAAAGCTAGGCTAAGAGTCGAAGATCAGAGAGTATGCAAAAAGACCAAGTCCAGGAACTTCTGTGAATTGCGGACCGCATAAGATTTGTGCGGCCGCAGAAGAGTGCCTTGCGATCGCAGTCCTAATTGTGCGGACCGCAGAAGTGTTGCCTTGTGGTCATAGTTTAGAAATATGCAGCCGCAGAACTCCAGGTCCTGCCAGATGAAGAAATCTGCCGACCACACATGAAATTGTGCGGCCACAGAACCTCCCGGGGGGTATTTTTGTCCGAGATTTTTAGCCTTGTATAAATAGACGAGTTTCATAAAATTAGGTTAAGTTTGAACCTCTGAAGTTGTTGTAGCCATTTTTCTTTACTATTAGGAAGTTTTACTTTGCTTTAGTGTATTTACAATAGATTTAATCATTTTAAGCTTCTATTATGAGTTTAATTAGTTTTTCTTCCTTATTTTCTCAAACCCAACTATGAGTAGCTAGACTTTTACTAGGATTGTGACCCAACCCTAGTGTGTAAACCTTATGGATATCTAATTTAGTGCTTGTTTATGATTGGGTGTTGATTATTTAGCTTAGTTCACGCTTTAGTTCTAGAATTAATAATTACAAACATTAATTCATGCCTATTTGACTTAGTCTCTACTTGAGAAAGAGGACCCAGTCTAGGATAAGTAGGCTAACAATGAATTGGGTCAATTGAGAGATTGATTAACCCAATTAAAGGGTTCAACCTAGAGATAGCAATAACTCGACTTGAGCTCTTATAAACTGTTTTGGATGATACCCATTTGGTTTTAAGAAAGTCAAATTGGACAAAATCACTCTCTGACGGAGAGGTAGTGAGTGGATAGTTGAGAGTCGAGAGCTATATTACACCCCAATCGGCAAAATAAGCATTATAGTCTTTATCTCGTTAGACAAACACCTAATTATGGTCACAACCTTAGGCTTTTTATCCATTTGAAAAAACTTTAAAACAATTATCTCTAGTCTTCTTTCTTTATTTTGCAATCACTAGAGTAACATAGAAATAGAAACAAATCTTTGTTGTGGAAGTGTAATCTATATAATCCAATTGCGCAAATTGAAGTATATACTCCTAACTCCCATCTTAGCTCCATGTGGATTCGACCCTGACTCTTAGTTGGGTTTCTATTGTTACATACGATCATTTCATATCTCTATTGATGTGTGCTTTGGACGTGATCAGGTACCTAGTAAGTATCAAGACTAACCTCGGTGGAGTAATGACGAGGGACAATCAAGACACCTACTGGACTAAACAACCAAAACAAGTGTGTAGATGAACTAACAGAGAATAATATTGATATAAAGCTAAACAGGATAAGGAATACAAGACAGTACTTGCAATGATACACTAGTAGCAACAATATTCAACAGGAAGTAATCAGGTAATAATGTTGTAGAGTAACTAATCACAGTCTAAGTCCGGGGAAACCAAATAAAGGGAAAACCAATAACTCAAATAAGGACAACCGCTTTCACAATAGATCTGTTCAAGCATTTTTACGAGGTACCGAACCTCATAATCACAGTTCACGGGTCCCAATTCATAAACCGTAATCAATTGATATCTTGTGCCCACGTTACAACTCATAACCGAACGACTCACGTGCCAATAGAAAAATACTTACAGAGAAGGCAAGAAGACAAGAGCACGTATAATTGTAATTCTATCTAGCTTACCTAGTACCTACACCCTCCAACGTTACTATTACAGGTAAAAACTTTGTAATAGTGAAAATTGGTCATTGGATTTTAACCTCTTACATTCGTTGAATCATCTCCATGACTATCCGTTGATTATTTTTTTCAATGAACTCTTGTGTTTGGATTTGCTTAGAAATACATGTTGTATTGTAAGGATACTAGGCAACTATACTGGAATTTACTAGGAAGTGTTTATACCTTGTGACATATAATTAGGTGCATTTGAAAACTTTGTTCTGTTGACTTATTGACTGAAGTGAACTTTCCTTTTTAGAGAAGAAGTTCGCTTACCGAATTTGCCTATTAATATATAATAGTTAAAACACAAGAAAGCAACAGAGTCATACTAGACTAGTAATTGAAGAGTTTCAAAATATTCTGCCAATGGAAAGAATACATAAATATTTTAGTAACAGAAAGAATTTCTAATATGTTGGTTTTAGGAACAGGTAGCATATTCAACTCTAGAGAGAATGTGACTAGATGTCTAGATGATTAGAAAACAGAAAGGCCAATAAAACATTATTATTGTCCATATGTTCTGTTATTGAATCATTACAACATAAAGATTACACTTTGATCTCATGAATACTATAACATATATAGATTTTCTTCTATTTTTGCAATTTATTTAGTCCTTTATATGTATATCTCATACTTATATCTGATAGTATTGTAATTGTTGTCATTTTAAAGTAGTGTGTGCTTTTGTACGTGGAAAAGAATGTGTTCAAGTCATTTGTGGTATCTAGCCCTCGGAAAAAATGCACATAGTATGTTGCTATATCGGTTTTATAATTTGTATCATGTACTATATTATCTTTATTTTTCATCTTTTTATGCATATCTTGCTCAGTGCTGGTGTATATGAACTATTTTGGCATCTTTTAGATGCTGCCACTTTCGCTTGGAAGTAGTAGCTTCTTATTTCATACCAAATCCTATGTGAAACTTGATAATCTTGTAGAGGTAGTGGATAGAGAAGAGTGCATGGGCTGTGAGGCCAACATCTTCCTGGATCAAGGTATTTTCTCTGGATCAACTCGTCGTCCGATTTTTGAAAAGGTATTTTTTGATTGTTTAAGTTACCATGGTACACCACATGTTTTAGGTCAATTTTGATAACGGAGGTGCAAATTTAATTGTTTTTCCCTATTTGGATGAAGGGTTAGACTCCATTTGTTTAGAATTTTATGGAAAAGTACTTAGAGATATAGTTCGATATTCTGGAAAAATTAGTAGCTTGGGGAAAACATATTAAGATACATAGAGTAGTATTATTACAAGCTAATGTTGAGAAAAAAAATGATCAAGTTGAATTGGGAGAAATGAAGAGATAACCCATCCGCTAATGTGAGAAAGAGTAAGATTTCCATTTAAGAAAAGTGATTCAAGTTACTTACCAAAATAAAGAGTCAGTTGAAAATTGAAAGTGTGAACAATTAACTAATTGATTGATTTTTTTTATTCATTACATATTTCATAATACATAGTTTGTAAGTTATACCTTTTTTCACGTTTTCATTTGATATATAAAATTTATTTGTGTATTTAGCCTTCTCGTCAAAATCATTATTTCTGGAATCTTTCTTTATGTGTAAGAGCATCAATGTATCAACTAGTAATCTGGATGTCTTTCTATAAGGAACATGATCGAGTGAATATATATTTGCCTTCCTATATTGGACATGGCTGATTGAAATTTGAATGTATCATTCTTTTTCTCCTTCTATTTCTTGATATGTATTTTTCAAAAATACAATTCAAAAATACAACTAATTGAAATACAGATGAATATTGGAGAAATAGTATAGCCTACCCCTACTAGCTTGGATGGCTTAAGATTTCTATTTATGGCAGACATTTGTTCTTAGAATAATATTTTGTATTTAAATTTTCAAGGGATAAACTCTATCACATTGCTCTAAGTTTGCACTTGCATGTTTTAATTTCTATCTAATTACTACTTTCATTTTGAATATGTAGGAAAGTTGTCACGACCCCAATTTTCCTCCGTAGGGCATCGTGATGGCATCTAATCTTTAGGAATAGGTAAGCCTAATAATTTGCGGAAATAACTGAATATGAAATTGAACTCAAATCTCAATATATAAAATACATATAAAAACTGCGATTCAGATAATTACAACTCCCAAACCCAGTAGAAATAAGTCACAAGCTTCTAAGAGAAAATACTAAGTGTCTCTATAAATCAAAATCTAAAGAAAATAAAGGAAACAACATAATAAGGATAGAGGGGGACTCCGAGGTCTGCGAACGCTAACAGATATACCTTAAAGTCTCCACGTGCGGTCAGGCTCACTGGTATCTAGCTTGGTAGAAAGAACCTAGATCTGCACAATAGGTGTGCAGAAGTGTAGTATGAGTATACCACAATGGTATTCAGTAAGTGCCAAGCCTAACCTCGGTAGAGTAATGACGAGGTCAAGTCAGGGCCCTACTAAAATAGAAGGAAATAAGGCAAAAGATATAATATAATATAATGAAAGACTGAGAATTTAACAATGAGAAATACAGAAAGAAAATTTCACAACAAGTAAAGAACAAGGGCGCTCCTCAGGTATCGCCTCGTAGTCCCAAATGTAAATACACAACAGGGGGATCTCCCGAGGTACCGCCTCGTAGTCCCAAAAGTAAATATGAAACAGGGGATCTCCCGAGGTACTGGCCTCGTAGTCCCAAAAGTAAATACACAACAGGGGATCTCCCGAGGTACCGGCCTCGTAGTCCCAAAAGTAAATTATGCAACAGGGAATCTCCCGAGGTACCGCTTCTTAGTCTAAATACACGACTCATAACCTATGGAACAACGAATTTATAGCAAGAAATCACATAGTTAAAAACTAAATACAAGATCACGGAAGAAAGTAATTCAACTAAGCATGTAGTAAAGATTAAGACACGTGGACATGTGATACTAGGCAAAACATGACAGCTACACATGCTAAGGTAACTCAGTTAAGGAATTTAAAAGAAACTACTCAGCAAGAATCGGAATTTTCACAATTAGCCTGTGTACGCACTCGTCACCTCGCGTACACAGTGCTCACATATCACAAATTGTTGCAACAGTACCAAATCTTTAAGGGATTTCCCCCACACAAGGTTAGACAAGTCACTTACCTCAAATCTCGCTCAATCAATCGATAAGAATGCATTTCCCTCGACTTTCCGACTCCGATGGGCTCGAATCTAACCAAAATAATTACATACTATAAATATAACTACAAAAAACTAATTTAAATAATAAAACTACGACTTTAGCAAAGAATTAAAAACTCTGCCCAAAAAGTCGACCCGGACCCACGTCTCGGAATCTGGTAAAAGTCACAAAATACGAACACCCGTTCGATATCGAGTTCATCCATACCAAAATTACACAAACTCGACACCAAAACCTCAATTAAATCTCAAAATTCGGCCAAAGGATCTTCCACCTTCCCCCTCCCCCTCCCCCTCCCCCTCA
>MCJB01045437.1:0-39893 GCA_002018475.1 Nicotiana obtusifolia | reverse complement strand
GTCCGATTAGGTGGTGGAAGATGGGATGAGACTTCTGATGGTGTTGGAGGAGGCGAGATGTTGAAATAGAAGAGAAAAGAGGAAAAAGAAAAATAAAAGAAAAAATTAAAAAATCAGAAAAATTAATATTTTAACAATTCCTTTTGCTTCTCACTCTCTTTGAGAGAGTGAAATACACTCTCTTGGCCACCTTAGCATAGGGGTGCTTCTTGGGCCGGGCCTGGCGGGCCTGGGCCTGGCGGTCCTTATGTTTGGGACCGGCCCGCTACGGCCCTAAGCTCACATGGTCCCGGGCTAAATGGGGCGGGCTCGCGGGCCTAACGAGCCTAAACGGTTCCGGATAATTTTTATCTTTTTTTTTCCCTTTCTTTAATTAATTTTTTTCAAACGTTAATGGAGTACTTTCTTTTTTACATCGTTGGATTTGGGGTTTAGTGAAATCTTCGATAGCTGAAAGATGGTAAGATTTTTGTGATAAGGGAAGAGTTGAAAAATGATAAGATTTTCGTGAAAATGGAATATCTAATGACAAAAAGGAGTTGGAGAGATGGTGGCAGAATGGGTGGTCCTTCGATGATGACGATGGGTGAAATTTCTGATTGAAATCTGATTATGTTTCGACGGAAAAAATAAATTGTAAGGATGGAAAGCTAGAGTTTATAAGATGGTATTGTGCCTTGTAGAGATAAGGTGGTGGCAATTCGAGGTTTACATCAGCAAATTGAGTCAAAGAAGTCCGATTAGGTGGTGGAAGATGGGATGAGACTTCTGATGGTGTTGGAGGAGGCGAGATGTTGAAATAGAAGAGAAAACAAGAAAAAGAAAAAGAAAAGAAAAAATTTAAAAATCAGAAAAATTAATATTTTAACAATTCCTTTTGCTTCTCACTCTCTTTGAGAGAGTGAAATACACTCTCTTGGCCACCTTAGCATAGGGGTGCTTCCTAGGCCGGGCCTAGGCCTGGCGGTCTCGGGCCTGACGGTCCTTGTGTATGGGACCGGCCCGCTACGGGCCTAAGCCCACATGGTCCCGGCTAAATGGGCCGGGCCCGCGGACCTAACGAGCCTAAACGGTTCCGGATAATTTTTTTCTTTTTAAGTCTATTTCAATTTCTTGTAGACTATATATGCATATAGTAATATAGATTGCATTAGACATATATATATATATGTATATATATATACAATATATATATATATATACATATATATATGTATATATATATACAATATATATATATATACATATATATATATATATATATATATATATATAAAATTGTATATATATACTATCTAATACAAATAAACTATATATATATTGCCTTATATAAACCTTGTATATATTGTAAATATATAATATATATATATATATATACACACAATTATATTATGTGTATATGTGTGTGTATATATATATATATATATTAATATATATATACTATCTGATACATATAAACTATATGTGTGTATATATATATATATATATATTGCCTTATATATATATATATATATATATATATATACTATATCATATTTAAACACAAAATAAATTGGAAAGAAATATTCAAGAGAATGTCTTATAATTTTGTATTATTGCGACATTAACTAAAAATGGCAATATCTTTCTTAGTCTTCCTCCCCCCAATGGAATGAGCATAATAAGGTACTAATACCACCATTAAAAGGAAAAAAAACTAAGGAATATGTGCCAAAATACAAGTTACATATTAGTCTATGTATTATCTCTAACAAATCTCATAAATCCTTCAAAGTCCGGAGGAATTTCCATTGATGGTGATGGAAAAGAAGCTTGTTCATCACCGCTTCCGGGCGAAGCAGCATCCTGCGCAAGTTCCGCTAGCATTTCTTATTTCTTCATAAGCTTCGTCTATCTCCGGTTGTGATTCTGCAAGTCTAAAATTTCTTCTTTCCGAACGGATCCAATCTCTGAAGAGTACTGATTTTTCCAAGCTCTCCTCATAGACGCTCAATGATCACCGATTTGAAGTCTCGCTTGACTAAAAGCGCTCTCCGATGCCACTGTTGAAGCTTGAACACTTAAAATTTCTCGAGCCATCCTTGAAAGGACCGGATAGTATTTTTGTTTGTCCTTCCACCATTCCAAAACATCGAAGGAGCCGTCGGTATTCTCTGATTCAAGTCCCTGCGACAAATAAATTTGAAACTCATTTAGTTGTGAACTATCACCAATATTATCGTCTTGAGAACCCCTGAACTTCGTCCAAGCACTGAGGGGTTTTAGGCATGCAGTTCTTTTAGATGATCGTGAAGTAGAATAGGAGTTAGAATATTGGGTCTGACATGATCTAAGGAAGTTTGATAGGCATTATAAATTGTTTGTGCATTTATTTTAATTGAGGCTTTTGCATCTCCAAGTGTTGCAAATTCCTCAGGTAAAAGTGATAAAGAGTTATAAATTTTAGAATACCAAAAGTGTGGACCTCCTAATTCCATTGTAGGGTTTAACAGTGCAGCAACACCAAAAATAGGGGGGATAAGGAAAAAATATTTTTAAACTTAGCTTTTATAGAATTAATAGCATGTTCATAAATTACCCCACCCTCTGAAAATTGAGAAAATAAATCTGCAAGTGCAGCAATATAAACTAAACAATTAGAAATAGCAGGATAGTACTGCCCAGATAATTCATTTGTTGCAACATGAAATTGTTCTAAAAAATCTACAAGCATTTTAACATTAGTCCAGTCTTGATTAGTAAGGTGCTCGTCATCATCATCATCACCATCACCTACACGAGCATATATGTTGCGCTAATTGGGTTTCTATATTCATAGGCGACAACTAGACTTTCATACATGTAATTCCATCTAGTCGGACAAGGTTTAGGAACCTTTCTTTCCCTAAGGTCAAATTCATCACATTTTTAAAAATATTCTCTAAGTCTACTTCTACGGTTTGAATAAAAAATCCAATTAAGAGCCATTTTTACCTTTTCAATTTCTACATTTAATACTTTCATACCATCACCAACAATTAAATGGTAAATATGACAAATACATCTAACATGAAAAATATTACTAAATGCGGGATTTAATGTACTTGTAAGCAAGCCTATTGCATTAGTGTTACTAGAAGCATTATCCATTGAAACAAACATTATTTTATCTCTAATACAAAAATATCTACAAATCTCTGCTACTGTGTTAGCAATAAACTTACCTGTGTGGTGTGAATTAATTATTCTATAAACAATAATGCACTTTTGCATTATCCAGTCCTCATTTATCCAATAACTTGTAACGGTTAGATAATCACAGTCATTGGCACTTTTACCTATATCAGTAGTAATAGCAATGCGACAATCTATATGAGTAAATAAATAGCGCAAATATTGTTCATATTCGTGTTTATATTTATAAATATCGGCCTTTATGGTTGCACGAGGCCGTCCTTTATAAGTAGGATTATAAACTTTTCTAATATAATGCACAAAATGGGGGTTAGAAGAAAAACTATATGGTAAGTACATAGCAGTTACCATTTTTGCTAATTCTTCACGATCTTTATTTGGATCGTAATATAAAATTTCACCGGTAACAGTGTTAATTCCCAGTTGAACTAGATTTGAACCTGTACTAGGGTGAACCATAGTATCTACACTTGTCCCCTCTTCCGCAACTTTAATTTGTAAATATCTAGCTTTATCTCTAGGGTGTTTCAATATGTGCCTAGTCAAACTACCCGTACCGCTACGGTTGCCAGTAAATTTATGAGCCATCAAAGACCCACAAGTTTTGCACTTACCCTTATTTTCTTCTCTTAGTTGAGTAAAAAAGTTCCAAACAAGAGATGTTTCGGGCCGTTTAGCAGGTTTTCTATTAAATGTAGGGGTTACTACAGGAGGGTCAGGCAGGGCATCAGTTGGGTTATTAACAGGACTAGTAGGTGTATCATCTAAATCCAACTGTGTTTCATCTAAATCATCATTTTCAAATATAGTTTGATTAGGATAAAGAGCATTCATAATTTCTTCATCTAATTGTTGACCCGGTGCAACATCATGGCAAAATTGACTATCGAAAAATTAAAAACAAGGGTTATCAGTATCAAGAATAACAGGTGGAGGAGGACGGGTAACAAGGGGAGGAGTAGTAGCTTGGCGACTAGATTCACCAATTTTAGATTTTCCCTTACCCTTACCACCAAATATTTTTTTCAAAGAAAAATCCATATTAATTATAATTATACTAAATAAAATAAAAAGAACAATAATATTAAAATTTAAAGAGTTGGAACGAGTTTACCAAAACAACTTCTTAAAAATTGAATATCGTTGAAGACTTGAAGATTTAAATACTTCAATTCACCAACTTCACAATTTTTCACGAAATTGTAATAACAAAGTAAGCAATTATGGAAGAAAATTAGAGAGAAATTGAGAGAGATTAATGAATTTGTGAGTAAAAATAAAAGAATGAGGGGGTATTTATAGTTGAGAATAGGTAAAAAGTGTATTTATAAAAAGTTTGGGGGCCAAATGGCGATTTTTCTGAACTTCAAACGGCCAAAAATTAAAGGCCAACGGCTAGATTTTAAAAATCTGACCGTTGGCCATTTTTAATATTTTTTTTAAAAAATGATAGCCGTTGGGCCCGGCCCAGGCCCGTTTAGCCCGTTAGGCCCCGCCCAGGCCCGCCTGATGGTCCCGGGCTCGTGGGCTTCTTGGTTCGGATCGGACCGCGGTGGACTTTTGCACCACTAGGGACCGACCCATTTGAACTGGCCCGTTTGGCCCGTTTGGCCCGCGGGCCCGGGACCGGCCCGGGCCCAGACCATAATACATCCCTAATTACTAGTGTAATTAGATATAGAGAAATGGACCGGCCCGGGCCCGGACCATAATACATCTCTAATTACTAGCGTAATCAGATATAGAGAAACAAACAAAGAATCACAGCCTTTCAAATATATAACAGAACATGTCATTCATCTAGATATGTATTGATAGTTGCGTCTAGTAATGGAGCGGAGCCATACCCATTCCCGTGATCAATTGGGTAAAAGTTCAAAAGAGTACTTGTACCTTGAATCCACAAAGTCATATTCGCACGAGGGAAAAAAGAGTCTCAATACGATACATTTCTTCCGGTTCAATTTATGTAAATTTATTTCTTTTTTGGTTCGTGTCAAAAAGAATGATTCGTTTTTATATTTGAAAATAATTTATCTTTATGCGATGATTTACAACAACACAAAATATATATGCCTCATTTTACATTACAAGTTCAAAAGTATTCTTTTTTTTTCTTAAACTCCAAGCCTAGTCAAAAATTAAAACGAGGGAGCATTATACTGTATATTTCACCATGCTATTTACCAACCGACAACCAAGATATCAGCAAATACTATAGACAGATTATCATCATATTTGCTTCAAACCATCAGAGAGAGAGAGAGTTGTTAATAGAGGCCAAGAAAAACACCATTAGTGTACTTATGTTACCATGGCTAGCTCATGGTCACATAAATCCATTCTTAGAGCTAGCCAAGAAGCTTGCAAATAGAAACTTCCACATTTACATGTGTTCCACTCCTGTAAATCTGAATTCCGTCAAGAAAAGAGTGGCCGGGATGTATTCTCAGTCAATAGAATTAGTTGAGCTTCATCTTCCATCTTTGCCAGATCTTCCTCCTCATTACCACACTACCAAAGGCCTTCCAACTCATCTCATTTCCACCCTCAAGAAAGTTTTTGGAATGAGCAGTCCAATTTTTTCTAAAATATTAGAAACTCTAAATCCATACTTGGTCATTTACGACTTTAATCTACCATGGGCTGCTGATTGCGCCTCCTCTGAACATTCCTGCTGTGTAGTTCCTTACTTTTAGCGCAACCGTCATTGCTTTGGGCATCCACTGTTGGGTATCGATATAGGTGAATGGGAAATGATGGGATGAAAAGTAAAGGGAATGTAAAAGGTCACTTTTGCTTTAGTTAAAGCATTTGTCCCACATAGGAAAAAGAAAGAAAAAAAGAGGTGTATATATATTACATTACATGTTCTCTAGTTGCTAAAAGAGTTAAAGAGGCAAGGACCCCTCGTGCCGCCGTCGTCGCTCGGCTCGGCTCGGCTTCAGCTTCGGCTCGACTCTGACCCGCACGCGACTTTTGACCAACCCGGTCCATTTTCTCTCTTCCCGGATTTTTTCGAATTTCCCTACCTGGTGACTGATCTGAATGGTTGCAAACATTCAGAATCAGTACCTCCAACGGCTATAAATTCTTAATTCTTTCCAGAATTCAACATGATTTGAACTGCAATCAAACTTTCTCAAAAATTCTCTTCTTCTTTATTCTGTGTGATATACTGCTGTTGAGTGGTTCGCTGCTACAAAAATTTAGAGTATAATTATTCTGGTAAGATAATCGTTCTATCCTGGGAGGGGATATTCCATCAACCTCGAGTACTGTGAGGGGAATAATTTTCTTAAGTACATACTTTGAACTAAGTGGGCTCGATTATATTCTGAAAAATAATTATACACTGTTTCTGTTCTTCTCCAGTTTCTGTTGTTTACTATTTATGTTTCTACACTGTTTTTACTAAGTATTTGACAGATTGTTTAAAAGTTATTTTAAAACATATACAGATTATTATTGCTAACAATCTTAAGGAAATTACTCTGTTTATATTAATCTGTATTTGGAGACTAAAACCTGTGTGGTTTTCTACTCCGTATGAAATTTCGTATTCTGACTTAAATACACAAAAACTTCGTTGGAATACTAGAGTTCATACTTGTACAACGATTTGAAGAACATAAAAACTTCATCCTTGCTGTTGAAAAATTTTATTTTGCTATTCTGATTATTAAGTCAGTTTGTCAATTTTAACAGTGAAAAGAGATGGCAAGTGGAAGGTGCTACTTCTTCTGTGAATGTTGCACCAACAGTTACTCCTACCCTACCGCTATTCCACCGGCTGAGAAACCTGCAAAGTTTACCAGAGTCAACTTTAAAGGATGACATCAAAGAATGTTCTTTTGGCTGACCACCCTTAGTATGTAGAAGTTCACCAACGAAGACCCTCCTATGCCTGCTACTGATATTCCGACTAATGAAAAATTTATGATAGTTGAGGCATGGAAACAAGTTGATTTTTTGTGCAAATGCTACATTTTGACGCCTTAGAAGATGACTTGTACAACTTCTACAGTGCAGTAGAGACCTCCAAAGAATTATGGAGTGCACTTGAAAAGAAGTACAAAATCGAAGATGCTTGCTTGAATAAGTTTGTGGCTTCCAAATTCCTAGACTATAAAATGGTGGATGGAAAAACTGTTGGAACCAAAGTTCAAGAGCTTCAACTTATCTTCCATGACCTTATTGCTGAAGGCATGGTAGTGAATGAAGCATCCCAAGTGGCTGTATTGATTGAGAAGTTGCCACCCTCATGGAAACACTTCAAGAATTATCTTAAGCACAAGAAAAAGGAAATGAAGTTGGAGGATCTTGTGATTCGTCTTAAGATCTAGGAAGATAACAAAACTGCTGAGAAGAAGTACTGTAAGAGTTCACCGATTGAAGGGGCAAACGTCGTTGAAGATGATGCTCCGAAAAAGAATAAGAAAAGGAAGAGCCTTCTGGAAAGGAGAAGTATCCTAACAAGAAAAAATTCAAGGGCAACTGTTATAATTGTGGTAAACCAGGCCATAAGGCTCCCGACTGTTGTGCCGCCAAGAAGGGAAAAGCGAAAAACACGGGTCAAGCAAACATGGTAGTAGATGTTAATGACCTGTGTGCAATGTTATCTGAGTGTAACCTGGTTGGTAACCCAAAGGAGTAGTGGCTTGATTCTGGCGCCACTCAACATGTGTGTACCGTTAAGGAAGCATTTGCAACCTACACTCCCGCTGGACCTGAAGAGGAGATATACATGGGAAAACTGCAACAGCCCAAAGTTGAAGGATGTGACAAGGTTCTGTTGAAGATGACATCCGGAAAAGTGCTGACTCTCAACAACGTCATGCACATTCCAACAATTAGGAAGAATCTAGTTTCAGCCGCACTGGTCGTGAAAAATGAGTTTAAGTGCGTGCTGGTTAGTGATAAAGTTGTACTTAGTAAGAATGATATGTTTGTAGGAAAGGGCTACCTCACTGATGGCCTTTTCAAACTTAATGTAATGGTTGTTGACAGTATTAATGAAAAATCTGCTTCTTCTTACTTATTGGAGTCAAATAATTTATGGCATGTTCGTTTAGGACATGTTTAATTACAAAACATTGCGAAAAATGATTAATCTTGAAATATTGCCTAAATTTGAGTGTAATACATCTAAATGTCAAATATGTGTTGAATCAAAGTTTGTTAAGCATTCGTATAAGTCTATTCAAAAGAATTCAAATCTTTTAGGCTTAATCCACACTGACATTTGTGATATAAACTCAATACTATCTCGCGGTGGGAAAAAGTATTTCATAACTTTTATTGACGATTGCACTCGATATTGTTATATTTATTTGCTAAATAGTAAGGATGAAACAATAGAAGCATTTAAGCAATATAAGAATGAAGTCGAAAATCAATTGAATAAAAAGATTAAAATGATTAGAAGTGATAGGGGTGGAGAATATGAATCTCCTTTTGCAGAAATATGTTTAGAATATGGAATCATCCATCAAACTACTACCTCCTACACGCCACAATCCAATGGAGTTGCGGAAAGGAAAAATCGGACATTGAAAGAAATGATGAATGCTTTACTAATCAGTTCCGGTTTACCGCAGAATTTGTGGGGGAAGGCTATCCTTAACACTAACCGAATACTCAACAGAGTACCCCACAGCAAAACACACTATATTCCTTATGAAAAATGGAAAGGAAGAAAACCCAGCTTGAAATATTTTAAAGTGTGGGGGTGTCTAGCAAAAGTACAAGTACCTTTACCTAAAAGGGTGAAAATAAGGTCAAAAACCGTGGACTGTATTTTCATTGGATATGCAACAAACAGTAAAGCATGTAGATTTTTGGTTCATGATTCTGAAAATCCCGAAATTCATAATAATATGTTAATTGAATCTGATAATGCTGAATTCTTTGAAAACATCTATAAGTATGAAATTGAATGCGAGTCGTCAAATGAAAGATTTAAACGACCACGGGAAGAACCAAATGAGAATGCCCCTAGCGAAGAAAATCCAAGGCGTAGCAAACGTCAAAGGATGTCCACTTCCTTCGGTCCAGATTTTGTGACATTCGTGCTTGAAAATGAGCCTCAAACTTTCAAGGCGGCTATGTCATTCCTGATTCAGCATTTTGGAAAGAGGCAGTCAATAGTGAGATTCAATCAATCTTAGATAACCACACATGGGAAGTGGTTAATCTTCCTCTTGGAAACAAACCTTTAGGTTCTAAAAGGATTTTTAAAAGGAAAATGAAAGCTGATGGCATTATTGACAAATATAAGGCAAGGCTTGTGGTCAAAGGTTATAGACAAAAGGAAGGCCTTGATTATTTTGACACATACTCACTTGTAACAAGAATAACGTCCATTCGGGTGTTAGTGGCTCTGGCAGCCTTGTATGGTCTTGAAATTCACCAAATGGATGTTAAAACAGCTTTCTTAAATGGTGATTTGGAGGAAGAAATTTACATGGAACAACCCGAGGGTTTTGTGGTTCCTGGTAAAGAAAAGAAAGTGTGCAAACTTATAAAGTCCGCTTTATGGACTTAAACAAGCACCCAAACAATGGCATGCTAAATTTGACCAAACTATGTTGGCAAATGGCTTTAAAATTAATGAGTGTGATAAATGTGTCCACGAAGTCATTGTTTGTTTGTATGTTGATGACATGCTGATAATGAGCAAAGATATGGTAGATATAAATGCTACAAAGCACATGCTGGCTAGCAAATTTGACATGAAAGACTTAGGAGTTGCTGATGTAATCTTAGGAATCGGAATTCATAGAACTCCACAAGGTTTAGCATTATCACAGTCTCACTACATAGAGAAAATACTTGACAAGTTCAAGTACTTGGATTTCAAGATTGCCAGAACTCCAATTGATGTGAGTTACGCACTTCAAAAGAATGAAGGTGAAAGTAAATCACAAGGGGACTATGCAAGAGTGTTGGGAAGTCTAATGTATATCATGAATTGTACACGACCAGATATAGCATGTGCTATTAGCAAACTGAGTCGGTTCACAAGTAATCCCAATCACTCTCATTGGATGGCAATGAGACGAGTTTTGGGTTATCTGAAACATACTCAAGACTATGCTTTGCATTATAATAAATATCCCGAAGTGATTGAAGGATATAGTGATGCAAATTGGATCACTGGATCGTCTGAAGTTAAATACACGAATGGATATGTTTTCACAATTGGGAGTGGAGCAGTGTCTTGAAAATCATCCAAACAGACTTGCATCGCCTGTTCCACTATAGAATCCGAATTCATAGCTTTAGACAAGGCCGGTGAAGAAGCTGAATCGCTCCGGAATTTCCTAGAAGATATTCCATTCTGGGCCAAACTTTTGCCTCCTATATGTATACATTGTGAGAGTCAAGAAGCAATATGTAGGGCAGGGAGCGTAATGTATAACGAAAAATCTCGTCACATACGACGGAGACACAATACTGTTAGACAACTCCTCTCTAGTGGCGTTATCACGATTGACTATGTAAAGTCAAGAGATAACGTAGCGGATCCGCTTACAAAAGGCTTATCTAGAGAGGGAGTTAGTAGATGATCAATGGGAATGGGGTTAAGGCCGAGGACAAGTCATCATGGCGGTAACTCTACCTAACATACTGGAGATCCCAAGAGCTAGGTTCAAAGAGATCAAACAAAGTTGTGACTGACGGTTCAACATTGTCAAATAACTCAACCCCTTCTCGGATGAAGACAATGTTCAGAAATAAGGAAAAAACTTTATGGCTTGTTAATGAGTTAATAAAGCCTTAAGGTTTTTTAATGAATCTGGCAGTATATGACCAAATAATGTGGCTATAGAACCACATGTTTAGAAATCATCTATATGAGTGTTAAATGTAAGCCGCTTTAAAAGAGAATAACAAGTAAAGGCCCATTCTCTATGCACTCATGAAACCAAGCGGTGTTCATGGCTGAAACGAACACAACCGTGAAAATCATAAACGGTTGAGGGTTGATTGTGTGACTTATATTGTCTAGGTATACAACAAAGTTCGACGGTTCAAAGATATCAATTCTACCGATTGATCGAGTATATCCGATATAAGTTCACTACGGAAAGTTCAAAGGGAAACCTACTTATCCAGAGGCCGTCAATCTTCGCTTGTATTTCACACTCGTCCGCGCATTTTTTTATATTATGGCCATTCCCCATTCATGTGGGGGATTGTTGGGTATCGATATAGGTGAATGGAAAATGATGGGATGAAAAGTAAAGGGAATGTAAAAGGTCCCTTTTACTTTGGTTAAAGCATTTATCCCACATAGGAAAAAGAAAGAAAAAGAGAGGTGTATATATTACATTACACCTTCTCTAGTTGCTAAAAGGGTTGAAGAGGCAAGGACCCCTCGCGTTGTCGTCGTCGCTCATTCGGCTCGGCTTCGGATTTGCCAAAGATCGATTGATTGATTATCTTTTTGGACAAACTTTTTCTTAATTATTTAATTAATTATTTATTTATTTATTTAATTAATTATTTAATAATAGGACTCTATCTAATGCGGATCAACCCTGACCCGCGCGCGACCTGCGACTTATGACCGACCCGGTCCGTTTTCTCTCTTCCCGGATTTTTTTGAATTTCCCTCCAAACTTGGTGACTGAACTGAATGGTTGCAAACATTCAGCATCAGTACCTTCAACCTGACGACTGATCTGAATGGATGCAAACATTCAGAATCAGTACCTCCAACGGCTATAAATTCTTGATTCTTTCTAGAATTCAACACAATTTTGAACTACAATCAAACTTTCTCAAAAATTCTCTTCTTCTTTATTTTGTGTGTGATATACTGCTGTTGAGTGGTTCGCTGTTACCGGAATTTGGAGTACTACTATTCTGGTAAGATAATCGTTCTATCCTGGGAGGGGATATTCCATCAACCTCAAGTACTGTGAAGGGAATCATTTCCGTAAGGACACACTTTGAACTAAGTGGGCTCGATTATATTCTGAAAAATAATTATACACTATTTCTGTTCTTCTCCAGTTTCTGCTGTTTACTGTTTTTGTTTCTACACTGTTTTTATTAAGTGTTTGACAGATTATTTAAAAGTTATTTTAAAACTTATACAGATTATTATTGCTAACATCCACATGTATGATAAGCCAGAAATGCTTATTATGAAGAAAGGTCTTGAGCAATTTCCAGGTAAGAAGTTCCCATTCGACGAGGCTCTTAGGCGATCACGCGATATTATTCTGGTGAAAACTTGCAGAATCTTTGAACAGAAATATATGGATTATCTTTCAAGTTTGGTTTCCAAGAAAGTAGTCCCGGTTGGTGCACTAGTTCAAGAATCCATTGACCAAGATGGCCATGAGGAGATCACGCAATGGCTTGACAAGAAAGATAAAGGTTCAACTGTGTTTGTTTCATTTGGGAGTGAATAGTTTCTATCTAAGGAGAAAATACATGTAGTAGCTCAAGGGCTAGAGCTTAGCAAAGTGATGTCATCAGGTTTCCACAAGGTGAAAGAATTAGTACTCAAGATGCATTACCAGAAGGATTTCTTGAAAGGGTAGGAGAAAGAGGAATGATTTTGAAAGGATGGGCTCCTCAAGCAAAAAATCTTCAACACTCGAGCGTTGGAGGGTTCGTGAGTCACTGTGGATGGAATTCTTTGATGGAAACTATGAAGTTTGGTGTGCCCATAATTGCCATGCCAATGCAGGTCGACACAACGATGAATGCTAGGCTTGTGGAATATATTGGGATTGGAATGGAAGCAATGAGGGAGGAGAACGGGAATCTACAAAGTGAAGAGATCGCAAAGGTGATAAGGAAGGTGGTAGTGGATGAAATCGGGGAGGCTGTGAGGAAGAATGCTAGAGAACTGAGTGAGAAGATGAATGCGAAAGGGGATGAAGAGATAGATGGAGTGGTGGAAGAACTGGTGGCACTTATGATCAGCAATAGGATTTAACAGTTGTATTTATAGATAGATCCTCTTTTCTGTTCTATCAACACTTCCCTCCTTTTGTTACCAACACACATTTATTATAAATAAATAATTATGTGTTGTTGGCTTAACCTGCTCATAAAATATTCCTTACACTACCAATAACTGAATCAGCTAACATGGGATAACCAGGAATGTTGCCTACAATTGAATTAAAAGACAATTTCTCCTACTATATATTCCATAATGTAACGTCTTCTTTCCACTCTTCCCAGGTGTACCAAAATTTGAAATGTCCTATTGATATCTAAGACAAAGTGATATGTCCTTTGCCAACATGTTCTCGATCTTGAGCGGAGGGTAACACTATCTGTTCCAGAGGCGGATCCAGGATTTAAACCTAATGAGTTCAACTTTTAAAGTTTTTAGCATTGAACACATTATATTTTTAAAGTTAGGGGTTCATATCTATTATTTTCTCAATTTTAATAAATTTTTACACTTAGATTTTTACTCCGCGTCGAAAATTATGGGTTCAGTTGAACCCGTCGGTAGAATACTACATCCACCTCTGATATGTTCCAAATATTGGAAGAAAATGTTATTTCTCAAAATCTGCTGTAACAAAGTATCAAAACTTGACAAGTGGTTAGAGGCACACCAGTATTATATTCAAGAGCCCCTCCAAGGATTAATAGGCGAGGCTTTTCTATGAGAAGCGTAGCAGCTTCCCATAATAGGAATGTAATAATCTCCAACCAACTCTCTTATTTTATCTTCCTCATCGATGGCAAGGTTATCAACCTCGATAGCCTGTATACTAAAGCCCTGAAATGGCCATCAACCACATTTTTCACAGCCTTTTTCTGCTCCTCATTTGACCTGTCCCTACTTCCATTCTCACTACTTCCAATACCGCTTGACCTGTCCTCAAAATGGTCCCAGCTATATTATGCAGACTCTTCAAAATGCTGTAACATCCGTGTCAGATTCTCCAAAAATGCACTACTTTTGGAAAATCTATCTGCACCCAATGACATTTTCGAAAAGTCCGAACAAGGGTCCCAGCGTATGATTTTCATTTGTACATACTTGCATAGAGAGGATACTTTATAAATACAACAGTGCCGTCATAGAATGTTTCATGTTGATAGTTACATCTTCTCAGGTATATAAGGAAGGTGAAGAGAAAGTGGTGGATTACCTGCTTGAGGGTGTGCACGGTTCGAAACACATTGAATGGCTGACCTATCTACCTTTGGTTGAATATAGTGCAATACTTCCTATCATACCTCCATTAAGTGCACCCTATATGAAGCTTTCTACTGCATACCTCTTTCTCTTCCTCTTTCTTATATACCAGAGAATCAGCTTCAGAACAAGTGGATAATGACCAAGAGTTCCCTGTGGATCAGCGGCGCACAGTTCGAAACTCGGGAGATTATTGGCCCGCCCCTCTAACCTTCTCCACTTAAATACCTGATTTTTATCTGCAGCATGTTTCAACCCACGGCGTGCGCCTAACACGCATCATGTATTGCGCTCTTATCACTAGATCAAATTAGATAATACTGTATTGGGTAAAATGCTTTTACATGAATTCGGGTCGGTTATAATCAAGTGCAAACGGGCCAGACCCAACTAAAGGAAGTCGTAACGGAGGCAGTACAAGGCCGAGTTAATTCGGTCCGAAAACAAGAGGTCAAGCTCGATAGCCGGAGCGACCGGGACGGTAAGAATCGACGTGACCGACCGATACTAAAGGATCGAAGACCGGCTTCGAACCGCACATCTCGCCAGTTACCGGATATTTCACCAGGAGTAGTTATCTCAACCGTCATAGCCGTTACAGCGCGATTTGGGGAGATCCTACCCCGGAATTTAGGAGATTTACCTTGTAATCAGTTATTTACCTTGTTTAGGATTCTGATTTTAGCTTATAAGAAGCATATTTCGTTCATACTTGGGATCATCTGGTTTTTATCAAGAAAAACTCTTCCTCTTCAGCTACTTAATACAATTATTGTTACTGCTACAAAGGATTTATATTCTCTCATACTGCTCATCATAATCGACGGTTTCATCACTTTTTTACATTACAATTACTTTTATCGCATTATTATTCAGTATCAATTTGGTTTACGGATCCTTAGTACTACGAACAAATTTAATTGTTATCCAATTTTAAGGGTAAACAAATACACTATTCACCTGAGAACTTAAGATGTAGCTTCTTAAACACTATTTGGTTATCCTAGTTCATCTACAATTGACTAGGGAAGGCCTCCAGTAGATTGCCACAAAGATACAATACTCTCTCCTACCAAATCAGTGCACTCTGTAAATATTCTCTTCCCATTAGTGGATAAAAACATGATGCAAGGCAAACAAAAACACCTCAGCGACTTCTAACATTTTTGCTACTCATTTTTGATATTTTCATCACCTATCTAAAAAATTAAACTTTCAACCACAAAGTATTGGCATGGTAAATAAAGTGGTCGGTGAACTATGAGTTCTCTGGTTCAAATCTCAGTGGATGCAAAAATATTATATTAGATGATTCTTTCTATCTGCCTAAACCTTTGTGTGTAGAGTTACCTTACATAACTGGTGAAATAGTCAAGGTGCGTGCAATGTGCCAAAAAATTATAATAATAACATTTCAAGTAATTGCAAAATGAACTCTTTGAAGATAAATAATAATAATAATAATAATAATAATAATAATACTAATAATAATAATAATAATAATAATAATAATAAGAATAATAATAAGAAGAAGAAGAAGAAGAAGAAGAAGAAGAAGAAGAAGAAGAAAAAGAAGAAGAAGAAGTTCAATCTTGCACTATTCTTTTTCTATCTATTGAAAGGAAAATAATTAATTTAGAAATTAAAAGAACATTAAACTGACCTCATCAGCAATAGAAACCTGTTTCAAAGTTTTGGAGTTCACGACTCTAATTCCGAACCCGGTCGTGATGGCGCCTCTCGTGAAGACGAGGCCAGTCAATTTAACCAAAATCTTATTTTAAGCAGTTAATTAACATGAAAACAATATAAGCATGATTTAATAGTAATATTCGAACCTCAAAATAAGAGGGGGGCAAGGTCGGCTAGTGAGACGATGGGGGATAAGCTTCATCGTCGAGAGGGAAAGAGCCCGGATCACCAGCTAAGGCCCCTAAATGACCGCTCAGTGATAAAGGAGGTAGGGGTGCAGAGACAGCCAGGAGGTTTGCCTAGAAGCAGCCACCCTTGAAAGAGTGCGTAATAGCTCACAGAAAATATATAGCTAACCATAATAGAAACCATCCTGACACAGCCCAAACCGGGGTGTCACAAGTCATGAGTAACTATGGATCCTTATACAAGTCTACTAAATAGAATTTCTGGCACAACTATTTGAAGAACATAGAAACAATAAGATAAGGGAGATACGGGGCTGTGGACGCCAACAGCTACCTCGTAGTCTCTGAATCACCGCCTGGACGGGAGGAGTCAGCACTCTGGAGGAACCAACAATGCCTGAATCTGCACACATGGTGCAGGGAGTAATGTGAGTACTCCGACCCAGTGAGTAATAAATATGAATAATGACTGAAAGTAAGAAAGCACATAAAGCACAAAACATTCTATAATAAAGCAGTAAAACATCATTTGAAAACAGTAAATCAGTGAGAAATCAAGTAAAATCTCCTTTTAACAGGTAAACACATGTAATTTTTCAGGTAAATAACGTGAAGTAAAAAAAAATAGAAGATTGCCCCTCGGGCTCAGTATCAACAAATCCGCCCCTCGGGTAATATCGCAGAACAGTACCAGCCCCTCGGGTTCAAATCGCAGAACAATACCAGCCCCTCGGGCTATCGAACAACACCAGCCCCTCGGGCTATCACATAGTACAATATCAGCCCCTCGGGCTATATCTCACATCACAATGGGTACCTGCGCTTACCGGGGATATACAGAATCTGGGAGGGGCCCCTTACGGCCCAAGCGTAATATCAAGCCACCTCGTGGCATCAAATCTAGGCCCTCAACCTCATATCAGTCAAGACACCTCGTGGCGTATATAAAGTATCTCAAGCCCTCGGCCTCATATCAGTCACAAGCCACCTTGTGGCGTATAAAGTATCTCAGGCCCTCGACCTCATATCACTCAGTATATCCTCACATCTGGCCCTCGGCCGCACTCAGTCAGAAAATCATCACAAGCCCCTCGGGCATAGTAAAACAGTAGTTCTCAGCCCAAAAACATCATTAAAATATTATTTAAGTCTCAAAGTCAGTAAAAGTGGCTGAGTTGTAAAATAATGAAAAACAGCATGACTGAGTTCAAGTAATAAGTCAAAATAGTGAGGAAACAGTGATAAAAATCTTCGAAGGGTTCAAATAATTTGCACGAAGCCCAAATATGGCAATCAGCCTAAATCATGATGATAACAAATAAGTTTTAGTCAAATACGCGGTAAAAATCATCAATCAGGACGGACCAAGTCATAATCTCCAGCAGTAAACGACCCCACGCTCATCATCGAGCGCGTGTCTCACCTCAATATAGCACTAAGATGTACAATCCGGAGTTTCAAACCCTCAGAACATCATTTACAATCACTACTCACTTCGAACCGGCTAAATCCCTAGCCCGCGACGCCTTTGCCCCTCGAATTAGCCTCCACGCGCGTCGAATCTATCCAAAATCAGAACGAATACGTCACAATATGCTAAGGGGACAAAGCCCAAGCGAAAACAATAAAAAAGTACCAAAAATTCTGAAATTAGCAAAACCCGGGCCCACTTCTCGAAGCTGAGAAATTTTCACATCAACGGGTTCCTTATCTCCCAACAAGTTCATACATATCAAAAGTTCTCAAATCCGACCCCAAATGGTCCTCCAAATATAAAATTAGAGTTTCAAAATCCCAAGCCCTATTTCTTCCATTTTTAGCAAGACTTCAATGATTTTCTAGGTGGATTTCACAATATAAACGAGTTTTAGGTCCGAAATTCTTACCTCCAACCGATTCTCCTTGAATCCCTCGTTAATTTCCTTCAAGAACCTCAAAAAATGAGCAACTATGGGTGAAAATATACCCAAAATCGCGGACAAGAAGACTTAAAAACATTCTGCTCAGGCTTCATCGAGTTGTACCTTGCGCTGTGCAGGTTGTACATCCTCTTACAATTTTTCCTTGTTGTACACCTTCTGTTAAAACGCTCATAACCCCTTGTGGAAACATCCAAATGATCAACGGTTTGAAGATTTAGAAACTAGAATCGAATATCTTTCATTTGATAGATTGTACACTATATAACTCTTTATATATTCCGAGATATGAGCTTCTGAAGTGCATCAGAAAATTTTGTCGAAATTGCTCCACCAGCCAACTTCGATCAACAATAACTTTCTCATAGAATATCCAAATCATGAATGGTTTAACTTTCTGGAAACTAGAATACAAGGGCTACAACTTTCATGTTTTACAATTTTTTTAATTCCTTATAGATTGCAAGATATGAGCTTCTAAACCGGACTACTCGCACCAAAAATTTTCTGGTGCACAGCTGAAGCTAAAAAAAAATCTGCAATTTTTCCAAAGATGAAATAGTCCGTTTAACCACCCAAAACTCACCCCAGGCCACTAAGACCTCAACCAAATATGCCAACATATCCCATAACATCATTCAAACTTGTTCCAACCTTCGGAACGCTCAAAACAACATCACAACACCAAATTCGCGCCGGATTCAAGTCTAAGAATTTCAAAATCTTCTAAATTACCCTTTTGATAAAAAATCCAACTAAATCACGTCCGAATGACATGAAATTTTGCACACACATCCCAAATGACATAACGAAGCTACAGCAACTCTCGGAATTTCATTCCGACCCTCGGATCAAAATCTCGCCTAACAACCGGAAATCGTCAAAATACTAACTCCACCAATTCAAGCCTAATTCTACACCGGACCTCCAAAACCAATTCCGATCCAAACCATCGGAACTCACATCCGAGCCCTCTAACTCATAAGTCAACATCCGGTTGATTTTTCCAACATAAACTTTCTTAAAAGAGACTAAGTATCTCATTTCTTACCAAATCCATTCCGAACGCAAACTACTTAACTCGATCACATATAACACGGATAACGGAGCATAATGAAGCAGGAATAGGAAAAACGGAGCGGTAACTCATGAGACGACTGGCCGGGTCGTCACAAAGAAACTGTATGAGTCACAAATCTAACTAATAGAGCAACGCAGATATAGTCCTTGTTATTTCTCTTTTGCTGTTACAACAGTTGAATTATTATTGAAGAAAATGGAAAGGTTGGACTACAGGTGAAATTGAAGATTGGCACAACAGGCATTTTTACAACGAAACTAATAACAGCTTTGGTCCCTCAAATATTGGTAATTTCTTATTTTTGTTCCTGTAATATCTGATTAAGACTTATATTTAACCTTTAATTAATTAAAACACACACTTTTGATCCCTTTACTTATGTATATTCCCAAATTTACCGTAATTATCAATTGTTCCATCACTTAATTACACATATTTTATGTTAAGCTTATAATATTGTTTCTTCATATTTGATAGTTATATATATTTCCAAAAAATAGTTCAAATATAATATATTTCTTACTTAAATGGATAAAAAACATGCATTTCAACTAATTCAAGACCAAGACCAAGACCAAGACCAGATGTGCTTAGTTAGATATTACAAGTACTAAGTTAGAATTTATCAATAGCTAGAGAGACCGAAACTGCTATTATCCATAAAATAGGCAGGTCGCTTATTGAAAAGCGACATATGCTAAAATTGATCCTTTCCTATAACCACGACGACTTGAAATGTTAGAAAGACTAAATAACTAGGTAACCTAATGGTTCAAGACTACGAATGGAGGTATATGATTAATTAGGTCACTCCATTAATTAAGAATACATTACATTTTACTCCTTTGATGTACTATCAATTATTCCAAAATTATCGATTAATGATCGAATGTTGAGATAAGTAGATAAAAATATTAATTGTTCAATGTTAGAAGAGATGTTTAATATTATAAGTGAACTTAAAGAGTGAAAACTTAGACATTAAAGCCACCTTAAAGGAATCTATCAAATTAATGTTTATATTTGGGTCTATTCTTTAGAAATGAGGCAATGATCAAAAAGGTCATTTTTTAATTGGAATTTTTGTCTTCTTCATCTTTTTAATAAAAAGTATAGTCTCAC
The DNA here is from genome assembly GCA_002018475.1 of Nicotiana obtusifolia. Lineage (NCBI taxonomy): Eukaryota > Viridiplantae > Streptophyta > Magnoliopsida > Solanales > Solanaceae > Nicotiana > Nicotiana obtusifolia. Next base: position 19,529 of record MCJB01045437.1, on the reverse strand, counting down.
CAGATTTATGTTGCTTAAATCAGAAGTTCATTAGTTATTTCACATGTAATAGAGGACTAATTTATTACCCCAAAAAAAAAAAAGTCTGATTTACAATTATTAATTGAAAATTAGCCATAGTTTTTATGTGAATATAAAATTTGAATAGAAACACTTTTAAAAACGAAAAGAATTCCAGCATAATATGTTGGAAATTTATACGCAACAGTTCCATTATCTAACATATTATGCTGTGATTTTTTGTGTTTTAGCTATGGTTCTTTTGTCCAGATTTTATCTCCAACTTAAACAATGACTACTTTTCAATAACTTTATAAATACTGAGTATTCTTGAGCACCCTTAAAAATAGCTATGACATGCCATTTTGGCTAATTAACTTGGTTCCACTAAAATTCTTAAGAAAATGAATTATGGGATTAGGGAGAAGGTTATTGCAAATATAAGGGGACTAGGTGTAAAATTCCATTTTGCCTATTCTCTATGATTTTTTTGCCAAACTTTTACTCCACTTGTTTTGTCCTTTCAACCGCTCATTATTTCCAAAATTCTCATTCAATTCTGTCCAACAAAATTTGAGGTTCTAATACGGTCAATGTCAAACTGATCCAAGACTTGACCCTAAATATGGCAAATTCATTACATAAATGTAAAAGCAAAAACGTTGGTCTTATGTTGCTATCAGACACACAAATTTTGCGTTTAATATATAAATACTGAAACAGTGCATGTCAATTGAAATACAAGTTTAACTTACAAATATTTGAGTTTCAAACATTTTTAAGTGAAATTTATGTCCAAATATAATTACATTAAAAAAATCTATTGATCTTCGAAAATTTGGTATATTTAAGAAGATTATTACTATCCAACTTTCACAAACACTTTAACTTTGATTTTAAGTTTATTATTTTCAAACTCAACTCAATATTATGCATATGCTTTGTTGCGTAAGATTCTCAAATTAACTTCAATTATTCTTTGTTCGTTCATTCAATCTTTTTCCTTGTCCAAAAAGAATAGTAACAAAGAAAATTGCAAAAAATACCCCTAACATATGAAAAATAGCTTATAAGTACCCTCATTCCACTTTTGGTCTAAAACACCCTTAACTTTTGTTTTTGGCTCATGGATACCCCTTAACATTTTGGAATGAGGGTATTTGTGAGCCATTTCTCATACATTAAGAGTATTTTTGACCCTTCTCCGTAATCAGTAATAATACCAAGCTCTTTAATTCAGATAAATAGAATGAGTATGATATAAAACACTTAGCCTAAATCCATCGGAGAAGAAGTCAATCTACCAAATACTTAGGGTTTGTTTGGTAGCTGACTACAGTGTGAGTCATTCATAGATTAGGAGTAACATAACTAGTACCATATTTGATAGTCTTTATTTACTTTGTACAAAAGTCGGCAAAACTAATGTATTATGTTTGGTTCCTCTTTCCATCGGGATATAAGTAATACATGAACAATTTATACAATAAATTTATGTATTATTTATCCAAGGTAGATTGTGGGATAACTAATATATGTATTAGTAATACATAGATTATACAATAAAATAACCAAAATACCCTCATATATATTTTAAATTATATATTATAAAATTAAATAAATTAAACATTTAACAAAAAATAATCTTTATATTACAATTCATGCATTATTAATCCTTACATAACTAATCCCTTCATAATTAACCTATGCATAACTAATCCCTACGTCTAACTCTTGCATAACTCTAACCAGCAACCAAACAACCCCTTATTAAATTATATATTTACATTAAATCAAGAAATTTAATCTTAAATATTAAAATAAGAAAAAACTTCACCTATGAATGATAAATGTGTGTATGTACTTTCTTCTTCAAAAAATAAAAATAAAAAATAAAATAAAAAGAGAGCTCAACTTTCTTCATTTCCAAAGCTGCCCCTGCACAGAAACTCAATACCAACACGACAGAGTGTGATCTCTGAAAATGAGTCCACATTCTCTTTAAGCCTTTCCCAACTGAAGTCAGCTTCAGTTTCAAGGTCAGTAAGTTTGATTTCCTCTTTTGGGGTTTAAAGAATGAGTCAGATAAAGAATGAGTCAGAATATGTTACTACTAATTAATCTCCTCCTTTTTTAATTGAATTCTTCTGGAAAAACTTTTGATTGGTTTCTGTGTCTTAAATCTTTAGTTAATTCTTTTGAATATATATACTTCAATTTGTTGCAGGAGCTCAGCTTTGAGCTACTTTTACTAAAATGGCAAGTTCTGGGAAAGAAGATCAAGATCAAAGGTACTGATGTTTCTTGTTTCTGTATGTAAACGCACAAACACACATAATTGCTTACTATTACAACTGTTTTATATTACAAAAGCCCATTAAAGTTTTTTTCCTGCAAATTGGGGATAAATAACACAAATAAATGGAATGAGAATGGGGACTGGGATATTAGATGTGGTGACTATTTTGCTTTCGTGTTTCCTTTTCTAACTTGTTTGGTACTGAGGTGTAGTTGTTGTTGGTTCGGTTCTAGGCAGCGCAAAGGAAACAGTGAAATGGAATCCATTGCTTTTGACTCGTCACATTTTGGAATACCGGATGTGTGAAAATGCTTATCATAGGAAGGAAGAAGTAATTATCTATATGAAGATTGTTACTCTAATATAACAGGGGGAATCATTGTATCAGTTGATGTTTAGCTGGAAAAAGAATTCGTTTTTGAGATTGTGGTTCTTTTTCTTAGTATTTGGATGTCTCAGTTATGAGGCCTATGTGTTTAGTTTGGATCTGCTGAGAAAATAGTTTAGCTGAAAATCCATCTTCTATGGGTTTAGTAATAGGTTAATTGAACTCCTAATAAATTTCTCTATCTCATTTTTATGATATTCGCAACCAGCACAGAAGAAACGATATGGCGATGAAGAGTCATTTTTAAACATAACTCTGTCATGTAAGAAAGAGGGTTGGGAAAATGACTGATTTGTGTTTTATCATGTTCTGGCAGTTTCTGATTGGAGAACTGCATATTCTCAACTTAGATGTATGCCGTATGCCTTGTTGTTCTCTGAGATGGTATATTAAGCTGCACCAGAGTAACTGAATACCTGAAACAGTCGTAACTTTTTTACTCTATTATTAATAACTAAAGGGGCTTCCTTCAAAAATCATTGATCTTTAAGTTTTCGAACTATAAACCAGTACCATGGAAGAAAGTACTTCATTTGAGTTTTTCTTAATTATAATGGTTATTTACTTTAAAAGAGTAATATTGTATCACGGGCAGTAGTTTAGGTCCACTGGGATATATGTGCTTGAATTTTAGTCCTTAATCTCTTAACTATAATCCTTGGACTGTAACCTTGAGTAAGTGTGATAGTTCTATGAAGATCAGCTAAGAGTGCAAGGCCCAATTGTTCAAATTACCACGCAATAAGACTCGATGAGTGTGTTAAGCTCTTTATGAGGTAAACACTAAAAATGGCCTCCCTTCGACTGAGAAAGGAAAAGAGAAATGCAGGGATCCCAATTGGAGAAATAAGAAGAGACGGGGAATTTCATATTGATTTTCAACGCATAACAATCTAGACCAATTGCTTGTACAGATCCCGCTGCATCATCTTACATGTTATATTCCAATCAATTCGACAGTTTAGTCCTTATGCTTTCAAATATGTTGATTGTTTTAGTTGAAAGAGTTAGCTAAGAATGGAAGGCTCAATTTTTCACCATACAATAAGACTCAATGAGAGTATAAATTTAAGGTAAACTTCTGAAACGGCCCCCTTCTACTGAGAGAGTATAACAGAGGTTTGTGATATAAGGGAGGTGGGGAATCGGATATCAATTGTCAAGGTATAGCAATCTGGACCAACTCTTGTACAGATTCAGATCTTGTGGTTATTTTGAAATGCAGGACCTTCTGCTGTCCTTTTGCATGTTATATTCTAATAGTTTTGTCAAAATCACACATCATGGGATGGTATTATGCCCTTTTAACCTCAGTGTGTCAGATGTTACTTTCATGTAGATCTTAATATTTTTTCATTCCTTAACCAGGAAAATCAATGGCATGGAAGATTCTAAAACAACAATTGAATTTCTCCGGGCGAGATTATTGGCTGAAAGATCTGTATCACGAACAGCAAGGCAGAGAGCTGATGAACTGTCACATAGGGTTAGTCCCTTTGTCGAATTCTCTTTAAGTACGCAAGCATATAACACCACAAATTGAGCCATCGCTCCCAACACGGCCCGCACCTAGCTTACTCTTATTTTTCGATATCTAATTAATTCATTTCCACTTCCAAAACTTTCCGCTCTTCAACAAAAGAAAAAATCATTTCAATAAACTGCTTGCGTATGTACAGGTCTCAGAGCTCGAAGAGCAGTTAAAGGCCGTGTCTCTACAAAGAAAGAAAGCTGAGAAGGCCACAGCAGTTGTTCTGTCCATATTAGAGAACCATGGAATAAATGATGCTTCAGAGGAATTCAGTTCAGGCTCTGATCAGGAAACAAGCTTATCCGACTCAAAAGATGCTGAAAATAAAAGAGAGGGAAGGGAAATTTCGTCAAGTGTGAAAGAGAAAGAAGATGATGCGGACACATTCTCAAGTTCCGAGATTACATCTTCTCCATCAACTGCCAGAAGTTTGTCGTGGAAAAGTGACAAAGGTTCTTCGCATTATTTGGACAGGAGGAAATACACCGGTTCTAATAGGCGGAGATGTAATTTTGCACCGTCAACTGGCATCTCTTCTTCAAAACGGGTTGGTAAATCATGCCGGCGGATAAGGCGCAGGGATACCAGGTCGCTCCATTTAGAATTACACGTCATATGAGTTTAAACAATTCCGTTAATACTTTAAACACATTCTATTAATACTTTTCATAAATTATTTGATACAAAAAACTTAAGGTTACGTGTTCAGCATTTACTCTTACAGTTTTATATACCTATACACAAACCGGACGAAAATACATGCATTCATATACATACACCTACATTCGACCAGCACATATATGATAACAATGCTCTTCTTATTTTTTTTGTTGGATAAATTACTTTAGAACATTACTCATTTTGCACAAATTCCTTTCATTGACCAGATCAGCTAGTGATGAGTTACAAAATAGTTCTGCTGAATGTGCCTCTGAGGCTCGCCCAAGTTCTTCTAACAATGGGCCTCAATCATTGACGGACGGTGCTGGTAACAGTGATGCAAATCAAGTGCAAGTGACTGCATCAGGTGTGTCAATAAATGGAAGACGAGAAGATAAGAGTGATGACATGGAAAGAGCTTTAAATCAGCAAGCGCAACTTATAGGGCAATATGAAGCCGAGGAGAAAGCCCAGAGAGAATGGGAAGAGAAGTACAGAGAGAGTAACAGCTATACACTGGTATATATTTATAGATTTCAGCTCATACACATTTCACATAATTCATGTTTTCATATTTGCTAAGTAACTGGGTGAGATATTTCTCCTTTTTCTGTTAAAGAGTGTGGTAATATATATATATTATTTGTTATCAAAATAATAAGAGAAATTATGATGGAGCTCTCCCTTTTCTGAAGATTTCTGTTAGCTCTACTCAGCCCCTTCTGTTACTGTATGTAATCTGGGAAGATAGACAATCTAGATTAGTTGTTCATGTTATGGCTAGTTATAGATGTGATTATATTCTAGCCCCAATCTGATTTTACTTTTAATGTGATATCCAGATTTGCTGACTAAGTTTATCGGACTATATATTACTGATTTTAGCAACTTCTAGGATTATAATTTGCATTGGGCTAGTGATATATTTGTTATTGTCATCTATCCATGTTGAATGTAGTCACGAACAAATAGATTTTGTGATTTAAAATATATGACGTGATTGTGTGGTTCACTTGAATACATCTATCTTTCCGCGTCAGTCTTTGATGTCATACTTTGGGTAAAATCTATCAAGCACGTTTGTTATGCCCAGATGTGAAGACTGACTTGGGAAGATTTTACTGCTTCCAAAATGTTATACCATTTTTTCTAACCTTGGCTCCAAACCAGTGTCTGGTTAGGAGAACTAAAACAAATGAGCAACTAGCATTCCATAGAAGCAGTTGCAACAGAGATCATTCTGAAAGATGAATATACTAGAAACTGAAGTGCTACTCATATTGCTATTTGTGTTCTTGATGGGTTGTCTTTGCTATAGTCTGGTTTGTACCTTCTGCACAGATCATTTTCTGGAGAAGATAATGCACATGTTTGTTAAGGTGTGTCACAATTAATCTCATTCCATTCATCTTTTGTGTACCACTCAGGATTCATGTGACCCTGGGAATTACTCGGACGTGACTGAAGAAAGAGATGACTTGAAGGCATCTCAGAAACCATGCTTAGCTGGAAGGACCTGTAAGCAAAATCATGCAAACAAGTATGGAGCAGCCGATGTTCCTTCTACTGAGAAAAAAGGAACTACAAACAGTTCTCCATCAACCCCACATAATATGGGCTGCTTGGAAGATAAAAAAAGCAACAGGATAGTTAAATCAGATTCCCCAGCATCAGAGTTTGCACGTCCGATGTCTAATGGGAATTATTTAGAAAATCACAGCCAGACACCTGCTTATAGTCACCGTCAGTCTTTTCCTGTGACTCGGTCCGCCATGCACCCCGGAGTACGCACTACCTCGTATTCTGGAGGTAGCAGTTTGCAAGCAGGACAAGGTTTTCAAAGAGGTTATGAACTTGCCTTGGTGTCTCATAACACTTCGAATGTAGTAGGTTCTGTCCTGTGGGATCTCGAACAAGCTAAAGTTTCATTGAGTCAGCAAATCAACAGCTCACCGCCATTAAGAGCTGGATCTTCTACCATGACCATGGAACATTCTATTCCTTCCACTAGAATTGAGGACAGGTCAGAGATTCCTGCCCTTCTAAGACTGCCTACAGATTTTCATCTTGAAGCAACTACAACCGCCAGCTACCAGGGATTAGCCTCGAGATTCAGTTCAGCAAACTATTTTCCTGAACCTACCACCTACAAATTCTCTACGAGTCCTTACGTGGAGTCTCAATCAAATTCTATTACCGGAAATAGGTTTTCTGCCCTTTCCCCAAGACCTTACCCATCGGTCTCTACTTCAGCTCCTTCATATAGGCCTATCTCTGAGACTACCTTAGATGCAGGCCTACCATCTTCAGTGAGGTTTAATCCTAACTCCAGTTCACATGTTCCCTTCGCTAGTAAATTTACATACCCTACCTATCCCTCGTGCCCAGGTGTGGTGCCAAATTTATCCTCAGGTGAAGTATTCTCAAGAAACCTTCCAAGAAATGAGACAGGTATACCTTCCTCATTTTCCTTTTCAACCTTGTGCCCAGATGTAGTGCCAAAATTTTCGTCAGGTGAAGCGTTCTTGAGAAACTTTCCTAAGAATGAGAGAGGTATACCTCCGTCATTTTCTGTCTCACATTATGATGCTCACATCAGACAAAATATGTATAGTAGTTGATGTTGTTCATAGTGCAGATCTTGGTTAAGAATCTCCATATATACCTCAAAAATTTTGAGAAGAGTTTACATAGATTATTGTTCTATAGTTGGTGCGTCATTTCTTTACTTGCCTTTTCTTAATCTCAGCTGAGTTAGGGGTCACAGAGAGACCTCAGCTATTTAATGCTGTTAATTTACCCTAGATGTGTTGTAAATTGTCAGAAATAAATGAAATTTATCAGTAGGTATCTATCACAGATTGTTTTCATTCTTTTGATTTCCTTCTGTTCCCCCTTGCCTCAGGTCTTTTTCGACTTCTTTTTTCTTAATTTTCTTTTGTGAGGGTTGGAACTTTGGGGGGGTGGGGGCATTTTGTAATTGCCTAAAATTTCCTCTTGGGCAATGCTTGGTGAAGATGAAAAACTAAGGATTTTAACAACTATAGGTTGACAGTGTAAGAGAATTTTTACATTATTAGATCAGTTAAAAGATAACTACATGCAATTGCTCTGAAAAAGTGAATTAGTTACTTGAAAAATAAAGCAAGCAACATGTCGTATTAGGTTAAATTGCACTAAATGTGTAAATATGTTTTTTACGTTGTGCATTGTTAGAAGATGGAAATCTCCAGGAAACGAAAGGGGAAAACGAGAACTTAAGAAAGGAAACAGAATCAAAAAAAGAAATGTGTTGTTTGAGTCTTTTCTTGACTAGTCAGCTTTGACTAAATCATCATAGTTCATTTACTTGTCAAATTCAACTACACGTTTAGTAAGAAGAAAGCTTCCTTTGTCGCACTAATATATATATAGGGCCAACCAAACAAAATCATCCAAAAACAAAGCAAAAACTTCATTTTGAACAATAGAGAAAATGTCCACATATGATCACTTGAATTATAGCACAGAAACAAGAAACATGTTATCAGAAACAGGAACTAGTAATACTGGAAATGATTTTGACTATGAACACTATAAGAACGAAGATCGGCCTAATATGATTCGATGGAAGTCAGGAAAAATGGTTGATCCCAAACTTCTGGAACTCTTGGAATCATTTAGGCAACTCTATGTGAAAAGAAGGAAATTTTTCAAGAGAATCTTTCCTGTGAATTATGAAGAATCTGTGGAGGTGTTCAAGAAATTAGAGGTTGCTACAAGGAAGAACAAGAAGGTGAAAAATCAAGCTACAGTTAAGAGAAGCTTGAGCTTTGGAGATGAGTCTAATATAAGACTTGAACGGTTCAAGATTAAGACTCCTATTGTCATAGTTGCTGGACCAAATGGTCAAGGTAGTCAAAATGGCCAAGACAATAATGGTTCCAATAATTCTGGCTAGACCTTCCTGAGCCGAGGATCTATCGGAAATAGCTTCTCTACCTTCACAAGGTAGGAGTAAGGCTGTGTATACACTATCCTCCTCATAGCCGATTTGTGGGACTACATTGGGTTTGTGGTTATTGTAATTCTGGCTAGACCAAGAAAAAATAGTATCGTAGCGACGGAAGCCGGAATTTCATCAACGAGATTTAAAATTATGTTGATGTGGTAGTGGAACCAATAACCCATATATAAAAATTTAGATTTTTTTGTTTTGCCTCTATAATAGAAGTTTCCTTGTACATCTAATTTTCCGGCAAAGGAAATTCAACTGAACATCTTTCGCCAATGAAACTCCGGCCAATGGAACAAAAAAAGAACCTCAAATAATCTTTTAAGTATCTTGTGATTTAATTTGTTGATTATCTTCTAGTTCAACAGCTTAGCCATTTGATTACTGCATTGATATGTGATTAGGGGATTATTTTTTTCTTTTACCCACTTTGTATATTCTTTATCAATTCGAATATTTTTAAAAAGCTTTGCATGATTATATTTTAATTTGGAAATGACATTATAAGATTAGTTTAAGCTAGGTGTGCATGAGCTTTTTGTGTATATAGTTTGTTTCCCTTCCTTGTTTTTTTTTTCTTCTCAAAAAGTCCATCATTGGTGGATTGTGAGGTTTAGGCTTGACCCCCGATTTGTAGATTATCAAAAACGATTAGTACATGGAGGAGGACATATACCATAGCCTCCAAACTACAATGAAGAGTGATATTAATCACATTTATGATCATTTGAAAGTAAGAAGATTTCCTAGCTTAGGAGATTAACTCCATTATATTTTGATTGCAATAAGCTTCGCAAAAGGATGATATACATACAGTTACCACCATTATACATTGGTCAAAAGTATCTATTATTTGCATCATTAAAAACAAAATGGTTCTTCCTTGGTTTTGTTCTGAAATTTGGGATGCCCTCTTTATCCAATCTCACTATTGATTTCACTGTCTCTAGTAAAGAACTACTTCCATCAAAAGTAAATTGATCTTTCAAGCATTCCCCATAATTGGCGAGTTGATCAGCAGCCATATTGCCTTCTCTGTAAATATGGACAAACTCAAATTAGCAGTACTAGAGAGCTAGATAATCTGATCAATAATATATTGGATCTGCCAAGGTGGTTTCATTTTGTTGTTAATCATGTCGATAATCAACTGGGAGTCCGATTCCACAACCACATAGAGAAAACCTCTACTAATGCACAACTTCATACCCTGTAACAAGGCTTTTATCTCAGCCAAGTTGTTACTCCCGCAGCCATAATATTCAGCATAAGCCATAACACAAACTCTCATATTATCTCTAATGATACTCCCTCCTCCAGAACTTCCCGGATTGCCTTTACAACAATCATCAATATTCAACTTCAATCATCCAATATCAGGCTTCTTCCACATAACAATTTGACTGCTGATTGATTGCTTTGCATTTTCAACTGCATAAGAAAGCTCATTCCAAGCTAGAGGTAATTGAAGTCTAGGGAATTGTCTATTTAGTAACATTCTCATGACCTTACAAACCTGTTGTATGATTATTCTACCAGACATATGAATATTCTCATATCTAGCGGCACACCTACTCTTCCAAATTTTCCAACATATAAATATTGGAAGGCACTCAAATACCACATCATGGACACCATTTTTAGCTTGATTAACCACCAAGACATAAGAGTCTGCATTATGTTACCGTGTCTAATCACAATACCACAACTTTAAGCAAAAAAAGACCATACATGTATAGCAATCTGGCTTTGACAAAATAGGTGAAAAAGTCTCATCCTGATGGTTAGGGCAACAAGAACACCTGGAAGCTATCATTATATTAAATTTTTGAATAGCTTCATCAACTGGGAGTCTTTTCTTGATCAATCTCAACATGAAAAAAGATACATTAAAAGGAATTTTTCGATTCCAAATCATGTTAGAAGTGAAGGAACTAGCCCTCTGTTTCCTCATATATTGCCAAGCAGATTTGCATGAAAAAACACATATAGTATTAAGAGTCTATATTGGCCAGTCTTCTCTACCATCATGGATCTCAATTAATTGAATAATAGTGACAATATACTCAGGGAGAATATCTCTGAGTTTGGTGACATTCCACGTCCCTCCCACAATGAAATTAATCACGAGAATGTTTCTAGGGGCATTTTGATATTGAATAACATTGGGCAATGCATCCCTACCAGTCCAATTGTCCCACTAGAAGGACATCAAACTATTGCCAATCCTCCACAAGATGAATTTCTCAGCTTCAACCTTAACATCCATCAATCTCTTCCATGTGTGGGACTGGCCATAAGACCAATTCCTCTGAACAGGATGTTTCCTCTTGCAGTATTTTGCTTTCAGGAATTCCTTGAGAAGACTCTTTTTAGCTCTGAAATTCCACCAAGCCTTAGCAGCGAAAATATTACAAAAATCATATAGAGTCGAAATCCAACACATCCCTCATGATAAGGAAAACACAAGTCCTTCCAAGATTTCCAGTGAGTCTTGTTTTTGTTGTTATCCTTACCCCAGAAGAAATTAGCAATAACTTTCTTAATTTGAAACAGTTTTAGGAGGGTAGAGGGCAGCTAACAAGTAGAGAGGGAGAGAGTGAAGGACTGACTTGACAAGAACTGCTTTACCACCAAAAGATAAAAACTTTCCTTGCCATCCTTGCATTCTGTTGGAGACTTTGGCAATCATGATATTGAAGAGAATCACTCTTTTCCGTTCCAAATAAATAGGGCATCCCAAATATTGCATTGGAAAATGAAGCTGATTAAAGCTAGTAATGTTAGCCACATCACTAATATAGTCTTCAGAAAAATTGGAGGATACATAGAAGCATGATTTACTCTTATTCACCATTTGATCAGAGACACACTCATATAGATCCAATTTAGTCATCATCATCTTCAAGGAAATAGGGTCACCTGAAGAGAAAAAAATAGTATCATCTGCATAACACAAATGAGTAATTAGATGGCCTATACTCTCAGTTGTATAAGGGATGAATCCTTCTTCAGGTAACTTATTCAACAGTCTGGTTAAAAACTCAGCACCAATGACAAAAGGTGAAGGTGAAAGAGGATCACCCTGCTTAATACCTCTGATAGACTTAAAGAAGCCTTTTCTATAGCCATTTAGATTAATAGAGTATCAAACATTTGATGTAAGTCTCCAAACTATATCAATCCATATCTCAAAAAACCTTATCTTTCATAGTACCAAACAAAGGTAATCCCAGTCTACTCTATCATAAGCCCTTAGCTATATCCAATTTAATGACAACATTACCGGTCTAAGGAGATTGATTGATATTGTAGACCATTCCCTGGGTCAAGATGATATTATCAATAATGGATCTGTCTTTGATGAATCCAGTTTGGTATGGAGAAACTAGTTTGTGCATCAGAGGACTAAGTCTATGATTCATCAGCTTAGAAATAATGTTGTAGGAGAAATTACTAAGGCTGATTGGCCTTAGATCAGTGAACTCCTGGGGACATTCAACTTTAGAAATCATACTGAGGCAAGTATGAGTGAAGGACCTTGGTAACTGAGTTCCTGCAAGAAAAAATCAAGCACAATTATAGTAAGTCATTCTTGATTAATTATCTCCCAACATGAGTGGTAGAATTTCCCAAATACTCCAACAAGTCCAGAAGCACTATGAGTACTTAAGAGAAATACAATTTCTTTTAATTACTCTATAGTTGGGGCATTGTTAGTCTTTTGTTATCAGCATCATCAATAATCTTTGATATACAATTCAAGCTGGATAAATCCCTCTGTTGAGTCTCTTTTGTAAAATGCTTCTCGAAAAAATTAATAGCTTCCTGAGCAATATTGCCATCACCCTCAATCAAGGAACCATCCTCTTTCATCATCTTTGTCAAGGTAAGTCTCTTTCTTTTGCCTTTAATAACAAAATGAAAGAATTTGGAGTTAATTTCCCCTTCAACAAACTATTTAATACTAGATTTTTGTCTCTAAAATACTTCTTCCTTTTTAAAAACTCTAATTAGTTCTGCATGGGCCTTGTTGAGGGCAGCTCTATTAGTATCAAAATTATCAATTATAGAATTGGCTTCCAATTCAGCAACCTTATCCTCCATTGATTTTCTAATATCAAAGATGTTTCCTACTGTGTTTCTGGACCATTCAGAGAGCTTTCTACAAGTATTTTTAAGTTTAAGATGAAACTTCCATAGTGGAGATCCCTGCACTTCTTCATTCCAAGCTTGTTCAACCACATTCCTAAAATCAGGTTCCATTGTATAAAAATCTAAGAACCTAAAATATTTAATATGATCCCTTGTGCTAGACTTGGTTGTGATCATGAGAGGAGAATGGTCAGAGCCAGTTCTAATCAAATGGTTAACATTAGTAGAGTCAAAGATATTCAACCATTCATAATTCACCAGAGCTCTATCTAGTCTTTGCCAAACTCTTTTGTCTGGACTCTACCCATTACACCAAGTAAATATAGATCCAGTATAACCAGCATCTAGGACTTCACAATCTATGAAGCACTGAATAAAATAAAGGTTCTTGGACATTCTATGAGGAGAACCTCCCTTCTTCTCTGCAGGGTCAATGGTGCAGTTAAAATCTCCTACAATTAGCCGAGGCATATTACAATTATCAGAAATAAATCTGAGCTTGTCCCATAGATCCTCTCTAAGAGTGGCCTCACACTTAGCATGAACAAAAGAAACAATAACCAATACTCCATTTATTTGTAATCTGCAAGCGACTTGCTGCTTATCCTCATCTACCATGTGGCACTCCAAACTATTGTTCCAAAATATCAAAATCTGGATATTGTAGTTAGCAAAACATTTTGATACCCCAAGCACCTTTTGAACTTATCCAACTTGTTTGTTTCATAGAAAGTTTCAGAGAGAGCAATAATTGGTAACTTTTTAGACATGATAAGTTGTTTAAGTCTCTCAAGAGCACTATTAGACTTGATGCTCCTTATGTTCCAGTAGAGCGACTTAAACATGATCATTAAATTTGGTATTTCGACCCTTTGATGCCTTTGCAGGCCTTTGCTTTTGTTGTCTGCCTCCCCTTCCTCTACTTGATGTTCTGCCACCATACTATTTTCACCTCCCCTTCCTCTGCCTCTAGGAGATAAGTGCCCAGTATCTATGACTTCATCAAAAGCTATTGTAACAGCAACTTCCACCAAGGACTGCGGATAAAAGGTGTCAACCAATGTATCGGCATACTCATCACTGTTTGTCTCTTCACTTTGGACACTAGCATAATCCTCATTGGTCTTTGAAGTCGCCTCATCATCATAATCCATATCATCTAAAATATTATCATCTCATGCGAGGGATTCTGATTGTTCTCCGGGTTTGAAATGATGATCTTCTTCCTTTGTGTGATCCTCCTTAAGACTTGTGCCAATGATGAGTTTTAAATAATTTTCTTGAGCTTCACCAGGTCAATAAGATGGTTTAATTTCTTGCTCTGTGTTTGCATCCTCAATTGAGTGCCCATTTCCTCTAGAATAGTCACTATTTCATTATTACTTTGAGTTGATTTTTGGTTCTGTCTCCTTTGTACCAGCTCTTCTTTGTTACTCTCTACAATATCGCCTGATTCCAAATCTACTTGTATCGATGTTTGATCGTGCCCTTTTTGTGTCAAGCCTTCCTGTTGATATTTGGCCTGGCTACACTTGTATCAAGTCTTTTTTTTATGCCACTTACATCATTCTTCCCATGGTTAGTGATATTTAATTCATTTGAAAGTTTTGTAATTTTCTTGCCAACGGACTCTTCATTGGTAGTAGCTTACTTCTTCTTTCTTACTATTTTCCTTCTTTCGTTGTTTGTTTCAAATGTGCTAGCCACATTACCATTGGTGAGGTTATTCTGTGGCCTTTTCATCTCTTGACTGTCATCATTTTTCCTTCAAGAACAATACATTTTCCTTTTCCACTTTCCTCTTCAAGCATAGAGAGATGGTTCACAATGACAGGTTCTCTTATAACGATACCCATGTTTCTTCTAGTATCTTGTTTGACTTCACCAATTTGTTGAAGTTTGTTTTGATTCTTCCGTGTTTTGTCAATGATTGGCTTGCGATTTCTTCTCCTTTGCTCCCTTTTTACTAGTAACAGTTTGAAAACCATATTCAACTTTGCTCTCCTTCTCCTGTCTGCTTTGTTCATTCCTTTGGGCTCTGATTCTCTCATCTCTCACTCTATTTCAACATTGGCTTTCAAAGTGACCTTGTAACTTACAATAGAGACAATATCTCGGAACTTTGTCATATTCAATATCGAGCCATCTTCCATCCGGGGTTCCATCTAATATGTTAAAACCTAACCAAATTTGATCTAGTCTCAGTTTTAACAAATCAATTTCAACCTTCACCTTAGCAACATTACCCCTAGACTTGGAATAAGTTGCTAGATCAGGGGCAATAGCAACTCCAATATCACTAACCATTCTAGAAATGACATGCCATCTGAATAAATGCCATGGTAGTTGATGAATTAGAATCCAAACTAGGACAATGGATGTTTCTTCTTCTGGTTTGAAATCCGGTGTCCATTTCAAGATCTTCATAGGAGCATCTCCAATGTCAATAAATTCTTTAAAACGAATATGATTAAAGTCGACCTCGTTATTGAAATCAATGTGCACATGCCTAAAATTAAAATAGGCAATTTTCACAGATCCGGTTAAATGAAACTTGCTGATAAGAACTTTTCTAATTTCCTCCATAGTTGGTTTTCCTCTGTTAAACTTACCAATAATAGTAAATTTACACTCCTGAGCTAAAGTCACAAAGTAATCTTAAGCAGAATAAAAACACTGCTGGCTTACCTAAATGTGTACCATGCCTAATCACAATAGGAGGGGTCCCGTCATTCTAGGAAGGTAATTTTTCTTGGACGGCAGCAGCAAATGAGGGTTTCGAGACTCCTTGATCATAGCTCTTGTTTCCCTTTCTTGTTACGTTACATATTTATGAGGAATTTTTCTGTTGAATATAATTTCTTCAGCAAATGTCGAACAATAACTGGCAAACATACAATACAATCGTGTATATGAAGAGGTTATTGTGAGCACGTGATTTTTACCATACCCGAATTACCTCATAAAAATCATTAAATAATTTTTAGTTAAGTATTAGCCATTTTAGGAGTTTTGTTAGGTTTTAATTGCTTAAATATTAATTCATTAATAAAATATTTTTAAAATACGTAGGCATAGCATTTAGTTTAGTTTTGCATTTTAGGATTAAGTTAATGTTTGGTTGTTTTTATAAAATTGAGAAAATCATAAAAATAGTTTATTTTATACTTTCCTAGTTTAATATGTAATTCCTAAGCTAGCTTTATAAATACTTATTTTAGCTAATTATGAAGGGATTAAAGATAAATAATAAACAAATGAAACAAAGAGGAGTTAGAATGGGAAATTAAAGAACTGGACTGGGCCAGATTAATTAAATTGAAGGAAGGCCCAAACCCAATTCATCCCAACCAGCCCCACTCCTTCAGCAGCCCAAATACCCCATTACTCCCCCCCACGATCTGTGCCGTTGATCTTAATCAAATCAACGGCCATAAATCAACCCCTCACAAATATAAAACATCCTAAACTAAACCCTAAACCTAATCTCCCTTTCCCCTTTCTCTCACTCCCCGCCGCTGCCTCTGTCCAAGCCCCCTTCCCCGCCGATTTCACCCCCCAAACTCGTCCAAACTCGGGCGAGTTAAAACCCTAACTCGCCCGTGGTCCCCTCCCCTTCCCCACGTACCCTAGCCCTAACGGATTCCTGACAAAGGAATCATTTGCACTCAAGTATTTTTGTCGATTTGAGAACTAATTTCGGATAAATGGGGACCGTGGATCGATTTAAAATCGATCCTCGCCTTCCATCTGTCCGGGTTTTAGTTCTAGAAACGGTTTTGGAAGATTTTCAGATTTTTAGGGGGATTTTTCCTTTTGTTTTGCGGGTTTTTCTGGAGTTTTCTTGGGGAGGAGGGTTTGAGGAGCTATATATATATATCTGGGTCGGAATTTTGGGGGATGAAGAAATGGAGGGGTCTGAAAAAATCGAAAAAAGAAAGACAGAAACGAGAGAGTAAGAAACAGAGGATTCTAAAAATATACAAAAAAGAAGAAAAGCACTGAAGTTTGGTTGTTCGTTTGTTGTTGCGGACCGTTGCTAGCACTGAAGTTTGTCGCTCATAGCTGTCACGTTAAGCTTTTGGTTTGCCGACCATATAGAGTAAAAGCCGGGGCTGCTGTTAGTTGAGTTACTGTTACGCTGAAATTATTCAGGGGTCGTTTTTAATAGAAAATTGGCATTTCTGTTTCAAAATCGGAATCCGATTTGGGTTTTGGTCGCGGTGCGTTGCTGAGTTGAAGGTCGTCACTCGAGGTCGACCCGCGGCTCCTTATTTCAACATTCAAGAGTATTCGACATTCCGGTTTACAGGTTCATTCTTCACTTTCTGTTTTCTTTATAAATTCGAAGATTCTATGGGCGATATGAATGTTTTGTGACTATGATTTGAATGTTTGAATGTTTCGATTTGGAATAGTTTGTCTTCAAGTCAGTATTCGTTTAATTAAAGCGATCGAGTCATAAGCATGTGACCTTAAAACTATTCTGTTCATTTGAGCCTCGCTAGGGCCTGAAAGTGATTAGCTCTTTTACTGTTTCCCAGCTATTTTGAGTTTATTATCTGAACTTTGAAGCAGTATTTCACTGTTGTATGGAGCTTGAAACCCCGTGTAAATTCATCAAACACTCATCCAGTAACGAAAAGGGTATCTTCTGTTGCATAAAATTAATATGAAGCTTACTTGAATATTTAGCCCCATGCTTTCTTTATAATGTAATATGGCGTCCATATCTTAGGTTTGTTTGGAATTAGCAAAACAGAATGGTTAAGGCTGCTGCTAGTTGTTTGAGTTATGTGATAGTCTATAATTTTGCTCAACTTTTTCTTACTTGAATAGCTCGTGTCATATAATTTTATCTATTCATATTTTCGCTATGATCTGAAAATCTACTTACTTGATGGGGTAGTTCTTGTTGCTTGGTTTTCATTTTCCTCTATGGCTTACCCGTTTGTTGTTACTTAGGCCGTGGGAGGGGGTTGAATATTAAAGATGAAGATGTTAAGTTCACTATCCGATAGTAGCATGTTTAGGCCGACTACACTTGGGTAGGCAAACTTAGGATATTTTAATTAACTATTGAGGCAAGAGGTTGTTCCCTTAGTTATATTTATCCGGGGAATGCCCCGAGGGACTTGTATATATTATATTCCGGGGAATGCCCCGAGGATTTTGTATTTGGATGCTTAAATAAATTTGTAGTATTTTAGTTTTAGCTTTATTTTTCTTTTATTAGGCGGGAACGACCTCGAACCTCACGTGTCTTTGTTTTTCTTTTCTTAGTTTGTGTTCGTTTTATCTCTATCCGAATATTCTAAAAGCCAACTATATTAAGTACGCAACCGTGATTTTCACGGGACTCGGGGAATGCTTAACACCTTCTCCCCGAGTCAAATGAACCCCCTTACCCAAATCTTTGGTATGAACTTGACTTTGATGTCTAAGTTCTAAATGGTGACCTGACACACCGAAATCAATTGTCGGGTGGCGACTCTAAATTTATTTTAGTCACTATTTTAAAAATCCTTTTTTAAGAGTTTTATTAGATCTTTTATTTATTTGAAAGGTTTAGTAAAATCTCGCTCAAAAAGGGGGTGACACCTTATTAAAAAGAGAATTCTAACTTATTTTGTATGGGCTAATAAACAAATACTACAAAACTCATTTATGTAATTTCAATAAAGCATACGACGATTGAGGATTTTTGTGAGGCAATATTTATTTTGTTATATAATTAGCAAACATAGAATCAATATTCATCATATTTAGGAACTTTTATTATTTTTTTAATTTTTATTTTATAACTCATACATATTTTTTACTTTAAATAGTTTTTATTCATGATGTGAGGTATACGTATAAAGCGCATACCCTAAGACTAGTAATAATAATAAAAAAAATTGCTTCTTCAATTGCATAGAATAACTAATCTAATGCTTTCTTAACTGAATGTTATTTGTGATGAATCAGAACATTTGCAAGAAAAATAAACATTTGGTAGAGAAAGACTTACCGAAAAAAAGTGGAAAAAAATTAAGAAAATATTCCTGGAGCTTTTAGCGGCGACGGTGTGGATATTTAGTGGCTAAACAATCGCCACGAAAACCTTAGCTTGGTCGCCAATATAATAGGCGACCCTTTAGTGGCGTCCAACGTCGCTGTTAATATATTTTGGATTAAAACTAGGAAAATCTTAGTACTAATTGATCATATAAATAACATTAATCCATGTAAAACACTGTGAGAATACCAAATACATTTCGTTTATATTTATCGGACATGATGCATTAATTGAACTGCAATTATAAAGTATACAGTTTGCTAATAAATCTTAAAATATAGAAAGAATATAAATATTCGTTGAGGAGAAATTTTTACCTTATATATTTTACCAAACCTATAATCTACCGCTATCAAGACAAATTTCCACATCTTCCCAAACTATCCGGGCCCCACTTTCACATGCTTCCACATGCCTTCACATGATTTGTCACATGCAACG
>MCJB01045426.1:14755-57925 GCA_002018475.1 Nicotiana obtusifolia | reverse complement strand
TTCCCCCTCCTTAACAGAGAGGAAAATGAATTCATAAGAAAAATATTTTTCAAAATATTTATACCAACCAAATATGATAAAATAGAAAAACATTTTTCAAACAAAGGACAGATACATATATTCCTTTCTACTCCTTTTTACCTGACTATCTTACATATCATTTCCTTTAGAACACCATACAGGAGTTCATTTCAAACTCATTGTTATTCACATCACAAAGGTGCACAAAAGTATAGTTTACTTCTTCCTGTTTCCTTTTCGCTTCTTGAACTTGCCCTTCCCTTTACCCGGCTTTCTTCCCGCGCCCTGATCACCAACTCGGGTAAATGGAAGATCCGTTGTAGCAACTTCATTACTCGCTACATCAAGAATTTCCTCGCATTGGTTCTCTAATGCAGCGCTCCGGCTGCTATCCTCGGGCACAATGAACTCATTCAAGAAAGCTTCTAGCTTCGGCTTTTTTGATAACAAGCTCCTTCCCCTATCCAGAGGGCTGCATAAAATTAAGCACATACTCTAATCTAGTCAAATTAAATGTGTCGAGGGGCGGGTGGAATTCCATTTTGTTGACCTAAGAGTACATTCTTAACTACAGGTAGCATGATATAATGCAGCAGTGTAAATTCGAAGAATAAATGGTTAAGAACAAGATCGCACCTCATATTCATCAATGTATGGAGTTGTATCAACTCCTGAAGCATGTTATGCGCCTCCTCCTTCAATTTCTCACCAGCATAAAGATTCTCTCTCGAGGACAGGTTGATTGCAGCAGTCAAAAAGTTCACATTAGCAGTCATTTCCTTCTTAAAACAACAAAAGAAAAGTTTAGTAACTTAATAGAAAAAGAGAAAAGCATAGGCAACCCAGTGCGCTAAGCTCTCGCTATGAGGCGTCTGGGGAAGGGCCGGACCACAAGGGTCTATTATAATCAGCCTTACCCTGCATTTCTGCAAGAGGCTGTTTCCACGGCTCGAACCCGTGACCTTTTGGTCACATGGCAATAACTTTACTAGTTACGCCAAGGCTCACCTAGCCCAGTACATAGTTTAACTGAGTTCTAGATCATAAGACTAAGAGAAAAAGGATTCGCTTCACCTTCAAATTACGAGTTGAGAAATCTGCAGAAGTTCCAGAGTCATTGCTGCCACTAGACTTCAAGACATATGATATTTCCTGAAACAAGGCCCAATTCATTTGCATTGGTTGATTACCACAATCCGAGGAAACATCGGCACATGGATCAGTAATGACTTCTGTAATAGTGAAAGTCTGAACTAGTGAACTGCCAGTTCTGGTCGGAAACAACAAACTCAGGATGTCCTCTCTGCTGCAGTTTGTTCCCAACTTCACAGAAATAACATTAGTATACTCAACTTCCGTAGCAATCTCACCAAGGTTGACAACCAGAAGAGCGTCACCGCCTTTTTGAAAAGCTTCTCCAATTTCATTGATCTGAAGATAGTTATTCTCCGTTCCTCGTTGAAGAATGGAATAAAGCTCCTCTGGAAGTTGGTTCCTAACATCATCGATACTGAGCACTTTCAAAAGAACATCATAGTATTTCTCACAGTTCACACAAAGTATGCACAGGATAAGAACCAATCTCAAGACCATTTGCTTATAGTACAGATCAACATTAATTTTACACCGGGAAATCCACTCAACTATACCAGCTTTATCATAAATGATTTCTTGTACCATTACAAGAATGGAATCATAAAATTCTTCTATAGGCAGTGTGTTAATTGCATGCCCGGAAGTTGGTCGGGCTTCAAACTGCTCAGAGATCAGCCATTCCACAAATGAAGATCTTGCGGTGAAGAAGAATCCACGACACTGAGATATCAAAATCAGAAAGCGCTCAAGAAGATACAAGAAGCAACAAGGAGATAAACAATCACCTATTTTCTTCCAATTCTCATCCATTCTCTTCCAATTCGCACTAAAGGTATCCTGTAAAGCTTCAAAAAATATCTGCAATAACGTAACCTCCGTAATTTCAACTGGATTATTCGAAGATTCCAAAGAACATTCAAGATTACAGTTACTTGATAGAACTTCTTGAAATTCTAACAATTTGCCTCCACGAAAAGAATCGCCCGACTGAAAATCTTCCAAGCCCCCTCTCCGTTTCGTGCAACTGAGAATTTCAATGACTGATTTCCACGGAACATCTGATGGGATTCTTCCAACAATTATCTTGTACAGCTCGTTGGAAATATTTCCGGAACTAAGCCATATGATCACAATCCTTCCAATCTGTCCGTAGCTAAGAGGATAACCGGTGCCAATATCTTGAACGATGAATTCTTGAAGTAAGTCACAAGAAAGCTTTGTTCTCCTTAGAGAAATCATACTTTCAATCATCGACTGTCGGGGGTCAAGGGGGAATACCTTTTCAAAGTACTTTGTAGATAGCGACAGAAAGTTCAGTATTCTCCTCTCAAAATTGTTCAAATCATGGTGTTTCGACTCACTTAAGCACTTTGCAATCTCGTATATATTTAGTAGGCACATGCTTTGACAAAATAGAGGCATGGACTTTGCAGCCAACTCATAGAGGAATGCAAGAGTTTCAAGAACCTTCAGACCGACTACGAGTAGTTCTTATGCCAATGAGTCCGAGCAGCAGAAATAAAATGCCGAGCTTCAACAAATACTATCTGCTTGTTCCGTCTAATGACAAAGTTGTGAATCTTTTTGACCCATTCGGCTTCTGGATGAAGAGGAACATATGTGATGTCGAGACCATTCAACTGCTGCCTAGCACCAAAGTATTTTAAGCAAAATTCACCAACTCCCTTAAATTCACCAAAATTTACTTCTCCGAGGCACTCGAGAGAATCAAGAACGTAAAAGACATTTTTCTTCCACGAATTCCAAAACTGAACCAGCGTTCCAACACTAACCTGACAGCACGAAATCAGTTCTTCTGAACTCTGTAGATTGACCGATAATTTATCATCCCAAACATACTTCGTTGCATCATTTAGGAAATGAAAATCCAAGATTTTTCTACAGCATAAAATTTCACCTACGAGACTTTTACTTTTCTGAGAAGCAATGAAAACATGCTTCAAGTCAGACCAATCGCCTGACTCAATTGATAAAACTTTAATCTCAATGCAAGTGCTCTCAAAATTTGACCCATGACTCGCAAATGACATCGCCTTCTTTAAGAGATCCTCCTTTTGCACGAACGACTTCAAAGGCCAACCTTTGCTTCCGGCCATCCATAAGGAGTGAGAGAGCACATACAAAAGGATGAGGGAGGACGCCTTATCGAAATCCCCTCCCTTGCCGATCATAGCAGCTTCATAAAGAATATCTCCCTTCAGCCGTGCGATTTCTGCAGCTTCAGCAAAGTTTCCTGACTCTTCTTCTAATAGAAGAAGCTCGTCAAGGCACTTTAGAGACGTCAAGAAGTTGCGCTTCATGTCCATTGATGGAAAAGCTCTGACGAATTTCATCATAGATTCTTTGTCCTGGAGCTCAAAATAATTATATGCACAATTCTCAAGGAAATCCTTCCCAATTTTGTCAATTTCAACAGCACTTTTCCCAATATTATTCCCCTGGACAGCCTGTTGCTTCCAGTACTCGATATATTTCTGTCCTAAGTCATAACATTTTCCTTTGGTACAAACTGACAGGCATTCTGTGAAATAATTTCCTTTTGCATAAACTCCTGCTGCGCGCTTATAGCAGCCCGCCAGTAAAAAACATTCAGCAGCTTTTATCAGTTTAGATTCACCACACTTGTCCAAATAAATACTTCCTGCAGATAAGATTTGCAAGTTTTACGGATTAACGGAAAACACCATCACATATGAGACTTATGTAGAATTAATGATGATGAGTTTATATGCATTTTATAACACTAAATACCAGAGATAACCAACGCATCAAGACAGAAGGCTTTTACCATTTTCAATTGATAAGTGAACAGGTATACTAGTGTTTTTCATTAAACTAAAGTACTAAACATATCCTACGTAAAAGAAAAAGTCGCATTATCCTTTTTTAGTTTCATTTCGGGTGGAGGGAAGGTGCTAAAGCCCAAAAGTGGAAGTCCAAACTTCAAGAAATGGAAGTGCAAAAATGACTTCAAAATGTAACCACAAGAAAGCTGCAGAGTTGGAAAAGAAAAGGAAAAAACCCCAATAGGTTAGGAACTCCGGGGAAAATGAGGCCAATTTACAGGAAGATCACCACTGACATACCTGCTCTTTCATAGTTCCTCAAGTCATAAAAACACTCAGCTGCAGACTCGAACCTGCCAATAGAATAAAAGATTTCAGCAGCCTCGAGAAGATAAGTGTGAGCCTTTTGGGGATCTGAATAAAGAACTCGTTCAGCAGCTGCCCTGATACCAGCTGCCTTAGCTCTTTTTTCCCAATCCGTTTCTCCCGCTTGCTTGAAACACATTAGTGCCATCTCATAATTTTTCTCCCAAAACAGCTGCATTAGAACATCAACCACTTTATGACGACAGGGAAAAATAATTGAGATGCATTTTTTAATGACATAAGACTGAAAAATGGAATGTTGAATCAATGGAACAAGGAAGATCAACTTGACCTTCATTCCCCTTGATTTCCACTCCTCCGGAGTGCTAAATGTTTGCATAGCTTCTGCGATTGAATCATCTACCCCCCTTACTTCTACAAGACACAACCTTCGCCAGTAGTCAAACATAGGCCTAGAAAACTCATCCACGCTTTCACATATCCATAACCTTTGCCTTGTTCGAGTAATTGCCACATAAAGTTGCTTAAATTCAGAACACAAGACATTATGTCTTGTATCCGAGAAACTTGGGAAGGATAAATCGGCTAAACTTTGTTCATTCAGGAACTCATATACGACCCTCCACTGATTTCCAAGTGGCGACGAGCTAAAAAAATTGTATAGGAGTACATCCTACAAATGATCAATGAAATATGACCAAGAGAAGAATTCAGTAAAAGACGTAGCAAAAATGTAATATATTCAGCTTTACACAATTTTGTTCCTCAAACAGTTCATTTGCAACATACATTGGTTCAACCAACTCAAGTTTAGAGTGGCTTGAGATATTAGCTCGTTTCGCCAGGTCTTATCTTACCAGTAGCATATTTTCATTTAAACCTATTCCACTTTCCTCATTATAAGTAGAATGAAAAATGTAACAAGGTGAGTCGAGTGCCGCAAACCAACCTATTCCGTCTTATATTGTCTACCAACTTTTCAGTCAAATGAACTTTATACATATATATATATATATACATATGTGTGTGTGTGTGTGTGTATATACAGATATATGTATATTTTTAAGATAGTCAAGAAATCTAAATCTGCATTAGTTCCAATATAATTTAGTCACATATACCCCTTAAGATAAGGAATTTACTGTCCCAAAAAAAAAAAAAAACCCTCATATTTGGGATGAGTATTCTAATCCTTGTGCATATATTAGTTATCAGATTTGTTAAACCCTCGAGTTAAGACATGTAAAGGTTCTACACTAATCTCTTAAATAATAGCCACGCGCCAAAATTCTGTCAACTATCACTGAAACTAAAGGAAAAAAGAAAAGTGAATTCTAACTTTAACTGAAATCTTAAGCACAACAAGCAAAAGCAGAAGACTTGCCTGAAATTCCAGCCCTTTGCATTCCACAATGGTCAAAACAAGAGCTTTCTGTCCAATTAAACCAAAGATTTCCTTCTTAGCAGATTCATCTCGTACTAATATTACCTGTTCCGCACCAAAGCCTACTATTTTGCCAACATTATTCCCCCTATTCCCAAAAATAGTTAAAATAGCATTTTCATCATCTCCGGGCTTGAGCAACACTGGAGCCGCACCATCTATAAGACTTGTCTCGCGTTTCAAGACATCTACAGATTGAGGGAAATAATGACGAAGCAGATCAATCACACTCTGAGCAAGTTTGAGTACACCAGTATGTGTGCGGAAGTTCTGAAGCAACTGAAAAACACATGACAAGTGTCCTTTATCTTTTCTTTTGGTAGCTTTGTCACCCTTTGAGTCCATGACAAACTCATTGTAGAATAGATTTCTTATGTCTTCAAATCGAAAATCTATCCCCCTTGCAATTGTCTGGGCCGTATCCCCAGAAAAAACGAAACCCTCATCAACATTCCTGCAAATGTATTTGAAAAGAGAAATCTGTCTCATTGTTAGATCCTGAACTTCATCAATATACACAAAGTCTATCTTGTCACCATCCAAATGATGACATTTTAGTCGATGATGGAGATCATTAACTAAATCAGATATATCAAATTCACAACGCTCCATCTTCATCTTTTCATAAGCTCGGAAAATATCATAAATTCCGTTTCTTTTTTCTGCACTTAGATTGGAGACCCGATATTCAGACATCAAAATATAGGCGTCTCTGCTTAGCTTCCCGTCATGAAAATCCCCTGCTTGTAGGCCTCCTTTTATATGAGAGATTATTTCAGTAAAGACCCTTGAAGAATCAAGATTCTTGGTTAACTGACTACTGAAGCGAGGCCAGTACAAGCAACAGAAACGGTCATAGTTGATCTCCTTCTCTCTTATGAAAGTTTGTAGAGCGACTGACCTTAAATTTCTATCATCGGAAAGTTTCCACTTCAAATTGAATCGATCAAAGTAGGAGGAACCAACAGTTCCATCAAGCATCATTAAGAATTTATGAAATGTGATTACAAGAGGGTATTTTTTGTATGGAATGTCAATAAAGGAATTTGGTATGTCATTAAACTGCTTCATTCCATCCAAATCATCAACTTCGAAGCTACTTTCCGCCCAAAAACTTCCTCCACAGGCAAACCTGCAGATTTATAGTGGCAAGTGTTAGAGGAACACAATTACGATCAACAAATTTTACGCCTATCAGGAACACAACCAAACATCCATGTCACTAATATCACCTGCAATTTGTAAACATTACTAAAAAAAATCTTAAAATCAACATGCACTAAGCTGATAAGTTTGCACCACAGAACACTATAAAAATAAAAAAAATGTTAAAATTAATTTTACATTAAAAATAGCATAAGTTGAAGGAATTATAAAGATAGGTATTAAGAATACTATATAGTAATTATCCTTTTCCTATTTTCACCTCTAACTCAAAAAACGGTTGCATTTTAATAGAGTAGCCAATGATCTTAAACACAACAGTATAATCAATTAAAAAAAAAAGAGAGACTTGTTCAGTTATTAAAATCCCTAAAACTGAAAGTCGGATCATTCTTCCATTCTCTACAAAATTGTTAACCTACATCATAACGGCATAAACAAAACACAAAGAACAGTAAAACTAAGTTAGTTCAAGGATAAGACATGCAGCTCATTAGAAAAGGTAGTTCCACCAGGGAACTCTCAAACGCAGCTTAGATCAATCACCTTTGTAGCTGAGAAACTTGTTTTTTGACAGCGTAACATAGTTTGGGACTAACTGTCACAAATAGCTGGCGCAAGGTTGTCCTGCTAGTCTCTCCAATACAGCGACTCGCTTCATTATTCTCGTATGAGCTAATTCTTGTTTCCCCTGCAAATTGACTTACCTCCTTTCCTGCCGCTACATTAAATCCTTGAACAGAATTATGGTGTTGCTGCTCCTTTTGGAACAACTTCATTGTCAACACAGTAGTTTTACCTGTGCCTGAGCGGCCAAGGATGAAACTGCTTTTCCTAAAACGGATTACCTCCCTCTCTTCATTAGTAACTTCAAAAGGGATATCTACTTCTTCACCATGGTGATCAGAGAGCAAATGCGTGACAACACCAGATGATAGGGAGTAAAACTTCATTAACAACAAGCTTTCACTCACTCTTGAATTTTCAACATAACCATTGTTATCGAGTGTACTAGCCAAATCGTGATTCAATTTGCTCTCAACATCCTTTTTATACTGAACTACATCACGATGAACCTTCCAACTCTTTGGAACTTCCAAATCCCTAAACAGAAGATGAAAAGTTAAAATTAAAGAAATTTTTAGAAAGACGATTCAGTTTATCATAATATCGAGCACAATGGAGCGTAAAAGAACCAGTTTACCCCTCAAAATACTTCTCCTTACAGAGGCTGATGAATTCATTGGTGTACATTAAATATATCCTATCAAGACGTCTTAAGAAACCCGCAACTTCCTCCAAAGGCAATAAATCCCAAACCTTTAGAACTTGTGTATAAAAGAACTCTTTTTGAATTTCAACTGTACAAACAACATAACGCCCTTCGACCACCTTGAACTGCTTAACCACCTGAGATGAGCTTTCACAAACTAACTCTACATTCGTTCTCTTCGGCCGCCATCCACTAGCAAGCTTAACCAGAAGAGTTAACACATACTTTCTCAAGCAGGAGGATGCAAGCTTTCGAAATGATTTTCTAAAGTTGTCGCTGAACACTACCTGAAGAACCAGACAGAAGATAATTGAGCTGAGGACTAAGTAAAAGGATTGATACAGGACTGTTTTAGAACACCACAAAAAAAAAAAAAAAAAAAAAAGTTGCGGGTGAATAATGATACTGACCAAAGTTACACAATGACGACGCCCATGCAAAGAATGAATAAATATTTAAAACAGAATAACAAATGTTTCAAACTATAACCAATGTAAGTTAGAACATACACCAACAGTTCGGTGAGTGAAACTAAAATGATAACAGAATGCTAATTGCTTCTACTAATGTCTACAGATGAACCATAAGAAAAGCCACATAAATATATGAACTGTAAAAGATACATATTTCTGCGAACAAACAATCATTAAAAGGAGGTAGGATATTTAACCATAATGGATTTCTTCTTTTGATAAGGTAGGATATTTTCATTAGATAACGTTTCAAGGAGGTACTACAAAACTATGTTGTTCGGACACTCCAAAGATGCGGTTACACCGTATCGAATCCTCCGAAAATGCACTACTTTGGAGGATCCGACCCTCACCTGGCGACATTTTTGAAAAATCCGAGCAACATAGTTCCAAAATACAAAAAGATATCAGCAGTTGCATTGTTACATCATTTGCCCATATCTTCCAAAAGATCAAAAGAATAATACGGCCCCTTGTATGTAACTATTCTTACACCAATAACATAAACAATCCTCAACGGATTTCTGATAACTAGAATATAATCCAACAATTAACTACTTTCACACTTCACTGAATTTCAGATACAACTTTGATCATGTATCTTGGAAGAAGCATATATCCTTTCTAACGAATATGGTGTGGGGTCCATCCCCATAAATGAAACAAAGAAAAAAGGAGATTGTGGGGTCAATCACCTTAATGAAGAAGAAAAAGATTGTGGGGTCCATCCCCATAATGAGAAGAAAAATCTGCAAGATGCCAAAATTGGTGGTAGGCACCGAAACACGTTTTTTGACCAAAGTTGGTTTTGGTTACGACACAAATAGAAGCCTTAAGCTTCTCACTTGTACACATCAATCTCAAAGGAAAAAAATATCTGAGAGTTAGACAGAAACAGTGAGGTTTTACAGACATAGTATAAAAAAATAGTCTATGAGAAAAATAGAAAGTGAGTGATATTGTAGTGAGGTGGGAATATCAAAAGAAGGGGATGGACCCACAAAGAAAAAAGGAGATTGTGGGGTCCATCCCCTTAACGAAGAAGAAAAAGATTGTGGGGTCCATCCCCATAATGAGAAGAAAAATATGCAAGATGCCAAAATTGGTGGTAGGCACCGAAACACGTTTTTTGACCAAAGTTGGTTCTGGTTACGACACAAATAGAAGCCTTAAGCTTCTCACTTGTACACATCAATCTCAAAGGAAAAATATATCTGAGAGTTAGACAGAAATAGTGAGGTTTCATAGACATAGTATAAGAAAATAGTCTATGAGAAAAATAGAAAGTGAGCGATATTGTAGTGAGGTGGGAATATCAAAAGAAGATTATTTCTTTTGAGTTTTGTAGTGGTCTTTGGAGTGTATTTTACACGGACCTGCAAAGTGTAAAATTTCTTGCTATAGAGATATCAGTTGCTCCTCTAGGGGCCGTGGTTTTTTTCCTTATTCAAAACGGTTTTCCACATAAAAGTTTTAGTGTTGTTATCACTATTCTATTCTTGTTAATTACCGTATCTCGGTGCTACGTTATTATTCCGCTTTTATTACCGTGAATATTATTTCTGTAAGGGGTCGTTTGGTACGAACACAAGTAATGCAGGGATTAATAATGCAGGGATTGTAGTGCTGGGATTATTTTTTATCAAGTGTTTGGTTCATTGTATTAAAAATTAATTATGCAATGTATAAGTCTGGATTTAGTAATTTTAAGTCTTATCCATGTATAGCTAATCCAGGGATTAGTAATCCCTTCCTTTCCTTGGTATTAGTTAATCCCTCATATGAGGTATAATTAATCCATGTATTAGGTAGGAGTAAATTGAATTGACCAACCAAACATGGTATTGGACGAATTAAATTTTTATACGGGGACTATTTTACTTAATACGGCCTACCAAACGACCCCTAAGGGTTTATTCCCAATGTTTGTCTACAACTAAAGCGGAGTATATTCCTGCTAGTGAAGCTGGCAAGGAGATGATATGGTTGAAACGATTCCTTCAAGAGTTTTGATTGCATCAGAAGGAGTATGTCATGTAATGTGACAGTCAAAGTGCAAAAAACCTTAGCAAGAACTCCATGTACCTTGCAAAGACCAAATATATCGACATGACTCACTGAATTCGAGAACTGGTAGAGAATAAATCTCTAAAAGTCTAGAAGATTTCTACAAGTGAGAATCCCGCAGATATGTGGACCAAGGTGTTACCAAGAGACAAGTTCGAATTGTGCAAAGAGCTTGTCGGCATGCACTCAAGCTAGAAGTCCGATGTTACCTCCTTCAGGTGAATAGGTCTGAAGGGGAGATTTGTGGGATCCATTCCCATAAATGAAACAAAGAAAAAAGGAGATTGTGAAGTCCATCCCCATAATGAAGAACGAAAAAGATTGTGGGGTCTATCCCCATAATGAAGAAGAAAAATCTGCCAAAATTGATGGTAGGCATCAAAACACGTTTTTTGACCAAAATTGGTTTTGGTTACGACACTTCTTCCTATAAATAGAAGCCTTCAGCTTCTCACTTGTACACACCAATCTCAGAGGAAAAATATATCTGACAATTAGACAGAAACAGTGAGGTTTCACATACAGGGCATAAGAAAATAGTCTGTGAGAAAAATAGAGAGTGAGCGATATTATAATGAGGTGGGAATATCAAAAGATGATTATTTTTTTTGAGTATTGTAATGGTCTTTGGAGTATTTAACTCAGACCTACAAAGTGTAAAATTCTGTACTATAGTGATATCAGTTGCATCTCTCGAGACCGTGATTTTTTCCCTTATTCAAAAGGATTTTTCAAATAAAAATCTTGGTGTCGTTGTCACTCTTTTATTCTTGTTAATTACCGTATCTCGATGCTACGTTATTATTTCGCTTTTATTACCGTGAATATTATTTCTGTAGGGAGTTTATTCAAAACATAAGGCCCGTGCGAACAATTTATGGGGTTCAATGTACAAGAAAATAACTAAGATAACAGAAAAAACGAGCTTCAAAGCCCAAAGATTCTGAGTGCATGTAACATTCACAGTGTCATGAATTCATTATAAAATGATCCTTCTGTAATTCTTTCAATTCCATGTCTATCCGATCATATCATATTCAATTACACAAAGCTGTATTCAGAAAAAGTTTTATGTAAAAGACCAAAATATTACTTTCTCCATTTATCTATGTAACAAAAGCAAACAACAACAACAAAAAAACCTAGTGAAATCCCAAAAGTAAGGTTAGGTGAGGGTAATGTCTGCGTAAACCTTACGCCTACTCTATGAAGGTAGAGAGGTTGTTTATTAATGGACCCTCGACTCAAGAACCGTGAGAAGGGAACAATGTAACAAATGCAAGAGATTAAATGTGTGTACCTTCCATCTAAGTTCTTTGAATAGAATACTATCCCCATTTAGTAAATCATCTAGTTGATCAAGTTCTTTCTTCACATCTAAAATTGTTTTCCTCATGTCAGTATCGTCGTCTGCATGAAAGAAGCATTGACGATCCTTGGCATCAAGAACTAGCGCTTCCCAAATGGAGTTGCTAGCAAGTAATGTTTTCTCATTTCCCAATATCCAGAGACAACGCCTAGAAAGAATTCCAAATCTTAGACATCATATTAGAACAAGAAAGATCCAAATTGTGATGAAAGAGAATTTTAATTTGATCCATACCGAGCCCTGGTTAACGCAACATTAGTCCAATGAAGACTTGACAAGAAGCCAATGCACCCAGCGCGATTAGATCTCACTGTAGATATTATTACAACATCTTCTTCCCCTCCCTGAAATGCATCAACCGTGTTCACTTTAACTTCAAAATGTGCATCGTTATTATACTTCTGCCCAAGTCTATCTTGTATGGCAAAAACTTGAGAAGCATACGGTGATATAACACCAATGCTGAGTTTCTTCTTGGACGCACTCCAAGCTGCAAAATTAATATCATAGAGGAGAGTCAAAAATGGAAATACAGGTGGAGGCTACAAACAGCCTCTCTCCATACAAAACGGCTATATGTTTCAACTTGCCCAAGTTGGCTAGCGAAGATCTCGCGATCATTAGACATGCAAGCCCAAGAATAAGGTTTTAGAAGTCATTAGCAATTTTTAGAACATCACCATCACATCCTCGTCAATAGATACTAGATCTCATCGAAAAGAAAAGAAAAGAACTTTAAGAATCCCAGGCTTTGTACTTATCTTTTTTGTTTTATTATTCGAAAAGCTAAGTGTTTATTGCTATAGAACTAAGATCGTGCTAAACTGTAGAGGCATAGCAAGACTTTACTAAAGCCATATGTTGAAAACACAAGCATTGAACACCAGAAACTTTCTTCACCATATTTAACCGTGATTACTTCTCTCCACAAAAGCTTGTTCTTCTGTGGTGAATCTCCACAGCCACTTCATTAGTAGCCTGCTATTGTGTTGCCTCACACTCTCTAATCCCCAAGCCTTTTCCTTTTTGCTGGTAATGAGCAGGGGTGGAGCTAGCATTAACGGTACAGGGAGATTTAACAATGTTAACAGATGAAATAACATTAACAAGCAGATGTACCATAAAAAAACTACAAATTAATTAGTATTAAGAAGGTAAAAAGACAAGGGGAGCATAAAAGAAAATTTTTAACAAAATATTTTAAGTTTTCATCGATATAATTATACCTTTGAACAAGCTCCCCACTATTTGCAGTACCAGAGCAACCTCAACTAAGTTTCGCCTGTATGCAACATTATCCAACTCTTCTTCTCCCCACGGTACATTTATAAAGGAATACGGGCCAAAACACTGTCCCGTAAGATATATTTTCTCGTAGGCTTTACGCTTTACATCAGGCGCATCAAAAATTTGCTTACGATAGAAAATTGAATTCGGGAACTGGCTTATTGACGGATGCATCCTGTACTGTACATTAAGCAGGTGCGTTGCATGACCTAGCTAGCCGAGTCTTTCGAATAAACTCCTTCCGAATCCAGCTACATGAGAAATCTAGAAAGGCGTAATGAATTTCTATAAATACAAATATGGTAAAAATATTATCAATTGAAGTTCCTATAAATTGCACGTAGAAAAGGCATACGTACTCTACTCTTCAGTGTTGCAGACAATTGGCACTCGTCTCCGGACAGAATCGCATTCTTCAAACCTCGAAGTTGAAGGGGTATTACTGCTTCACACTCCTTCAACTTGTCGGCATCATCAACAACCAATAAGTCAAATGGCTTCGTATCCACTGAATGTAGCTTATACGATGTAGAAGCATTGCAGAAAACCAAGGAAGCCATTTGGATACAGAACTCCGTTATACGACCCTTACTCGTTGCACTAGGAAGATCCAGTTTCCCGAGAGATCGCTGAAGATCTTTCAGAAGGACAAGCAACCGGCTACAAGAACCGCGTAAAGACAAGTCAACCCAAAATGACTTAGAAGACGCTCCAAATGCTTGCTGAAATAGCATTCCCTCGAGAGAATCCAAAAAGGAGATAATGTCCAACATTCTTTCAACGTTCTCTTCTCGAATAAAACATATTGGTAAATGGGTACAGATTATAAGCATGCATCTTCGGAGAGATGCAGCTGTTGAGCTGAACCCTGCTCTGGCAAAATCAATAAATGAGCAATCCTCCAACAAACTGATCATAGAACTTACACAATGATTCCAGCCAGTTACTGGTTCAAAGCACTCCGCCAGCCTGTCAACACGATAATTGACGGAAATCTCCGCAATATCTTCACCATCTTCATAGTTGTTATTCCCAAACAAGAGAATTTCACCTAAAGGACAAAAACCTTCAAATTCGTTCTTAGATGATTCCCGGACTAGCTTAACCAACTTTGAAGCAACTTGGGCTGTTGCTACGTCCGTTGGAGCGCAAGTAACAGTTCTATACTTCATTTGCATCAGCGTAAAGAGCATTACACTTAGCGTCCGAGTCTTTCCTGTACCAGGTGGACCCGAAATAAGTTCAACGGAAGCCTTGTGGTGGCATTTCATAGTGGCAAGACATGTAAAGATTGCATTAGCCTGGGAATCGTTCAACTTGGACAACAGACTACCCACAACTTCTCCAACTGATAGCTCATTAGTGGATGAGGAACAAACATCGCATTTCTGTTCGATCCGTTTCTGCAAGAAGAAAAATATCAACAAAAGTTTATATCAGTCTTTGGTTTCCATTTATCCAAGGATAAAGAGAGAAGAATAGAAGCATACAGTCCAAGAGAATATGTTCTAATCCGTAAATTAACAAGGGACAAAGTGTTTTTAATGTCCACAGAATACATATTGGTGCATCAACATTGCAAGGTAATGATAAAAGAACATTCATAAAACAAAAATACAACTTTGAAAACTTTCTCTCTCTCTCACACACACACACATATATTACATACAACTGACACCAGTTTTTCTTTTAATTTTGGAGAGAATGCCAAGATAACTCTGTTAAAAACTTTACTGGTCACAATTGAGAGACAAAACCGTCCCACACTAACTTGAAATTAATCGCGCCGATCATTTCAGACCAAGATACCATTTTTAATTCAAAATCCACTTATCATAGCAGCAAAAATTCAGAAGGCTAAAGGGGGCATTGCTTTCATCGATATTCAAATAAATATTATGAATAAGAGAGGGACCTCGAGATGAGGCTTCTAAAAGAAACTAAAAATAAGTAAATCACCAAGATTATTTACCTCGTGCACGGGGCGCAGGACTTCCCCAATTATATTCAAATTCTTTCTCATACTCAATGCATTCCATACGCTGTTATTAGGCAACACATTTACCAAAAACACTGTATAGACTGCTCGTCGCATTACATTATGTGGAGGAAATTTGACTTTAAAACTAGCCGATGCATCATTCTCATTCTCATTGACATCAGTAACATATGCAAGCGTCCAATGGCATCCCGGTCGCTGCAAGTCCTTAGTAGTTTCAGCTTTAACATTTGAGATGACAACAATATCTCCCGGCGACATCCTATAACGCGTACCATCACTACATGTATTCCTCCAATAGTCAACCTTAACATCAAAAACCAATGATCCATTTGGCTTTACTTCATCAAAGGAGATCAACTCAGCGAAAGGTGATTTGTCAATGTCTTTTAATGAAGCAGCAATATCAGCTCTTGTTTCTTCAAGTAAGGGAAAGAAAAAAGAACCAAGGTATTGCTCCACTGATCCAAATGATTGTGGAATCTTCTCCACCTAAACACCAACAAATTAAATTGAAAGTAAATTCACATGGTAACAGGAGTTAATGAATGAGACAATTACAAACATACTATTTACTAGGGGGCAAAAATTTACAACATTTTTAGGTTCTATCTTTAAAGTTGAAAAGCAAAGTAACCTTTTCTCAAACAGAAAAAGAGAATTTTTTGAAAGTTAGAACTTACAACCTTGTTTGGATAGTTGTTACATGTTGTTTCATAATGTATCGAACTGTATTGTACTGTATCGTATTGTATTGTTTGATGAATACAATATTTGGATAGATTTTATCATTTGCCGTCGTTTCATGATGTCAAAGCACCAACAATACGAAGAATAAGCTTATAAGATTACTAAGAAACAATAGCACATGGAGTAGAATATTATGTAAAAAAATAGATTAAAAGATAAAATATAATTATTTAATAATAAGAAAGGGCAAGACGAGAGAAAAAGTAAGGTAATGACGCCACCGCACCAAATCCGACGTTACATAAAAAGGCAATTTTCGTTGTTACGTCACGATGGATTTAAAGATACGAAATAATAAAATTTAAATAACAACCAAAACAAACATTTTGATATTTCAACCATGACAATGGAAAGAATCTTTGAAGGGATAATATTGTCATTTTGATAACTTTATCCCGGTATAGCTAACCTTGGTTTTATTTCTCCAACCATTGGACTAAGGGAAGAAAACTGATCCTAATAGCTTTAGAAATCTCGGAACCAACAAACTGATCGGTGCTCATGATGCAAGACATATTATGTCAAGCGCTGCAATTTACTGGGGTCCAACTTCTGTTCCTTCTTCACAGTAAGCATTTGAGAAGTTGGATCCAATACCCAACCCAATTTGTATGATATAACAACATACAAATTAAAAATAAATTTCGTATAAATTTGATACATTCACAATAACATATTTTATACGACTAACTGTATAGTATACAACTTATTTATAACTTATCAACAACTTTCATACATCATTTATACCCAGTTAAATACAACTACAATATCGTACAACTTAAATACAATTTTCATACAAATTTTATACAATATGTCTTTTGTATATGATTTGTATATATATTTGTTATTTGGTGTGTTCTTCCTCTCTGAATAAAAACTTTCTCTCTTAATATAATTTTAATACATATCAAAAACTTTATGTATAAAGATAGTATTTATAACTTAAATACAAATTTCATACAACGATTCATGCATTATATAACTAAATATATAATATACAACTTATTTATAACTTATCTACAACTCTCATACATACTAAAAATAAAATTTCATACAACTAATTATATAGTATACACTTATTTACAACTCATCTACGACTTTCATACACTATTTTTACCAGTTAAAATACATCGACAGCATCATACAATTTTCATACAAATTTTATACAATATTTCCTTTGTATATTTTGTATCTGATTTGTATATATTTTGTATGTGGTGTGTGTTTCTTCCTCTCTAAAATTCCAATCAAAACTTTCTCTCTTAATACATATCAATAACTTTATGTAAAAAGATAGTATTGACAACTTAAATACAAATTTTATACAACGATCTATAGATTATACAACTAGTTTTTAACTTTCATACAACATTCAAATAAAAAAATATATATAACTATAACAGAATACAATTTACATACAATTATAATACAACTATATTGTATGTCATGTGTTCTTCTTTTTTGAGCTTCAATCTGAAATTTAGCTAAAATCAAATCTAATATTCGCCAAACACCCTCAAAATTGAAATATAAACTCCAAACAATATTCTCAATTGATGAATTTCATTAAAAATATATACAATATGCAAGGATAAAAAGTAGATAACATCATAGGAGGAAAAATTGGAAAAAGGATAGAGAATGAGAGATAGAGAGACAAAGTGAGAGAGTAGGAGAGCACAGGAAAGAGAACATGATGGTAAATAATTGATTACTTATTCAATTCCTAATATAAAGGAATACTCATTTAAAAGTAAATTGTATATGGACATGTAATTAAGCTAAACTTGATTAGGGAGGGTAAAAAGTTTGTAGTATAAGAAGGTAAAAATCCCATTTAATTTACATATTCACCAACTTCGTAGTCGCACAATCACAAACAAGAAAAAAGTACGTCAGTCATGCAGAATTTTCATTTTGATAATTCCAAAATATTGCTATAAGGTTCGCCATTATTATACTTCTACAGAATACAAAAATATACAAAAAGACCTAATATACCACATGACTTGAAGTGGAAATAAATTAATAAATATGATATAAGAGTTTTAAGTTAATTATAGAATAAAATTTGTTTATATTGATTGTGTATAAAATTTGAACTCTAAAAAAAGAATTATTAAAAGCATTTTATTCTTCAAAGAGATAAACTCTTCCCTGATACTCAACTTATATACCAAATTAAAATAAGTAAACAAAAAGAAAGATGATAAGGCATTGAAAAATTACTTACCTGATTTTCATATAGACTCTCATCAAAAATATCTTTAACAGACCATTTGAAGATCAAATCAGTCAAATCATCTTCAGGCCATTCTCTCTTCTTCTTCTCCATAGAAACCTGAAAAACACATTTAAAGAGAAAAACGAAACCCCACATGAATATTACTGTCAAAACTGCTACATGCAACCATACACACAAAAAGAACAGCCCGATATATAATGTATCTCGTGTTCATGCAGGGTCAGAAAGAATCCCAACTCAAGTGTGTGACGTACACAGCCTACCCTAATGTAAGGGTTAGTACAATATCATACATAGGAATTTTCGTAAACGGCGTCAATATATGAGAAAGTGAACAAATAAATAAATTAATGTAACCGGAAGCGATTTCATTTTTTATATTTATATATAGTATTTAGTTTTATTTATTATTTATAAACATAAATTATAAAAAAGAAATCGACCAAGTGATGTCACATGACACCGCTTCAAGCAAGCGCCTATACACCTGAAACACAAATAGAAAAAAACCCATATGAAGGCCGCACTTAAGCGGTGTGATACAGACAACCTAGGTTAATGCTAGTGATTGCTTTTATAGCTCGAATCAGTGACATATAATTTATAAGTAGATAATATACCGTTATTCC
This sequence comes from Nicotiana obtusifolia, assembly GCA_002018475.1. Taxonomy (NCBI): domain Eukaryota; kingdom Viridiplantae; phylum Streptophyta; class Magnoliopsida; order Solanales; family Solanaceae; genus Nicotiana; species Nicotiana obtusifolia. Next base: position 38,975 of record MCJB01045426.1, on the reverse strand, counting down.
AAGGCTCTCCTTTGCGGACCGTACACACAGACCACAAAAAAAAAAAAAAAAAAAAAATAGGAGAAGCAAATTTCTTGGTCATGAATTGAAGGGGAAAACAAAAGAAATAACAATAAAGGAAAAGAGAAATCAATCTCAAGAATATGTACCATAAAAATGACTATCAAAGAAGAGATATATACTCAAAAGGAATGATAAAACTTTCTTTATCTTTGTCAACTAAAGATTCTTTGTCTACTAAACTTTCTTTATCAATAACTCTCTTGCTTTCTTAACAGCAAAGGAAAAGCAAACCACAGCAATGTAGTCTAGAGTAAAAGGACACTAGTTCTTGGAATACGAAAGGGTCGGTCTTTTCATTTTCCTGAAGGTCTACTCCCTGTCTAAAAACAAAAAATTGCACTCGCTCCACGTAATATTATCGGTCGTGGTTATTAAAAATAATTATTTTAAATTATTTATTATTTTAAAAATTCAAGATAAAATTAATTAAATTTTTTCTATTTTTTCCTCTAATAATAATTATTCTTGAAGATAGAGATAACTATCAACGTTGAGAAATTTTATCTTAAGACATAAATAAGAATAAAATAATCTAATTCCTTACTATTTAATATTTCTTAAGGGCCGTGTAAAAGAGAAACACTATAAATTATTTGAGACAGGGGGAGTAGTAATCTATTCTTTGTTCTAATTCATGTGATGCAATTTGAATTTTAAGATTTAAATAAGTTTTTCTACCGTAATTTCTTATATGACTTTTAAATGTTTAAAGTTGTTAATTATTATAATTTAAAATATCTTCTTATATAATTTTTAAATACATAAATATTTTTTTAAAGTTAAAAAGATTTTATATTCACGGATAAAATTAAAAAATTTAACTTTCGAAATTCGAGTACCCATGAATTAGGAGATAGCGTTTTGAGTAATTATATATAACTTGCGTCCTCTTTCTTTAACCATTTTCCACGATAATATTCGTTTGATGCAAAGGTTTTTCTTATCATAACTATTTTAACATTTGGTTTCAAAAATAGCATAATTGAGTTATGGTATGAAATCATTTAGAATAAGATGAATAATGAAAATAACTTGCTCGTTCTTTAGGGTTAGAATTAAGAAAGTATCTATTCAACATAAATCTATTTATGAATATGGACATCGGAGACTCTAGTATTAAAAATACCAGATTAGAAGAGGTAGATGTACCTCAAAACTTAGATTTGTTAAACAAATGGACCATTTCCCAAGTCCCCATTAAACAAATATATGACTATGAATGGTTTGATAAACTGTAGTCTAAACAGCTAATAAAAACGACAGAGCAATCTCTTGCTTTAAATTCTTCAAAACAGACTATTCGTTTGTTAAACAATCGTAATATTGATGTTTACAAACATAAGTATAATTTTGTTCATATTGGTATGGTACAAATTGCTTTCAAACCATTAACTCTTAAAGGGTTATCAGAGACTTTCTTGGCAGCTTTAAGAGATGCTAAAATTTGAATTTTAAACAGTCTCTAATGGGTTCAATTGAATCTACGATGGTTTATGGTCCCGTATATTTTAATACACAACCCAATTTATAATTATCTCTTTCAGATATTAATATTCTGGATTCTTTAACTCTAAATGTTAAAACGCGTGGTTATAACTATGCACCTGAATCTGAACTTATCTGCTTGTCATATTATAAATTTTTGTCTACTTTAAATCCTCATTGCAAACTAACTGATTTGTCTAATCAGTCTATAATATTGAGACTAATTTCGCTAAATCCAAGGTCACCACTAGGAGTTGATCAAATAAATTTTTCCTCTACATAGACTTTAGACTCGGTAATATCTTCGGGTCAACAAGCTGATACTGTTACTAATCATGATTATTCTCATATTTTCCAGACCCTACAAGTGCACATTTGTATTCAATTCGAAGACAATAAGTCTTTGACGCCTTATAGGCATTCCTTTACTGGCAGTAGAAGGCTTTTTTTGCCTTCAACCCAATCTTATATCGCTCCAGTAGAACCAGTTTATGGTCCAGCCAGGTTAAACCGAGCTACTTCTTTGCATACAATTTCTACTGCTGATATTGATAAACGAGTAGAACGTATGAAAATTGATAATAGAAACAATATAGTTCAGGATGATAATTCTTTAGATAAGGATATTCCTTCTCAATCCGAAATGGATTTCGACCCTAATACTGTTTAATGATCCCTTACAAAATTGATTTTAGTCCAGAATCACTAGCTCGACAACATATTCAGTTTGAATTCTTTAGTGATAAATGGAACCATTTTAGAACATGATTCTTTTACTCCTATAATGTTGATAATAAAAGGAATATTTCCCAAGAATTTTATGAAATTTGTTCTTTGCATAACAAAATGATGTACTTTGTTCGTTGGTTTATAACCACTTATGTGCCATTATATGTTAAAGTCCTTGAAAGAACTTACAAAGAAAGCAGGGGACAGCTAGTAAAGGGTATTTACCCACCACAAGCGTCCTTTGTATTGCCTAATAATACGGGCATAACATTTACTGCTTTTCAAAAATTCGTTAATGATGATGTGGCAACGATTAGCTGTCAGAGAAATTAATAAAACAATTATATGTCGTTATATGTGAAAGTTTTAGGTGAGCATATTAGTTCACTAGATTCTAAGATAGGAGAATTAATTGACTTAGTTAACTACTCCAAAGGAAACCTCGATGATAGTAAGGTCTACAAAGGTTATACTATGCTAAATAGCCTTAACTGTAAACACTTAGGTGAGTTTAGGTGGTATAAAGACACCTTTCTTAGTAGGGTTATGGATTTACCCGAAAGTAATGCTGACCATTGGAAGGCAAAGTTTATAGATGGTTTGCCATATCTTTTTGCAGAAAGAGTGAGAAAGTCTCTTAGAGGTAATACCGCGCAAATACCTTGTAATACCTATACTTACGGCAAACTGATAGGAGTTTGTACCCTGGAAGGTCTTAAGCTTTGCAACGAGCTGAAATTGAATCAGCAGATTAAGAAGCAAAGACTAACTGAGATAAACCAGTTAGGAGATTTTTGCCAACAATTCGGCATGGGAAAAATATATTCTCCTAATAGAAAAAAACGTCGTGATACTGCAGAAAAGGCTTACCATAGAAAGGGTAAGAAATATCGTTATAGGATAAAAGATGAGCGAGAAGCGCGAAAGAAGTTATCACAAAGAAAATCGATTTGTTAAGAATAGATCGAAGAGAGATTTGTAAGATATTAAGTGCTACAAATATGGTAGATTTGGCCATATAGCTCCAAATTGCAAAAAGAAAAAGTCGAAAGCTTTAGTATTAGAACTAGACGATAAGTCTAAAGACCAAATTCTTAAGGTTATAGATGAATACCTCAGGAGAAGAATATGACAGTAGTTCTTCCGTTAACCACGTCTCTGAGGATTCTTTGAATTTGATTGATAGTGATAATTCTGAAAATGATAACTGTGATAATTGGGATCAGAATAATTGTTCTTGTGATATACGGATTCTTATAAACTGCAATCCTAATTTCAAGATTTTGATATCAAACCTATTACTTCTGATAATATTTTGGAATTGTTAAAAGAAGTCACTAATAATAATCTTCGATAAAAGATTATTAACATGGCTTCTACCTCTTCAAATCCGGCAGATAAACCATTTCAAAGAAAACGTGATATACTGGATGAAGCTCCTTATTCTTTTGCAGAAGTTCAAAGAAGACTTTTAGCAAAGAACGAGCCAAAGATTTCCAATTATAATTCTTCAATGGATGATTTAAAAATTGAAGTGAAAAATTTAAAAATGAGATTAAATCTCTGAAACAGAATCAGATGATTTTAGATCATCGAGTTACTCAGATAGAAAATTCTTCTTCAAATGAATTGCCTGTTGATAACAAGAAAAAAGGAACTTTGATACCTGAAAATGATTTTGAAGAAATTTCTGAATTTTCTAAACAGATTGTTTTAAATCCCAAACATGATATATTTCTTAGAATGATGCAAATAGTTACTGCTCACAAATGGTATGTAAAATGTACTATTTTGATTGATAATGATTTTTCTGTGACTGAAACTGCTTTGATAGATAGCGGTGCAGATATTTCTTGTATTCAAGAAGGATTAATTCCAGCCCGATATTATCATAAGACTTCTCATAATGTCAAGTCTGCATCCAGTGATAAGATGAACATATAATACAAATTACCTAATGCTTATGTTTGTCAGCAAAAAAATTGTATTCCTCATTTCTTCATACTAGTTAAGGATCAATTATACCCTCCAATTATACTAGGAACGCCCTTTACAAGGGTTATTTACCCATTTACTAGGGTAGATGAAAAAGGATTTGATGCTATTTATAACAATAGAAAAATCACTTTCAGTTTTGGTACTGATCCGGTTACACGTGATATTAATACTTTGATTAATATGAAGCATAGTCATATGAAATACTTGCAGTATGAAATTTACAGCATGTCAATAACTGATACATTGAATTCAACTAAAGTTCTGGAAAAAATTAAATTGATCTCTGAACGATTTGTTATTCCTATATGTGCTGACCACCCAAGTGCTTTTTGGGATAGGAAAACATATGTGGTCTCACTTTCATATGAAGACTTTTTTTCTAAGATTCCAACGAAATCAAGACCCTGTCAAATGAACTATGAATTAGTAGAATTCTGCAAAAGAAAATTGACAGTTTATTACAGAAAGGTTTAATAAAACCTTCTCGATCACCTTGGCCGTTTACTGCATTTTATGTTAATAATGCTGCTGAAAAGGAATGAGGAATTCATCGATTAGTTATTAATTATAAGCCTTTAAACAGGGTTTTAAAATGAATTAGATACTCGTTCCCTAATAAGAAGGATCTACTTTCTAGATTATATGATGCCAATATATTTTTGAAATTTGATTTAAAATCAGGTTATTGACAGATTCGGTTATTTAAAGAACATATTTATAAAATTGCTTTTAATGTTTCCTTTGGCAAATATGAGTGGAATATGATGCCTTTTGGTTTGAAAAACGCCCCTTCAGAATTTTAGAAAATCATGAATGATATTTTTCACCCGTATATGGATTTTATCATTGTTTATATAGACAATATTCTTATTTATTCAAAAACTCTGGAATTGCATTATAAGCATTTAGACATTTTTAAGAAAATTGTCATTCAAAACGGTTTAGTTATATCGAAATCGAAAATAAGTTTATTTCAGACTAATATTCGTTTTCTTGGTCATCATATTTGCAAAGGTAAAATCACGCCTATTCAACGGGCTATAGATTTTGCATCAAAATTTCCCGATGTAATTACTGATAAAACTCAGCTACAAAGATTTCTTGGTAGTTTAAATTATATATCTCCTTTTTATAAAAATATGTCTCGATATCTTGCTCCGTTATATGATAGGCTAAAAAAGGACTATGAATCTCTTTGGACTGATAGTCATACTGAGATTGTTAAACAGGCGAAGAAGAAAGTCGCTACCCTTCCATGTTTAGCCTTAGCTAATCCTTTATGGAAAAAATTATAGAAACAGATGCTTCTAATATTGGCTTTTGGGGTATTTTAAAACAGGTTAATCTTCATGACAAGAAAGAGTATCTGATAAGGTACTACTCAGGTAAATGGACCGAGGCCCAGAAAAGGTATGCTACTGTGGCCCATGAAATGCTTTAAAATTTCAGGATGATTTATATAATCAAAAATTCTTGATAAGGATAGATGTACAGGCAGTAAAATTTATGTTTAATAAAGACTTTAAACATGATGCCTCAAAAATGATATTCGCAAGATGGAAAGCACAATTAGCTCCATTTAAATTTGAAATCGATTATAAAAAGGGGGTTGATAATTCTCTTCCTAATTTTTTATCCAGAATATTTACAAAATGAATAACGAAATATCCTCTTTTAGGTGCAGGATGAGCCATCAATGGCCGTCCAAGAATTCCTCTGATAGAGGAAAAGGACGCGAAAACTACAACCATTATAGAGGCCGAGGTGGATGAGGATCTTACACTCCACCATCCCCTGTAATACAAAGGGGTGGAAAGATATTAATAAATGAGAAGATTTCTCAAGAAAGATGAGGATCATCCTCAAGCACTATTATTTTGGAAGATATTCAGAAAAATAGCCCGTTATACGAGCAAATGCAGGCTTATCTAACCTCACAGAGAACCATGCATAGTGATACCTATGCAAATGTGGCAGCTGAAAACTCTGATGATATCAAGAGTTATGAGAAAGTGATATTTCCTTTAGAAAACCACGATTTACAATGAAAGGATGAATTTTGGAAGATACTCAAAAGGTATTTGATTGAGAAATCATATTCCCGAGCAAGTCATACAAAACCCAATCATACCATGAGAATATTCTGATAATTTCAGGCAGTGGGGAATTCCAGCACTTTCAAGGTTATACCCCAGAAGAAAATGTTTATAACTTCTCCAAGATTATCATCAAACAGATTATATTTGCTGGAGAGTGGGGAACATCCACCATGAAGGAACGACAAGTGATACTTGACGACAAACGTTTTAATTATACTTACTGGGATTATACCCAGGCTTTTAACGATGTTTTATTTTATAATAATGTTAAACATAAGCATACTTGGTTTATAAAAGTATGTACTAAAGTATTCTCAAAAACTCTACCAAATTGGTTTTTAAATTGGTGGTCATACCACGGCCCAACAATAGAAATATTGCCAGCAACCTTCAGACAGTTATACAGCGAAAGGATACAAGTATCTCCTGATCTGGATGTGCTATACAAACAAGATTATATATGTTGGCCTGAAAAAATATGTCATATCTATTTCTTTCTGGAATTTTCCATTCCTTGGATTCATAAATGGGTACCAGAAGTCGGTTATACCGAAGAAGACATTCCCTGTTTATATCGGACGTACTTCAACAATTTTTGGGACAAGTTGATAAAAAAGGACCCAAAAAATATATCAGTTACATGGACAAGAGTTAATCGATAATATTAAAGCTGCCAAAAAGAATTATAAGTCTAAAAACAAAGAAGTAATAATGGAAAATGCTTCCATTAAATACGTTGCTAGGAAGATCAGTTTCCAAGAAGGCAATAAAGAAGAAATAATAAAACGCTATATGGAAGGAGTTCGATGAAATTTACTTCAATCGATCGAACAAATTGCTGATAAATTAGACTCTTCAATGAAAAGTGAGTCATTCTATTAATGAAGAAGATCATAGTAGCATGTTACACAAAATGAAAAATCAGTAAACGAAGTTGACTTTCAAGATGTTGAAAATTTACTCCAGAAAATAAAAAAAATGGATAAACCCAAGGAAAAAAAGCCATTGATTAGCAAGACAAGATGAAAAAGGGATTCCACAAGTCATAATCGTGGGACCAACAGACAAAACAAGACGAAAGACCCTACAAGTCATAATCGTGGGACCCAAGACAGTGACACCTATCACTGCGCACTGATAGTTGCATTGTAAAATACTGTACATTACTGTAGAAAATTCTTTTCTCTTCTTTAAATAGAGGCCTTTGCCTCAAATGTAAGACACGAAAAATTTTCATTTTTATTGTCTCTCTCTAGTTTTGCTCTGCCTTCTCTCTAAAGAAGACGGTTTTCATTGTAAAGTTCAAGTTTCATTTGGTATAGAGAATCAGAAAACGTCCAAGTTTTGGACACAAGGGCACAACTCTAAGGTATTGTTAATTCTTTTTCTTCTTTTTTCTTCGATGGCCAGGCTTATAGCCGGCTAAATCTATATCTATGTTGAATACGATACTTCTTAGCTTCATACTAACGATGCACTAGACTTAATTAAAATCAAGAGATTCTAAATATGAATAGTTAACCTATATTATGTAAGTCTTTAGTTTAGTTTCAAGATGATGGTACAGTCGTGCTATATACTATAGACTTCAGATTTGCCTTAGTGGCTACGTCTAGCGTCTGGTGGTAAGGCCGTTTATTTTGAGTTGTTTAAGGCCGTTGAGATCCCAGTGAATCCTTCGGGATTAGCCTAGACACATGGTTTGAAGTCACCACAGTATTTAGTTACAGACAGGCCCCTTGCATGGGTAAAAGTTTATCATACAACTAATTACTTATATAATCATAAGGCTAAAGATTCGTATCATAGAATTCCTTAATTTTAATTCTTGTCAATAAAGTAAGGATATAATTTTGATCCGTCTAGTGACGCCGTACGGACTACAGCCAGCCAACCAAGATCCTGATTAATTTGGTTTAGTGTATATATATATTACACTTAATTACATTTAGTTCCATTAGCAGTTGGCTTTTCAAATAAGACTAATTTTTTCACGATTCAGAACCGGAAAGTTTAGGCAGTCACTTAGCGAGCATTTTATCCACAATGCTTACATATTGAACTTACACACCCCTAAGTGTTCTTTGGGGTACGATTCCTTTTCGAATCTTGCGTAAACACAAAATGAGGGATCAATATTAATTTATGTGATATATTATTTTCTTATTAGTCTTTAAAAAAAAGGTTGATAAATTTTTATATTTAAAATAATTTAACTTTAAATTTTTATTTTATGAACTTTATTATTAAAAAAAATTATAATCACATAATTAAAATCATATAAAAAGTTTTAGCCTTTAAGTTTTTAAGAATATAATTTTCACAAATCTTTCTTTTTTCTTAAGTTTTAGCTGAATTAAACTACATTATTTAAATAAAAAGGGAGAAAGTAGAAACATGAAGAAAGAAGTTACTTTGACGGCGCCAGAAGTCACTTGGGATATCGAGCCCTATGATCACAGGCTATACATAACGTGGCAGGTAACAATCATATTATCTTTTTGGGTTAATACACCAACCTTCAACTTTTTATGCACAAATTATAGTATCTTTTTGGGTTAATTAAATCTGTTTTAACAACCTACCTATGTAAAATATTTCAAAATTATCCGATGGAGCAAAATTGTACAAACTCTATATATATATATATATATACATTATATAGATTATATAAAAAATATATAAAATTTTATATATTTTTTTAATTATTAAATATAAATAATTTCGAACGCAAGCTAAAATAAAAAAAACTCATATTTTTATGCTAGGGTTTCGACGTTCAGGGCCTTAGAAAATGCATTCAGTCACATTCTTTCACTTGTGTTCTTTTGAAATTTGATCAACTAAAAGAGCTGTAAGTGTTCGGAAATAGTCTCTCTACTTTCACAAGATAGATGTAAAGTTTGCGTACACATTATTTTTCCTAAATCTCACACTATTAGAATTTACTGAATATATTATTGTTGAAAGAGCCATAAGTGGCCAAACTAATCGAGAATACTATTGTCACATGGTTTGTAACCACAAAAGTCCATTAATCAAATGGTAACTCAGTTATTCAAATTATCTAACTAGTAAAATCATATTTTTTTTTATTGTAACCAAAAAAAAAAAAGATCACTTTTCTATGCATATCGTTTCAGAAGGTCATTGAATTAGATTTCTCAAACTTTGGAGGATCAAATACCTACTTTACTCTCTAAACAATCAACCTTTATCTTCTTCTTCTTTTTTTTTTAATAACTTTTTAATATTATAATTTTCTTTCTCTTTAGTCAATATTATGAACTTACCTATATACGAATAAATTATATTTAAAGTAAAAGAATAAAAAATATTTTTCTGAGATATATAATATTAATAAACTAATTGAGCACAATCTTATTTCTTTACTCTCCCTCTCTGAATCATTTCTCTTCGAGCTTGCTTCACTCGTCAATGGCAGACGTAAGGTAAATTAAAATTTATTCAACACATACAAGAATTCACGAAGACCGCTTGAAAAATCTAATAAGTCTAACAAAATTAGTAACATATAATTTAGAGATTTTTACAAAATTAACTTATAATATACATATTGATTATACATGAATTATATGACACCAATTATTTTTAGTTTAAATAGTTGGACGGGCAGCTATTTAGGTCAATTCTTCTATAAATTATGATTTATGAACATAAATCATGTTAAGTAACTGAATGCACCATGAAGCAAAGAAGCTCAAGAGAGAAGGAAATGAAAATTTACTATTTCATTCATTTTAACTAATTGAAGAGACGAATATAGTGTCTAATATATAAACAATTAACCGACTAATACACTTTAACTTGCAGCTGTCATCGCATAATTGGACAGCTGGCTAACTAACTAATTATCAACTATCTACCTACTTAATACCCTCCCTCAAGTTGATGGTTTGAAAATATCTTTCAACCCAAGCTTGAACATCAAGTGATCATGTTGTAGTTTTCCCAAACTCTTAGTGAGAAGATCAACATGTTGCTCCTTTATAGAGATATGATGAGTTTTGACAACCCCCTATATGATTTTTTCAAGTGCAAAGTGACAGTCAATGTCGATATATTTAATCCTCTCATGAAATATTGGGTTAGTTACAATTTGAATAGCAGCTTTGCTATCACAGAAAAGATCTACTGGCAGATTTACACTAACTCCTAGCTCTTTGAAAAGTCCTGTTAGCCAAGTTATTTCAGCAACTGTAGAGGCCATGCTTCTAAATTCAGCCTCAATAGAACTCCGTGCAATTGTATCTTGTTTCTTAGATTTTCATGAGATCAAGCCATTATCAAATTTCTCTAGATAGCCTATTACTGATTTTTTGGTCTGTAGGTATCCTCCCAAGTCAGAATCACAGTAGGCTTCAAGCCTACCTGACCTTTCTGATGGCATCAATAGACCAAGACTTGGAGAGGTACTTCAAAACCCTTAAGGCAACTTCCCAATAAGACAACTTAAGCTTGTGCATGCATTGCTGAGTACTTGCTTCACAAATGCTATATTTATCCTAGTCATTGTAAGATATAGTTGTATTCCTACCAATCTTTGATGCAAGCGTATATCATCAAACAATTTCAGAGTTAGGCAGATTTACAGTAGTGTCATACTCAACTGAAGTGATTTCAAATCTATTTCTAGAGGTGTTCCAGCATGTTTAGTACATGCAAGCCCCATTTCAGAGATCAGCTCTAGAGTATATTTTCTTTGGCTCATGATAATTTCATTCTTGGACCTTGCAAATTCTATCCCCAGAAAGAACTTAAGTTCTCCTAAGTCGTTCATTTTGAACCTAAGTTTCAGTTCATTTCTTGTCTGAGTGATCAGGTCTAGACTGCTACCACTAATAATCCGATCATCCACATAAACTAACACAACAACAAGCTCAACGTGTATCTTCTTTGTAAATAGAGAGTAATCAAAATGGCTTTGAGTAAAGCCTAATTGCAGCAAGGCATCAGTCAGTTTCCTGTTCCATTTACTAGGTGCTTGCTTCAGGCCATAAAGTGATTTATGGAGTTTGCAAACCTTGTGAGACCTCCATCCATGTACACCTCTTCAGAAGCTCCCCATGTAGAAATGCATTGTGCACATCTATTTGGAAGAGAGGCTAATTCTTAGCTGCTGCAACTGCAATTACAAATCTGACAGTCATCATTTGGCCACAGGAGAGAAGGTTTCAGTGTAGTCAAGTCCTTCTTTTTGACCGTAACCTTAAGCCACTAATATGGCTTTGTATCTTTCGACATCTCCTGAGTTTGTGTACTTAACCTTAAACACCCATTTACATCCAATGGGCACCTTACCTGCAGGTAGCTCTACTATAGTCCAAGTGTGATTGTCTTCTAAAGCTGAAATTACTTTTATGGCTTCAATCTAGTTAGGATCCTTCAGCTTCAACATACGACTGAGGCTCCACAACTACAGAATAGGAGTCCAACTCATTGGCATATGACTCAGACACATTTGCATACCTAACATGTGCAGAGAGGGGGTGGAGCAGTTTGCTTTGCCTTTTGGTTTTGTGACATAGTCTTACGAGATAGGAGGTTTACTAGGTCTTCCAGATCTTCTATGAGATGAGGATTCTTCCATAAACAAAAATTATAGGCTAATCAGTCTAGATCATGAGTAGGCTCAGCCACTATATTCGATTCAAGCTCAGCAACTGCTGGAGTGTTTTGGTCTAGGTTGTTATGATCTATGACAGGAACATGTAAAATGGTTTCAGCAAGTGAAGGAGTAGGGAGTGTAGAGTTATATGTAGGAAATGACATAGGAGGTATCTCTAGTAAAGGAAATAAAGGAGGTAGAGGAGCTGGATGTTGGAAAGGGAAGACATTTTCCTTGAATAGGACATCTCTACTTACCAAGAATTCCTTGGTGTGAATGTTGTACATTTTGTACCCTTTCTGAGTCATAGAGTAACCAAAGAAAACAGCCGGTGAAGCTCTAGGTGAAAATTTGTCACCTCTTTTTACATCAGTGACATATCCTCGACAGCCAAAAATTCTCTTGTGATCCAAGGAAGGAGGATGACCAACCAACACCTCAAAAGGAGTCTTCCCCTTCAAAACCTATGTTGGTAGTCTGTTAATGATATAGACTGCAGTTGATACACATTTTTCCCAGAACCTCAATGGAACCCCTGCTTGAAACTTCAATGCCTTAGCAACATTAAGTATGTGTCTATGTCTTCTCTCAGCTACTCAATTTTTCCGTGGAGTATAGACACATGAACTTTGATGAACAATGCCTAAGGACTGAAATAACTCTATCATCTGAGATTTGAAAAACTCACAACCATTATCTGTTCTAAGGTATTTCACAAAAGATGAATAGGCATTCTTAACTATAATGAAGAACTTTCTAAGAACAACAACCACCTCAACTCTAGAAGGCAATAAGAAAATCCAAGTAAATCTGGAGTGATCAACCACTAGCGTGAGGAAGTACTTTTTTCCATCATGAGTAGGAACCCAATAGGGTCCCCAAACATCAGCATGAATTAAATGAAAACAAGCAGTAGCAAGAGAAGTGCTAAGAGGAAATGAAAGTCTTGTTTGCTTAGCCAGAGGGCACATAGTACATTCCTTAGTTTCACTATTACATTTTAAATGTTGAAAGCAACTTAACTTTCTCAGAACATCAATTGACACATGACCTAACCTCTTATGCGTTGGAGACACGTTGGACCTATCAGCCTTTGTTGTATTTACAACTCCAAAGAATCTTAGAACATGTGACTTTTTATCCTCTCCTCCACTTTTTTACTCTTTATTGTCTGATATGTAGATATTGAGGCCTTCTTCCTCTTTATCAATCCCCTTCACCTTCCCATTGAAGAGGTCCTCGAAAAGACAAAATTTAGGATAAAACAAAAAACGCTGAGTATTTAAGCTCATCTGTTAACTTTGAGACAGATAAGAGATTATATTTGAACTTCGGTATATGTACCACATTAGAAATTTTCTGTCCTTGAAGGACACTTGTAGATCCTGTGACTCACACCTGCTAACCTTCCAGTAGGTAAGTGTATATTTCCACTACTAGAATCACCAATAGTCTTAGACTCATCTAAAATTTTAAGACTCTTTACCATGTGATTAGAAGCTCCTGTATCAAATATCCACCTAATCTTAGCTTCAGTAGCTACAGAGGGTGATATCATACCTGCAGACATAGCCTTACTGGGTTGATCATCTTGACTAGTAAAGGTAACACTGGACTTGCCTAACAAATGCAATATCTGATTGTATTGGTCAACTGTGAATTGAGGAACCCCTGCAACTAATCCCTGTCCACCCTGACTAGTGGAAGTGAGACTATTCAGCTGAGTGTTTCCTGCAAAAATTGGCTACTGCCTCAAACCCTCTATTATTTGAACCAGTGTTAGTCTGAACCCTTGGATATTGAGATGCATTAGGTCCAGACTTTCTTTGAAGTCTACAGGATAATGTAACGACCTGGACGGTCGTTTCGAGAGTAGTAGCCCCAAACCCCTAATTATTTCTCCCTCTACTTCATTTTGTGGTTATGTAAGTCAGTGGGAGGATTTGTTTTTGGTTTCGGAGTGTTATGGAACATATATTCCCTAAAATGGAAGCTTAAGTTCTAGGAATTTGACCGTAATTGAAATTATGTGACGTCGGCTCCGGAATAGAGTATCGATGGTTCTTATAGCTCTGTAGGGTGATTTTAGTCTTAGGTGCGTGTTCGAATGTCGAATTGGAGATCCGTAGGTCATTTTAGCGTCAATTGGGGCGAAAGTTAAAAAATTTGATGAATTTTAGGAAGTTTGACCGGGAGTGGACTTTTTGATATCGGTCCCGTATTTTGATTTCGAAAGTTAGAGTAGGTCTATAATGTCAATTATGACTTGTGTGCAAAATTTGAGGTCAATCAGACTTGATTTGATAGGTTTTGGCATTGGATTTAGAAGTTTGAAGTTTTAAAATTCATTAGGCTTGAATCGATGCGTGATTTGTACTTTTAGCGTTGTTTGATGTGATTTAAAGGCTCGATTAAGTCCGTATAATATTTTAGGACTTATTAGAATATTCGAGCGGAGTCCCGGAGGCCCCGGGTGTGATTCAGACTTGAATGTAGAACAAAATTGGACTTGGTACATAACTGAAGCACTGTTGTGTCTAGTGCAATCGCACCTGCGCATTTTGGGTTGCAGGTGCGGCCATCGAGCAGCAGAAATGGAATTTGCACTGGCCTGCTGAGACCGCAAATGCAGTCAGAGTCCCGTAGAAGCGTACTCGCAGAAGCGGTGCTAGCTTAGCCTAGCTAGGATCACAAGTGCGAGGTAAGGGCCGCATCTGCGCATCCGCAGATGCGGAGGCAAGACCGGAGAAGCGGTTGGGTTCGCCTGGGCTGTGGTCGCAGAATCAGGACATTCATCCCAGATGCAGGCTCGCAGGTGCAAGCCCTGTCCACACAAGCGGAAAGCCTGGCCATAAGCGGAATCCGCACCTGGAGCCAAATCAATACAGAAATCGATATCACGATCTGGTGGCATGCCTGGACGATTAGAGGTAAACACATCGTAGAACTCCCAGACTACGGGCACTGAATCTATCGTTAGAGTCTCTGCAGTAGTATCCCGAACATAAGCTAGATAAGCCAAACAACCTTTCTCAACCATGTGTCGAGCCTTCAGAAAAGAGATTACTCGGCTGGATGCACTGACGGACGAACTCTTCCACTTAAATCTAGGCAACTCTGGCATCGCCAAACTAACAGTCTTGGCATGGCAGTCAAGGATGGCATGATATGGAGATAACCAGTCCATGCCCAGGATGACCTCAAAATCAGTCATATCAAACAACAGAAGATCTGCTCTAGTCTCATAACCATAGAATGTAATAACAATGGATCGGTAGATCCGATCTACAACAACAGAATCGCCCACAAGAGTGGATACGTGAACAGGAGTACCCAAGGACTCTCGAGGAACATCTAGGAAACGAGCAAACAGAGATGACACATATGAGTAAGTAGACCCTAGATCAAATAATACCGAAGCATTTCTACTGCATACAAAAATAATACCTATGATCATGGCATCTGAAGCCATTGCATCTGGTCTGGACGGAAAATCATAGAACCTAGCAGGAGCGCCGACTGGCTGGCCTCCACCTGACTGGCCTCCACCTGCCCGGCCTCCACCTCTAGGACGGCCCCTACCCGCCTGCCCTCTACCTTTGGGACTGGTGTTGTAATCATGGGCTGATTACCCTACTGTGTTGCCTTGCCCCGAAGTCTGGGACTAAACCTCTTCATGTGGATAGGATCCCCACACTTGTAACAACCCCTCGGGCGATGGACTGTTGCCCTGAAGTTTGACCTTGATGGCCTGAATATCCATTGGAGCAACTCTGAGTAGCTGGTGGGCGGTAGAAACTCTCTGGCATGGCGTTGAAATAACGCACTAAAGCACCCCGGGGAGGTGGCGGTGCTGGATATGTGGGCTTGCTACGCTGATCTCCCCCAAACTGACCCCTACCCCTAGACAGAGCACTACTGAACCCTCTAGAATAACGGAACCGCTTGTCCCGCAGCATCTGCTCTCGGGCCCGCTAATGGACACCCTCGATCCTCCGAGCTATCTCTATAACTAGCTCATAAGAAGTTCCCATCTCAACCTCTCGGGCCATGGTGGACTGGATATCAGAATGCAACCCTACAACAAACCTCCGCACTCTCCCTGCATCAGTATGAAGTATCATAAGTGCATGGCGAGATAACTCAGATAACCTCGCCTCATAGTCGGTCACTAACATATGACCCTGGTGCAGCTGCTCAAACTGAAACTGCAACTCTTCCCTCTGAAAGGGTGTAATATACCTATCCAAGAAAAGACGTGTAAACTAATCCCAAGTTATGGGAGGAGAACCTGCTAATCTGCCAAGAAGATATGACTGCCACCACCGACGGGCCTTGCCCTCCAGCTGGAAGGTAGTAAAATCCACCCCATGGGACTCTGATATTCTCATGTTGTGCAGTCTGTCCCTGCACCTATCAATGAAGTCTTGGAGATACTCATGTCGCTCATCTCCGAACACAGGAGGGTGTAGCCTGGTCCATCTGTCCAATAGCTTTTGCGGCTCACCGGCCGCAGCTGGTCTGGGCTCAGGTATGACAGTTGTCACTGGATGGGCTTCGCCCACGGGTAGTGTGGCTGGGGTTTGATATACAGCAGCTGCGTGCCAAGGAGCCTGAGCAGTAGGGGTATGTGCTCCCCCTCCCGCTTGAGATGTGCCTGGGTCCGCTGGAAATAAACTAGCCTGAGTCATAGTGTCCATGAATCATAACATACGACCCATGACCTCTTGGAAGCCCGATGCTGACATGAAATCTACCGGGGCTGGCTCTGCTGCAAGCACATACCCCTGCTCCTCAATAATAGGATCCTCTGCTGGATTCGCTGGTGGCATAGCTGGAGTAGTCCTAGGATGTCGTCGTCTTCTACCTCGGGCTGGGGCCCTCTCCCGGCCTTTGCCTCGGCCTCTAGAAACAGGGAGAGCAGCTTCTCCCGGGTCTGGAACATTCGCTGTGTGCGTTCACACCATTTGTAAGGGAATAAAAGAAAGATACTTAGTATGACATCAACTGCACGATAGGAGATGAAAAAAGAGTAGTTTTCTAACACCCTATAGCCTCTCAAAGATAAGTACGGACGTCTCCGCACCGATCTGCAAGACTCTATTAGTCCTGCTCATAACCTGTGAGACATACGCGAACCTAGTGCTCTGATACTATGTTGTCACGGTCCAATTTCTCCTATAGGCCGTAATGGCACTCAACGTTACCACTAGTCAAGTCAATAGTGAACTAACTACGTGATTGTTTCTTTTACAATTTAGAAATAGTTGATTTGTAATTATTGAACAAATAGGAAGTGAAAATTTTCATAAAAGTGAGTAATAGACAATTTAATAGTAAATGCGAGGAAATAAATAATCAAAATCAACATGTGTTTACTAGCATAATTTTCCAGACCTGGTATCACAAGTGTATGAGCTACTAGTAGAATATACAAAACATACTACACTACTGTTTGAAATAAAGTAGACAGGTAGTAAATATAAAAGAAAGACTTCAGGTATTGCAAAACGGGCTCGGAAGACAGCTCACCGCAAAGTCTCGTAGTATCAGGAGTGCGCGCCGGGATAATAACCAGATGCACCTACCTCAGATCCTTCACGGTTAGTGCAGAAGTGTATTTAAAAATATATACATAAGAATCCCTTTTTTAGAAGAAAGATTATATATATGTCCAATCTCTAGTGGTGGTGGAACCAACCAAGATCTATGTCGTCCGACTCGACCTCCGACTCTTTCTTCCCGACCTATTTGACTCTCTGGCTGTAGTTATTTAGGTGGTATTCCGAGATCGAATTCCTTCCAAGAACACACGAAACAAAGTATGAACTGGGTAAATAGAAATGGAAAAGAGATGTTTATATTTCATCCAAATTATAACCTTTTTCTACATCCATATGATCTACTGTCTGCTCAAAACTCGGTAGCACAGGGAAATACACTTGGGTGAAAGGCGGGTAAATCTAGTTTAATCGGTAAATCCATCTTAGGAGTAAGCTGCTCCGTAATAGCCACTTCTGGGGTCGACTTTGACACTCACTATGGGCTAATAATAAAATATCAAGGTATCTAAATGGGCATGGGCTATGTAATTGATAATGAAACCTCAACAACAAGCAATAAATAAACAATTCTTTCATAAATAGCAAATCCCAAGTACATTTCCCATCATTTAGTGGTTTTTAACCTCTCGAGCCAATAAAACGATGTCAAGTATAATTGGGCTCCAAGTATGAATTATGCCGAGGTTGTATGGCCTGATCCAAAATACATATACATATATTATGTGCACCGCTGAGGGTCAAACGACACGAACCATAGATGCATCTATTAACCTGCCGAGGTGAACGACCTGCTCCCATGAGAGTAGTGAAATTTACCTCGCTCGCGGATATACTTGTGACACGAGTAAACATGGATTTCTCAAAGTATTATATAATTCTTCAATTCTTTCCAGAAAGTAAGGAGTCTAAACAGGAAACTTTAAATCTTGAAAGCCTCAATCTCAGCTCTATTCATGACAATTAATAAGCATAATCAAATAATGGTGCTCACAAAACATGATGTAAACTAAGACTACCTGGACATCACATTGAATATAGCTACGCACGAACTCTCGTCACCTAGTGCGTACGTAGCTCCCCAAATAAGTAGTTTACAACAAAACCACCTAAGGGGATGAGTTCCCTCTTACAAGGTTAGAAAAAATACTTACTTCGTCTCAAAGCTCGCTTTCCGGCTGCAAATTCGCTCTAAAGCCTCAATTCGGTGCCCAACAATCCGAAACTAGTCAAATGTTATATAAATTTATCAATACGTGTTCATAAGTTCATGAATTAACAATTTAAGTAATTACCCAACCCAAAGTGAAAGATTGTTAAAATTCAACCCCGGGTCCACTTGCCTGGACTCCGGAAATTTTCGAGAAAAGTCGTTACCCATAACCTTACGAATTCAGATATATGGGTTTTACCCAAATCCAAACAAATTTCGTGGTTAAATTCTATTTTTATCAAAACCTAGGTTTTTCATCTAAACCCACAATTTTCACTAATATACATGTTAAAATCTACCTATAAGCTATGTATTTACCTCACATTAGGTAGAAATTGCTTACCTCAAATAGCTAGTGAAAATCCCTCTCTAACCAGCTCCTAAAATCACCCCAAGAAGTGCAGTAAATGAACCCCAAATGCTCAACCTCGACTTAAATGAAGTTCTGCCCTTAGCGTTTTTTGCACCTGCGGTGCCTCTGCCGCATTTGCGGTACCGCACCTACGATGCTATGTCAGCTTCTGTAGAGTTCCTCAAGCCCAGTGAGGGCCGCTTCTGCGGACGAGATTCCCGCTTCTGCGGTCCTGCATCTGTGGTCCATGGACAAACATTCCAAAGCCGCTTCTAGACCCAATCCACGCATCTGAGGGCTCGCACCTGCGGCCCAAAGCTCGCAGGTGCGGGCACACTAGATCTGGTGTACCAACAGCCTTTTTTGAGTCTTAACTCAATCTGCACGTCGTCCGAATGGCATCCTAGGCCCCCGAGGCCTGGTCCGAACATACCAGCAAGGTTGAAATTATAAAACAAACTCGCTCAAACCCTTGAAACGCATTAAACAACATCAAAACTAAGATTCACACCTCAAACCAAATTGAATCAAATTAGGAACTTCAAGTTCTTCAACTTACTCCGAGCACGCCGAAACATACTTAAACTGCTCGAAATAACACCAAATTTTTTGTGCAAGTCTTAAATCGCCATACGGAACTATTCTCATGCTCCGAATTCCAAAAGGACCTCGATAACACCAAAACCTACTCCAAACCAAATTTTAAAAACTTTTAAAACCCTTCCAAATCCCGAACTAACCATCCCCGCAAGTCATAAATTAGTAAGAGCACAATGGGTAGTCTTATTTAGACGAACGACATTCTAGAAAGTAAAATGACCGGTTGGATCGTTACAGTATATCGGTCGTGTTTGGTTGTTCTTAGTGGTTTTGAGACCAGAGCCGATTTATTATTGCTCAGTATGGTAGATTTTGATATTATTTTGGGCATGGACTGTTGTCGCCCCATTATTCTATTCTTGATTGTCACGCTAAGATCGTGACGCTGGCCATGCCAAGATTACCACGGTTAGAGTGGAGAGGTACCTTAGATTACACTCCCAGCAGAGTTATTTCATTCCTTAATGCTCAACGAATGGTTGAGAAGGGGTGTGACGTGTATCTAACTTATGTGAGAGATATCAGTATTGATACTCCTACAGTTGAGTCAGTTCTGGTAGTGAGGGATTACCCCAAGTGTATTTCCAGCAGATCTTTTGAGCATGCCGCCTGACAGGAATATCGACTTCGGTATTGATTTGTTACCAGACACTCAGCCTATCTCTATTCCTCCATATCATATGGGTCCGCCTGAGTTGAAGGAGTTGAAGGAGCAGTTACAAGAGTTGCTTGATAAGGGCTTCATTCGGCCCAGTGTGTCACCTTGGGGTGCTCTGGTCTTGTTTGTGAAGAAGAAGGATAGTTCTAGTGCATTGATTATCGCAAGTTGAACAAAGTTACAGTGAAGAACAGGTACACGTTGCCTCGTATTGATGACCTCTTTGATCAGTTACAGGATGCCAGAGTGTTTTCCAAGATTGACTTATGTTCAGGCTATCATCAGTTGAAGATTCGGGAGCCAGATATCCCGATGATCACTTTTAGGACTCGGTATGGTCACTACGAGTTCCTTCTAATGTCATTTGGGCTTATCAACGCCCCAACAACTTTCATGCATTTGATGCACATTGTGTTCCAGCCTTATCTTGACTCATTTGTCATCGTGTTTATTGACGACATTCTGGTGTACTCCCAAAGTCGGGAGGATTATGAGCAGCACCTGAGGAATGTGCTCCAGACCTTGAGAGAAAGGAAGTTATATGCAAAATTCTCAAAATGTGAGTTTTGGCTAGACTCAGTGGCATTTTTGGGTCATGTAGTGTTGAATGATGGGATCAAGGTGGACCCGAAGAATGTTGAGGCAGTGCAGAGTTGGCCCAGACCATCCTCAGCTACGGAGATCTGGATTTTTCTTGGGTTGGCGGGGTACTACCATCGATTTGTAGAGGGTTGCTCATCTATTGTAGCAGCTATGACCAAGCTGACCCAGAAGGGTGCTCCGTTCAGGTGGACAGAGGAGTGTGAGGAGAGCTTTCAAAAGCTCAAGACAACTTTGACTACGGCCCCCGTATTGGTATTGCCTCCAAGTTTGGGGTCTTATACTGTATATTTCGATGCATCGCGGATTGGTCTCGGTGCGTTCATGCAAGACGGTAGGGTGATTGCCTACGCGTCTAGACAGTTGAAGGTCCATGAAAAGAACTATCATGTCCACAACATTGAATTAACAACTATTGTTCATGCCTTGAAGATTTGGCGGCACTATTTGTACGGTGTCCCTTATGAGATCTACACTGATCACCGGAGTTTGCAACATCTATTCAAATAAAAGGATCTTAACTTGCTTCAGCAGAGGTGGTTGGAGCTTCTTAAGGATTATGATATCACTATTCTATACCATCTCGGGAAGGCCAATATGGTGGTCGATGCCTTGACTCGCCGGGCAGAGAGTTTGGGCAGCTTAGCATATCTGCCAGTAGTTGAGAGGCCATTGGTGTTGGATGTTCAGGCTTTAGCCAACCAGTTTGTTAGATTGGATATTTCTGAGCCGAGCTGAGTTTTGGCTTGTGTGGTCTTTCAGTCTTCTCTTTATGATCGTATAAGGGAGCGTCAGTATGATAACCACCATCTGCTTGTCCTTAAGGACACGGTTCAGCACGGTGATGCTAAGGAGGTCACTATTGGGAATGATGGTGCATTGAGGATGTAGGGCATGCTATATATGCCCAATGTAGATGGGTTGTTGTCACGACCCGGATTTCCCACCCTCGGGAGTCGTGATGGCGCCTACTAGTGAAAGTTAGGCAAGCCAATTAACCGAATTATTTGCCTTGTTTCCATTTTTAAATTCATTACAACTTAAAATCAACAACTAATAAACAGCACAACTTAACGAGTGGAATAATAAAAATTTCAGACTTTAAAATACCGTTAATAAAATCTTATTCACGAAACTACCCAAGATTTGGTGTCACAGCTTCATAGACTGTCTAAGAGTACTACAAATAAGGGTCTGAAAGAAATAACAAAGTACTGTCTCTGGGACACCTGCAAGACTACCTTGGGTCGCCTGATAAGCAAGAAACTGGAAGCTCACTACGGTCCGGAATCTGCAGCGCTAGGATCTGCACAAAAGTGTGCAGAGTGTAGTATCAGCACAACCGACCCCATGTGCTGGTAAGTGCCTGACCTAACCCCGGCGAGGTAGTGACGAGGCTAGGACCAGACTCTAGATAGACCTGTGCAGTTATATATATATATATATATATACATTTACAATGGAAAGATAGAAGTAATTAAACAATTAAAGTTGGGGAAGGGAAACATGCTTCGGGTTAGCAGATAAAACAGATCATCAAAGAATAATAAGGAAACTACAATTTAACTTCTAACACGAATAAAGAGAAATACAGGCAACTTTCACTTTCAGTTCCAACTTGTTGCAGGCGTGCAACCCGATCCCATTTCTCATATCTTGTGGTAGGCGTACCAGCCGCTCCCATTTTATTTTATCTTGTGGTAGTCGTACCACCCGCTCCCATTTCATCATATTTTTTTATGGTAGGCATACCACCCGCTCCCATTTACATCATTTTTTTTGTGGTAGGCGTACCACCCGCTCCCATTTAAAAGTCATCACAAAAATCACAAGAAATCCCGGCAAGGGAACAAAAGCAATATAATAACTTCCCAGCAAGGGAACAATAATATAAAAGAAAATATCCCGGCAAGGGAGAATCAGCAATAACCAATCTTAACTCAACTTCTACTCAGCTATAACCAATCTTAACAATGAAATGATAGAACTTTGGATCATTTTAATACAGCTCTTCCCTATGGCAACAGATATAATCAGGCCCACTTATTTACATAGTATTGCTTGAACTTGCAGTGAAGAGGCAAGCCAAATTCATGCACTACAAGTTTCTCAAAGCATCATGGCACCTTTAGCAATTTGAATTTGGAAAATGAGATCCTTCATGGATATCACAGAGTATCTAGCTATACTACTAATAGAAGAGAAGGCTTTCCGCACTCACAATGGTAGTTTGGACAGCAAAATTGCCGAAAACTTCCTAAATTTTCCTCACATTAAAGAACAAAAAAAAAGAGTAACTAACACGGAGAACTGGAAATTGAGTTGTGAACTCAGACTAGCCTTTCTATTTCTACAAGAGGACAAGGGAAAACATTAAAAAGTAAAAACTAAAGCAGACTAGTTTTTATAGACTTACGGTCATGCTCGACACCAACGTATAGATACTCGTTACCATGCCTATACGTCGTACTCAACAAGAAGCAATTACAAATAGGACACAACTCCTAATCCCTCAAGCTAAGGTTAGACCGGACACTTACCTCGCTTCGCAACCAAATTCAAGATTCCAACAAACCTTCGCCTTGAAACTGTGTCCGAAGGCTTCAAATCTTCGGTGATACTTCACAAGCGTCAAAGGCACTGAAAATGTTGAATTTAACTTCCACTGTTTCACAACTTCGAAATTCAAAAGTAAACTAGACCACGAACGATCCACTCAAACCCAGCGGACTCGACTCAGAAACTTTAGCTATTTTTTCGATAATGATTTGGAGGTTAGAGGCTACGTTTCAATGGTGTTTTATGGCTGGAATTTGTTGGGTTTCGGGTCTTCTTTTTGTAAGCTGCTTTTCGCTGATTTTGCTGTATATTTTGGGTAGATTTTTAGCTACGTTCTCATCGTGTTTTGTGAGAGTAATATTTCTATTTTCTTGGGCCTATTTTATTGGAGGTTTTGCTGTATTTTTTTTGGATATTTTATGGCTGTCTCGATGGGTATTGGAGCAGCATTTTTGGAGAAGAAAGGATGTTTCACGCCTTTTTCTTTTGCTAAGCTATTGTCGATTTTATAGCTCTAGGATTTTCTTATTACTTTCTTCTATGTCCTTCTCCCTCCCCTCTAATGTAAAGAAGTGTGAATTTATGTATAGTTGTATAACCGATGTGAGGAAGTGGGAGGATTCATGAGGGAGATGGGAGGGAGAGACGTGAAAGTGGGAGGGGGGGGGGGGGTT